>JAZKJV010004516.1:0-410869 GCA_037367405.1 Ottelia alismoides | reverse complement strand
TCTTCCCATTCAACTCCATTAATAAATCAACCTCCCATTCAACCCCACCACTTTAATAACCTCTCATCCCATTCTCTTTATATACATGTCATTCTCCTCATTTTTGCCTTTGATCCATCTTTATGTGAGGAGAGCCTAGTTCCCTGAGTTGAATCGGTGACAGCGACGCAACCGCGGTCGAGCGACGACGGCCCTCTCTCCGGTGTGATCCGTTGGTTTTTTGGCCAACATCGCAGCCGCAACCGCGCGCTGCTCGAGCTCATCGCACGCCGACGATTTGAGCGAAGACCGTGCTCACGAGAGCACTCCATAGGCGCCCGCGTTCATCGTAGGTAATTTTTAGTTCATCTTGTCTTTATTTTTAGCTTTGTAATTTTTTTTAATCCATCATATCACCATCACCATCCTTCATTTGTTTTACTCCACAAATCATCACCACAATAGTTTTTTTTCCATATCATTACCACCACCAACTGATCTTCTCACTACCATTTTACCCCTTTTTATGTGTATATATTTCCTTTCTAAAGAAAATTAAAAAAAATTAAAAAAAATTAAAACAAAAAAAATATCTCTCTTTTTATACAGCAGTAAAAAGAATTAAAAAAAATAAAAAAAATCAAAAAAAAAACCGCAGCCAGGCAGCAGCGGTGGGGAAGAGCATCCACCGCCGTCGCCCCTTCCTCCCTCCACCACCGCCGGCGCGGCCCCGCCCGCCAGCGCCGCCACTCTCCCCGCGCCGCGGTGCGCGGCCCCGCCTCCCCTTAGCAGTGGCCCAGCCGCCGGCCGCCGCTCCCTCCAACTCTCCACCGACTCCCGCCTCCTTGCGGCTGTGCCCCCTACCACCGTTGAGCTCCAGACCGCCCGACCTGCGCCACCGCCGCGCGCCGTCCGCCGACGTCTCCGCCGACCCGCGCGGCCGCCGACACCGCCCATCTCCCCCTGTGCGTTGGGTTCATCTCCACGGTCTCAAGGAAGAAGAAAGGTGTAATTTTTTTGTAATGTAAAAATTGCAGTTTGTTTATTTCATGTTTTATTAATTGCAAATCAGTCCCTGTATATATATTTGCTTCATAATTCTAGTTTTTCTTTTTGCACAAAGACCCCTATGTTTGACTAGTAATTTGGTTATCTGTTTGGCATCCTTTTATTCATTGAAAAATGTGTTCATGTTGAGCAACTAATTGCCTACATTTTTACTATTTATTTGTATTTTTGTGAGATATGGGTAATTAATTATAATTGTTTAACTGAAATTTTGCATATTTTACCCATTCTGTGTTCTTAAAATTATATCTCACAAACGGTTGCTCTAAAAATTTCACAAAAATTATATATGATGCCTTGATATGTGATGTAATTACTGTCCAAATTTCATCTAAAATGGAGTTGTCTTGTGCCTTAAATAAATTGTAGAGTGATTTTAGTAATCGATTTTTAGTTAAATCCACAAATATCTTTTTTGTGAAATTTCACCTCTACTGGATTTCTCATGAAAATATCTTTTTAGGATAATTCGTACTCTGATTAATTTTATAATGTGGATTTATTAGAAATTATTTACTTGTTGTCACTCTGATTTCACTAAAAATACATAAAAAATTCATAACTTGTCAAAAAATTCTAAAAAAATTACTGTAGTCTCCTTGCATCATGGTTTAGTTCCAGTAATTTTTTCATAATTTTTGATTGCTGTTTGTGTGATAAATTGTGAAAAAACCCATAAAAAGTGTGCATTTTTATTTATTGCATTTTAACCCATAAAATTCCAAAAAAATATGTTTTGTGTTCATCACTGGATTAGGATGCTAGGAAAAATCTAATTTGGCTGAATTGGATTAATTTAACATTAAAATTAATTTGGCTAAGTTGTGTGATTTCTTAGTGTTCTTATTCAGTTGCATTTGCATTTGCTTTGATTTTTGCATAAAAAAATCTAAAAAATACCGCATTGGAAATCTAAAATCTTTATTTTCGAATTAACCCCAAGTTGTTCCTTTGCCTCCCTGAGTTCGACCCCGGACTTGCCTGGGATATAAATTAAAGCCGAGACACTCTTCACGGAGATCTTCTCTCGGTTCTGACCGAATCGCTAAGTACACGTACTACAACGTGACCGAATTAAACAACGTATCTAGCGGCTCGTCAGGCACGGAGGCTTACAAGTAGTGGGGGGGGCTTCAACGAGGATTGCAGGCATTGGGGGTGGCAGGTGTAGGGGATGAAGGCTTGTAAGGGGGCTTTTGAGGTGGAGGGCAGTAGCGGGGGTACGGGAGGTGGAGGGTGATGGCGTCGGGAGGTGGTGGGGTGGGGGCTTCCATGGAGCAGGGTACGGGAGATGGAGGGTGACAACGTAGGGAGGTGGCGGGGCGAGAGCTTCCACGGATGCTTACAGGCGGCGGCGGTGGGGTTGGCGGGGGCTTGCACAGAGGCTTGCAGGCAACGACAGCAGGGGCTTCGACGGGGGTTGCAGGGAGGGCTTCAATGTGGGTTGCAAGCGTCCTGGGGTAGGGAGGCGGCATGGGGGATGAAGACTTGGTGGTAGTGCGGTGGGTTGCAGGCAGCGGCAGCAGGGGTTTGCAAGGGAGGCTTCGACGGGGTTGCAGGCATCCGGAGTGGGGGGTAGTGAGGAAGCGGGGCAGGGGCAGGGTGGCGGCGAGGTGGTGGTAGGGAGCTAGAGGAGGAAGGAGGTGGTCTCATTTGCAAATAATAAAATTTAAAGGGTATAAAATGTAAAATAATTGATTGTTACAGTCATATTTAATTGAAAATTAGATGGAAATTAGTAGGGAATTATGGATGTAAGAGTTAAGCACTATTCAGTGTTCTAGGTGTAATTCGTGATTATCCAGAGTTATATATATATATATAATTACGAAATTACTCTGATTATGGGTGTAAATATCCTATAATGAATCTATTCCAAAATAATAAGTGACTGATTTCCAAACCAGTGTTAAATTATAAAGTATATTGAAACAAAATCGGATTCCTTCATCCTACTGGGTTTTTAGTATTTGCTTTTAGATCCTTCCTGGACCTAAACTAACTGTGTTTGTTTATTTCTTTTCCATTTTTGTCTATGCCTTTTGGCTTTGCATTTTAAACCTTAAAAGGCATTAATTTCCTTCGAAAGTTTTCATCGACTTATTGCATGTTGCATTAATTTTATTGCAAAGTTTGATAAAATTCCATTGCATTATTTTTAATAATTAAGTGAAGTCAAATTCTTGGAAATTGGTATGTACTTGCTTATACGATTAAATTATGAAATTTGGCGTAATGGCGGACAATTAAGTACTTAACATGTTTCAGAAATTGAGAACTGATCTTATGTTTGGAATCTATTTTCAATTAAAGGCCAAGCTTAAACTTAGAATTAAATTAAGAACATGTGGCATAGTTTGGCCTTCCCAATTTTTGCTACTATTCACCTCATCATTTCACATGCTCCGTAATTTTAAGAGTAATTTACAAAGCGGTCCCCAAACTTTCAACCCGGTAACAATGTGGTCCTCAAAATTCCATTGAACCGATTTGGGTTACAGGCATACTCGACACAGTGAAAATTCGTCGGATGCCATTGTTACTATAATCAAAATTCATGACCCCAAATCGATATAATAGGAAGTTTTGAGGACATTGTTACTAGTTGAAAGTTTGGCGACCTCCTTGTAAATTATTTTTATATTTATAACAATTCTGACTGACTACTAGGAACACTGGAGGACAACTTGAAATCCGCACAACTATTGCAACAAAATGACAAAGCTGATATCTGACTGACCATTAGGAACACCGGAGGTCAAGTTGAAATCCGCAGAACTATTGCAACAAAAAGAAAGAGATAGACAAGGGACCAACAAAGACCTCTCAAGGAACATGCAAAAACCTTGATAAGATGCAAAATATTAGGGCCATGCATTCTTCCTGTCTCTTAAAGCTGCAACCTTGCTTTGATGGGGTTCCACAGCTCCTCCATGTCGGTCTTCCGGCACTGAATCTGATGCAGCCCTGCCGTGGAAGATTCCAAAACCAACCAGTTTAGCGCTTCAGAAATCGCAGTTTCGATTTGATCCATCTCTTCATATCTGAGCTTCCTTGTTACAGCCACATCTCTGATAATGTTTTTTATGCTGCAGACGAATGTTTCCAACTCGTTTTTAGCATCAGCTATCATCTTCCTCTGCTCATCCTCGTACTTGTACCTCTTGGCATCCCTAATCATCCTCTCAATCTCCTCTTTGGCAAGGCTTCTCATGTTATTGGTAATCGTGATTGAACCCTTCCCTGAGGAGCCCTCACTTGTTGCTGAAACAGACAAGATGCCATTAGAATCTATCTGGAATGTGACCGGTATTTTAACAGTGCTTCCAGGTTTCTTTTGTACCCCCAGGAGTTTAAAACGTCCAAGAAGGTTGTTGTCCATCACCATGCTTCTTTCTCCTTCATATACTAAAATATCTACGGCAATTTTATGATCTCGATTCCAGAAGATCTTTTCCATTTTGCAAGGAATATGTGTGTTTCTTGGCACCACAGTGCTCATGATACCACCCTTTGTTTCTATGCCAAGTGAGAGAGGTGTAACATCAAGAAGCACGAGTTCTTGTACCGTCTGACTTGTATCTGCATTCAACATTGCTGCCTGCACAGCTGCCCCATATGCGACGGCTTCATCAGCATTGATAGAATTGGAGAGACTCTTCCCCTCAAAGAACTCCCGCAGTAACTTCTGGACTCGTGGTATCCGAGTAGACCCACCCACGATAACCACGTCATCTATCATGCATTTGTCTATCTTGGCATCCTCCAAGCATTGCTTAACAGGACCCATGCATTTCACGAAGAGATCCATATTGATATCCTCGAACCTGGCACGGGAGATGGAAGTATGGAAATCCACACCATCGAACAAGGAGTCAACCTCAACAGTTGCCTCGGTAGCAAAAGAAAGGAATCTCTTAGCCCTCTCGCATGCAGTCCTCAGCCTCCGAAGAGCTCGAGGACTGGTGCGGACATCCTTGCCATGCTTTCTCCTGAACATCTCCACCAGATATTCCACCATTCGATTATCGAAGTCCTCTCCACCAAGATGTGTGTCCCCATTGGTCGCTTTCACTTCAAAAACACCATCTTCTATCTCGAGCACAGACACGTCGAAGGTGCCTCCACCAAGATCGAATATGAGCACATTCCTCTTGCTAGTAATGCCATTGGCTTTCATATTAATACCATAGGCTAAAGCTGCAGCTGTGGGCTCATTAATGATGCGCATAACATTGAGACCGGCGATTGTTCCTGCATCCTTCGTCGCACAACGCTGCATGTCATTGAAATATGCAGGAACAGTGATTACAGCTTCCTTAACCATTTTGCCAAGGTAGACCTCTGCAATTCCACGCATCTGTGAGAGTATCATTGAGGAGATCTCTTCAGGTGCAAATTGTTTCTCTTCATTTTTGTATCTAACCACAATCATGGGATTGTCCTGTGATCCAGCAATAACTTTAAAGGGCCAGAGTCTCATGTCACTCTGCACGCTCTCTTCACTGAATCTCCGGCCAATCAACCGCTTTGCATCTACAAATAAAGTACCATATTACCATTGCCTTGGAATGCCTAGTTGTACATCAGAATAAGCCTAAAAGAGGCACTAACCGAAGATCGTGTTGAGGGGGTTCATGGCAGCTTGGTTCTTGGCCCCTTCACCAATGAGGCGCTCCTTATCAGTGAATGCTACATAGGAGGGTGTGGTGCGGTTTCCTTGCCCATTTACTATAATCTCGACAGAGCCATTACGCCATATGCCGACACATGAGTATGTAGTCCCTAGATCAATTCCAATAGCCGGGCCACATTCACCATCCATCTGGGTTTCAGGCAAATTAAGTACACTTCAGAGAATAAAAAAAAAAGAGTAAACAGATATTATGACAAGAGAAAGAGTAAGTTGTGAAAGGAATCTAAGTAGGCTTGGCATTGTGCCGCGTACCCAATGGGTTTTTTGGGTACCTGACCAATTTATATTGGGGATTTTTACACCAATAACCCTGAGTAATTTCGCAATAACATTCATAACCCTATATAATCGCGAATTACATGAGAAACCTCGAGTAATGCTTAACTCTTACATGACATAACCCTGTGTTATGTTCCGTTTGGGATACTCGTTATATTTGACGGTTTCCGTTGAAAAAGACAAAAATGCCCCTGATATTCATTCTTATTTGCAAAACATGCCATCATCAGTTCCCCCTCTTCCTAATTTGGAAGACCACCTCTGCACCCCCCTCCCCGACGCCGACGACGAGCTCTCCTCGAAGACCCCCCGCGCCAATATGCCCCCCCCCCCCCCCGTCGAAGCCGAATCTGCGATGCCGTGCTCCCTCGACCAAGCCCACGCGCCTTTGCTCCGCCTGCCAAGCGCGCAACTGCTGCACCCCTACGAAGCCGATCTGCTCCCCCCTCGTTGAAGGCGTGCTCCCCCCCCCCCCCCCCCCGAGTTGCTCCTTCCCTGCCTGCCCCCCTTGGAGTTGTTCCTCCCTGCTGGCCCCTCGCTGCCGAGCTGAAAGCCCCCAATCCCCCGAGTTGTTCCTCCCCTGCTCTCCCCCTCCTCCCCCCGTGGTCGGTCGAGCTGAAAGCCTACCCCCTCGGCGCCCGAGTTGTTGCTACCCTGCCTGCTCGCCCCCCCCCCCCCCCCCCGGAGTTGTTCCTCCCCTACTCGCCACCCCGCGGCCGAGCTGGAAACCCCCCCACGTCGCGGTCGAGCTGAAAGCACCCCCCCAGCGCCCGAGTTGCTGCTTCCATGCATGCTCCTCTCCTGCGGCCCGAGTTGTTCCTCCCCTACGGCCGAGCTCAAGGCCCCCATCGAAGTTGTTCCTCCCCTGCCTCCCCCTCTCCCCGAGTTGTTCCTCCCCTGCTCACCCCCCTGCCCTCGCGGTCGCCCGAGTTGCTCCTTCCCTGCTCGCCTCCCCGCAGTCGAGCTCAAAGCCCCACCGTAGCTGTTTCCCTTGGTTGAAGCCCCTCCTGCTCCCCTATTCGAATTCCCGCCCCAGCAGCATCGTTCCCCCGTTTGAGTCCCCCCACCCAGTAGTAGGGTTTTCTTTGTTTGTTTCCTCACCGTTGGATTCAGGATAGTTAGTTAGATTAACGCATTCATATAGTTGAGTTAAAATATTAAACTAACAGAGGGCTATGAGTGTGAGACGGAGTGACTATTCAGGGTTTTTCATGTAATTCGTGATTATGCAGGGTTATGAATGTTATTGCGAAATTACTCAAAGTTATGGTGTAAAAATCCCTTTATATTGGGCTTGAGTTTTACTTTAGAACTTCAGCTCGAAAAAAATCTGGACCTAGCTCGACCCGCAAATTAATGGGCATGTGCTTAGATATTGAATTTTTTCGCCAACCCAATTGGTCCGAATAATAATAGTATACATGAATTTCTTCAAATGCATCATTATATATAAGATTTAAAAGTTCACAAACGAGAATGTAATATCATATAAGCATGTATTGACTAGTATCATGTCCGAATATTAATAATTTCATACACATAATTGAAATATCACATGAACTAACAAGATAACATATATGGTACATTGTTTCTTATACGTAACGTAATGATTACATATCTATTTCAAGGCAATTAATTGATTGATTAATTTATGGTAAGAATTGGAAAGGTCATCGATACATATACACTTTCTATTTTTTTATTTATCTAAACATGACATTAATTCATATACTATTTTAAAGACAATTTATTCTCATTTCTACATATTTCCATGAGCCTTTCATGGTTTCATTAATCAATTATTATCCTTGTAACACTGAGATAAATATTACGTGCCAATGTCGATTATATGAGCTTGAAGCCCTACATTTCGTGGACGTAGACTAGATAGTGAGTCTGATTGGACCCAACAATTTGCGATTTTGGTAGGCAGGCTTCGGCTTCCAAAGTGAAACAAACCCCAATAATAAGTGGTACAAGCCCGACCCAATGCCCATGCAAAATGTAAGGGAGATCTGGATAGGAAAAAGTCTTCTTTGAGAAATGGAATGAACACTTGGGATTTCCATGAGGTTCAGTTCTTAGGGAAGGATCCTCTGTTGTGGACAAGCCACAATCGCCATAAGCTTCGCCGCACTGACCGAGGTCGGGTGTATGTTCCCTCCGTTCTCAATATTATTACATGTTTTATACAATTGACAAGTACTTTTCCACTATAAGTCAGATTATCACAAAGACTATTTGGCACAAAATTTAATGAAATTATAATACTAGTCAGTGGTGGTGTGTTGTACCTGCCACCAAAAGATTAGGATTCAAATCTCTCTTTAGGAGATTGCGTTACGTAGCCGACAACTTGCATAAAAAATAGTTGGATTGTTTAACATAGATTTGAGCAAGAATCTATGTAGTCGAATCCTGCGTAAAGTGGAAGAAGGCTTTGTCATTTTTTTACAATAATTGTAAAATATTAAAGTGATAAGGATAGAGAAGTTTTTTGTATAGCTTAAAGGCATCTGCTAATTGTGGAGACCGAAAATATATGTGTTGCATAAACATGTTTCGGTGTAACTGGTGAGTCCATGGGGTGCATTCATGAGAAGATTGTTAATTTATTCATGGAGCGGGGCACTGGTAATCATCGATGGTAGGGAGCATGGATCGAAATTGGGAACCATAATGTATAAGTCATGAGAATATGGGGGCGACAAATATTGATAGGTAAGTGGTATGAAAAAGAGGTCATGCCTGCAAATGGGCTTGGTATGCTAGCATTTCGGGGAAAAATGCATTTTCCCGGGAGGGGGGATGCGAGCCAAGGTAATGTCGTATGACATGAAATGAGTATTTTCCCATCAAGACATGTATCAACAAATGGTTCACAACTGATTGAGTGAAGAGGAAATTCCGGCATAAGATTTGCAGCGAGACGACATGACTGCTAGCTGACATCGGTCACGAACTATTTTCCATAATGGTTGGGTGGCGGGTGTTAGATTAGAGTCATCTCAGGATTATGAATCCTAATGGGACGGGACTCCTAATTCTAACAGTAGTTGAGTTGTATTCTATTTATAATCCTATTGGAATAGGACTATACGATTGTAACCGGGCTATATATAGATTAGAGGGGATTGGAGGCATTGCCTCAACACCACCACAAGAACAATGTAACTCTAGAGAGAGGGGGGGGAGAGAGAAGAAAGAGATGAGAGAGCAAGGGAACAGAGAGAGTTGTACTCATTCTAATTTATAGAGATCTTTCTTCTCTGGTGGTCGCGAGAGGTGATCGACCAACGTATATCCGGTTGTTCTTTCTTTCACGTGCTTCCATGGTGATGGTTGATTGTGCATCGGTATCCGAAGGTTCATCCGGCATCCGAGCAGAGGTGAAACCGGTAGGTCGTGTCCCAACAACTGGTATCAGAGCAGAGTTGGTACCACTTCCGTTCCCATCAACTGGTATCAGAGCCGGGTTCAGCGTTGTTGAAGGGACACGATGCTACAGATCAAAGTGAGGTTCGACGTCGACGAGACGATGCGATGTAGCAGATGCGCAATCCTCAAATACCGTGATATGTTCTTTTGGATAAATCGACATGAAGCGTCGAAGAATACTGCTAGAGCGACTGACTGGAGATCGTGCCAGGTGGTATATTGCAGGCACCCAACGACAGGTGTGTCTCTCAGAGGCAGTGAGTTCCTACTAACGAGATTTACAGATGATAAGGATGACCCAGTGCAAACCTATGACGATGAAGAGATCGTAATGGAATTCAACTTAAGGCGGAGATTGTTAAGATTAGAGTCATTTTATGATTAGGAATCCTAATGGGGTGGGACTCTAAACCTAATAGTAATTGAGTTGTATTCTATATATATTCCTATTGAGAATAGGACTACGGGGATGTAACTATACTGTATATAGAGGGGAGTGAAGGCATTGCCCCAACAACATCACAAGAACAATGTAACCCCTAGACAAAAGGGAGTGAGAGAGAGAGAAGAAGAAATAGATGAAAGAGCGAGGGAACGGAGAGAGTTGTACTCGTTCTAATTTATAGTGATCTCTAGTGATTGCGAGAGATGACCGACCACCATTATATCTGGTTGTTCTTTCTTTCACATGCATACATGGTGGCGGTTGATTGCGCAATCGTATCCGAGGGTTCATTTGATATCCAAACAGAGGCGATAACGGCAGATCGTGTCCCAACGAGTATCAGAGTAGAGTTGGTACCGCTTCCATTCCCATCAACTGATATCAGAGTCGGGTTCAACGTTGTTGAAGGAACACGATGCGAGGGATCAAATCAAAGTTCGACATCGGTGAGACGAGACGATGCAGCAAATGCGCAATCCTCAAAAGTCATGATATGGTGGTATCTTGAATAAATCGACCTGAAGCGTCGAAGAATATTGCTAACGCGACTGGCGGGATCTTGTCAGGTGGCACATTGCGTGCACCCAGCGACGGGTGCATAATCCAGAGGCAGTGAGTTCCTGCTAACGAGACTTGCATATGACAAGGATGACCCAGTACAAACCTAAGACGATGAAGAGATTGTGATGTAATTCAACTCAAGAGGGAGATTGTTAGGATCAGAGTCATATTAGGATTAGGAATCTTAATGAGGTGGGACTCCTAATCCCAATAGCAGTTAAGTTGTATTCTATTTATAATCCTATTAGGAATGGGACTATGGGGTTGTAACTGGGCTATATATAAAGGGGGAGGAGGCATTGCCTCAACACCACCTCAAGAACAATGTAACTCCAAGAGAAAGGGGAGAGAGAGAAGAAAGAGATGAGAGAGCGAGGGAACGGAGAGAGTTGTACTTGTTCTTAATTTATATTTATCTTTCTTCCCCGATGGTTGCGAGAGATGATCGACTACCGTTATATCCGGTTGCTCTTTCTTTCACGTGCTTCTGTGGTGGTGGTTGATTGAGTATCTGTATCGAAGAGTTCATCTGGCAATCGAGCAGAGGCGATACCCGCGGGCCGTGTCTCAACCAGGAAAGGCCATATCGATTTCGATATCGTTTCAATATCGCATCGATACGATATTTCGGTGATATATCGCCGAAATATCGCCCATATAGACGCACTTTTGTGAAGGAAATGTCTAAAAAGGATGATATTTCGCCATATCGGTACTCATATCGGTCTTGTCTCGATATCGATATATCGCGATATTTCCTTCCATGGTCTCAACAATTAGTATCAGAGCAGAGTTGGTACCGCTTCCATTCCCATTAGCGGGGTCACATGGAACCGTCGTCAGTGAAGTTCAATGAATCTCTATAATGTAGTGACAAACCATCTGTCGTGTGATAACTCCCATGGCATTTTCTCATCCTCCCCCGACCCTCTCCTCCCTATAAATGCAAGCCTCCCCTTACCCATTTCTCTCACCACATCTTCCTTGCTAGGCTCTTCTCTTTCAAATCACTTCTCCCCAGACTCTCTCTCCCTCTTTCTCTACAATATAATGTATTTGTTCTCTCTTTTTTTCTCTTTTTACGATTTTAATTCATACGAGAATATATAGTGTGAATATATTCTATAATTATTGTTAATGACTTGAACATGCAATCAAAATGTGTTGTGTTATACGTTATTCTATAAGAAATACAAGTAAACGTCTCAAGTACCAGTTGTTAAATGAACTCACTTAAACCTTCTACAATATTATAAAATGAGTTAAATAGATGAAGGTCATACTTGAAGTTGTAGATGAAATTTCATTTCGATTGGTTATCGATACGAGGACCGAGACCGATAATTAGGGTGTTGATATCAGCAAGCTACAATCAGGTTCTTGGCAAGAGAGGAGGAAACAAGAAAGCTTGCACCGTGGCCCTTCCCCCGAAAAAATCACAAGTGTCCCCTACCAGCTTAGTAAACTGGCATGAATACGCCCATGTGAGGGGTATTTATAAATTGAAGGGTCAGATTTCTATAATTGAATTTTCATCCATACATGAAACTAAAATTGTAAACTAATCTTTTTTTTTGGCAAGATGGGACCATGATATTTGAAATTCCTTATCTTTCCCATTTTTACTCATTTGGACGAATTTTCTTAGATTTTTCAGATTTAATTTTGCATTTTTTTATTATTTTTCGATGCTTGGTAGGATTAAATAGTTCCAGTATATAAAAATTAATGGCTTTCAATCTTAGGACAAATAAATCCTACATGTAAGTACCTATGGTACCTACATTGCATTAGTTGGGCTTTCAAAATCATTGCATTTTCAAACATGATAATTAATTCCCTAATACTAAAAAATCATAAAAACTAAAAGTCAAATATATCAAAAAAGAAAAATACCATAGCTAGCATTACATATATGTTACCAAAAAGGCCATATCGATATCGATGTCATATCGGTTCACCCTAAAAAGGATATATCTAGATATATCGCCAATATATCGACTATATCGATGGAAATGTCGAAAATGGCTCAAAAATGACATTCTTTTGCCGTTATTTCAGAATAAGATCATCCAAAATATTAAAAGAACAAATAACCTACAAATACACACTTATATCAGACATATCATGCCATTTATACCCCATATATCGTGCATACCAATCATTTCGAACATATCGATGTTAATATTGATTCCGGACTTATAGATATTGGAAATGTATTCATTCAAGTTTTTATAACATGAAATACCTTACAAATATACACTTAGATAATACATATAGTTCATATATTATACTTATATCGCACATACCGGTCTTATTGAACATATCGCTAGTATTGTTAATCGTTGACCGATAGATATTAGAAATGGAGTTTGTCCAAGTTCTTAGAACACTAAATACCTAACAAAGATACTCTTAGATCGCGCATATCGATCATCTATGACCCTTATATCACATATATCGATCATATCGAACATATCGTTGTTACTGTTGATTGTAAACTTATGGATATTGGAAATATAGTCCATCCAAGTTCTTAATAGAGCTCTAGTCCAAGATTGTCGTTCTAATACCATACGAAAGGAAATATAACTCGTTTATTATGTGTCATAGGGCTCTCTATATAAAGAGAGGAAATCTTAGAGCCATAAGAGGTAGTCTTATGGACTACATATAGAAAAAAGAAAAGAAAAGAAGGCGTTGCCATATTGCATGTTACTATAAGAGTTAAATTACTATAACAAGGTCGATAACTATTAATTAATTAATTCTCGCTCAATTTTATGTCTAAAAACAACCTATTTTTGGTAAATGTTAGCACGCACTTTACGAGCAGATTAGTCAAATACCAATTGCTATTGCATCGAGCAACCAATCAATTAAAAACAGTTGCACCGTGCTAGATCGTCAATTGTAACAGTTGTTATAATCACTAGCAGTTTTTCGTAGCAGCAGGTTTGTTATTAACAGTCATGTTCCCTTAAGCAATTTGTTAAGTACCAGCAGTAGCTTGCACAAACCGTGGACAGCATAGATTGATAATAAATAAACAATATTAAAACATTGAATAATCTCTACAATAAAGAACACACACTACCGATGAGGAACCGAAGGAGAAGACTGGAAAATTTGTCACATGGAAGAAAGACAATTCCATGGGTAAAGCACGAATCATGATGTGTTCAACATATTATGAATGATATTATGCACAACAAAACTGCCAGGTAATTATAGGACAATTTGTGACAAACATATATGCTTGATACTAATGTGCAATGAACTCTGACAGAGGCTAAATTCCTATATGTTTGACTGCAATAGTGAAATTTGGAGTTTCTTTTAATCTCAATTGATGGTAGGCTTATTCCTTCTACATATAGTAGGTTGAGAAGACAATCCATCTCTATAGCAGCTGACCAGTGATTGAGACCACATCAGCCTTGCATGGTCATCCCTGCGTATCAGGTTTAGGAAAGTAGTATGCGTATGCATTCGGACATGTCACTGAATAGTGATTAAGTGGTATGTGAGGGCATATGCGGAGCATATGTGGCTCTATGTGGTTTTCTACAACAACAACAACAAAGCCTTTTCCCACAATTAAGTAGGGTCGGCTACGTGGATTCTTTGCCTCCATTCGGATCTATCTTGGGTCAATCTGGGGCTTATATCCAAAAAACTAAGATCCTTTCGTATAGTTTCATTCCAACACTTCTTGTGCCGTCCTCTCCCTCTCTTAGTCAACTCAACATTCCAAAACTCGCATCTCCTAACTAGTGCATCAGCTGACCTTCTTTACAAATGACAAAAACATCTTAAGTGATTTTTTCGCATCTTATCCTCGATCGGAGCTACATCAACTTTCTTTCTGATTGCATCATTCTGAATCCATCTTTACGTGTGTTCATGCATCCACCTTAGCATTTCCATTTCTGCTACAACCATTCTCTGCACATGTCTATGGTTCACAGGCCAACATTCAGATCCATAGAGCATAGCAGGTCCCACGCTGCTTTATAAAACTTTCCTTTGATTTTTAAAGGAATTTTCTGATTCATAAAGAACAACAAAGGCTCCTCTCCACTTTAACCAGCATGCATTTAATTTATTAGTAACATCTTTATCAATTTCCTCATCATGTTGCAAACTAGATCCTAGGTTTCTAAAAGAATCTCTCTTATGAATGTTATCGTCGCCAATCTTCACCTCGATTCCTTTACAATTACTTCCATCAAAGGTGCACTCCATATATTCAGCCTTAGCCCTACTTATATGAAAACCTTTAGTCTCCAGTGCATGTTTCCAGACCTCAAGCTTGTCATTTACTCTATCTCTAGTCTCATCAATCAACACAATATCATCAACAAATAACATACACCAATGTATCTCATCTTGAATGTGACTTGTCAACTCGTCCATAATCAAAGTAAAAAGAAAATAAACTCAACATCGAACCTTGATGTAAGCCAATGTTGATGTTAAAATAATCAGTCTTCCCAGACTGGATCCTTACACAAGATAAAGCCCTATCATACAATATCATTTATGAGGTTAATGTATAGGATAGGTACTTGTCACTTCTCCAAAACTCTCCATAAAATCTTTCGTGGGACAGAATCATAAACCTTCTCCAAATCAATAAAATCATATGGAAGCTCTTCATTTTGGCTCTATAAATCTTCATTTTTCTCAACAAATGGATGGCTTCAATAGTTGAGCGGCCTGGCCAGATTCCGAATTGTTTTTTTTTTACCTTGGAAACTTGCCTCAACCTTCTTTCGATCACACGTTCCCAAATTTTCATAGTGTGTCTCATCAGCTTGATACCTCTATAATTTAAACAATTTTGAATGTCTCCTTTGTTCTTATAAAGAGGCACCACGATACTCCTCCAATCTTCAGGCATTTTCTTGCTTCATTAAATAATATTGAATAAATTCGTAAGCCGAGTCAAACCACGCTCACCTAAAACTCTCTATACTTCTACAGGGATGTCGTCCAGTCCTACACCTTTCCGAGTCTCATAACCTTCAAAGCCTCCTCTATTTCCTTTCTTTGTATTCGTCCATAGATTACATGATTCAAGTAACTTTCACTACTAGCTAAATCACGCAAAGTAATCGTTATTTCCTTCCCCCAATGAAAAGTTTATGGAAATATTGCTTCCATCTAGTCTCTATATCCTTCTGAGTAACAAGCACGTGACCTTCCTCATCCTTAATGCATCTCAATTGAGAAAGGTCTTTAATCTTTCTTTCTAGTGCTTTGGCCAACCTGAATATATCCTTTTGGCCCTCCTTAGAGTCGAGATTTTTTTACAAAACTTCATAAGCTTTTGACTTAGCTTCGCTTGCAGCCTTCTTTGCTTCTGCTTCGCTATTTTGTGGTTTGTGACAGTTTCCTCGGTTTTATCCATAGACAGCTTTACAGCATGTCTTTTAATTTTTAGCTTCTCTTGCACCCCTTCACTCCACCACCAAGTCTCTTTTTGACCTGGAGCTCCTCCCTTTGACTCGTCTAGCATCTATTTGGCTACCTTTAGGATGCAAGATGCTACCGCCTTCCACATCTCGTTTGTACTTCTGTTACAATCCCTAGACAGGTCTTCTAAAACCTTCTCCCTGAAGTTCGCTTGCTTCAATTGAATATTTCACCATCTAGTTCTAGTGATCTTGGGAACCCTCCTTTTCTTTTCCAGCCCCTTTATTTCACATCCATGATTAACAAGTGATGTTGGGCTGTCAAACTCTCTACCGGGATTACTTTGCAGTCTTACAACACAACCAATCTCTTCTCCTCAATGCAATCTATATATGTTCTAGTCGGGCCACTCTTATAAGTAATTAAATGCTCCACTCTTCTTGAAGAGAGTTTTTGCTATGAAAAGATCATTTGTCGTTACAAAATCTATAATGACTTCTCCCTCTTCATTTCTATCCCTGAAAACATGGCCTCCAAGAACACTAGCATACCATGAGCATCATTTCCCACTGTTGACGCATATAGAATAACTGTACCTCTTTGTTATTTTATTTTTCCTGTTATTCTCTTTATGTAATTTACCCATAGGCTACTCTCCTATATAAGAGAGCCTAGGGCTTATGGAATAGATCATCTCAATCATTTTTTCCCAACATGGTATCAGAGCGACGGTCCTAGACCGGAGTTCTCGAAACCCTAACCCTACCCACCCCACCCGTCGGCCCTATCTCTCTCTCCCTCGATCGACGCGCCTCCAACACCGCCGCCTCTCCTCCCTCGCGCGTCGATCTTCTCCAGTACATCTTCTCCGGCGCGCCTGCGATCTTCGCACATCTTCTCCAGCACATCGATCGACGCGTCAATCGCCTGCGCATCTGCGCAACTGCGCACAGGCGCACCTGCGCACAGGCGCACAGGCGCACCTGCGCACAGGCGCACTTGCGCACGAGGTAGCGCATCTGCGCCTACGCCACGAGCGCGCATCATCTCCAAGCGCACCATCTCCAGTGCGCCTGCGCGTGAAGGGCTCCATCTCCAGTGCACCTGCGCGTGAAGGCTACATACCGCGTGCGCATACTGTGTGCATCGTTGTCATTCCTGTGCGTGTGCGGATTGTAGTACGCGCAAATTCATGGGGATAGTTGCTTGAGGTCTACACATGCAACTAATCCCGTCTATGTCATTGTAGACAAAGATTATCTCTTGTCATTCGCTCCAGTCTTCCGTCTCCAGTATGTCAGAAAGCAAGACAGATATCCCGTCTATTGGCGCGTTTCGTGGTCCAGCGCCCATTGTCAAGATGGATGGTACGAACTATGAACTGTGGGCAATGCAGTTCATGAGTATGATGAAGTCTACAGGTAAGAAGCACATTCTTACCGAGCCTGAGCCTGCAGAGAAGACTGGAGTCCATGCCTCATGGGAGGCCGATGATGCATATGCCAAGGTGTGGCTATCTGGCACATTGGCTATTAAAATTGCCAATGACATTCTACATCAACCCACAGCCATGGAAGGCCGTATCCCGATATATCGGCGATATATCGTCGATATATCCATATCGACATGGGACCGATATCGAAATCGATATATCGATATATCCGATTTCAGGCATTTTCTTCAGAAAGATTCCTAGATATAGCGATATATCGGCGATATATCGGCGATATATCGTCGATATATCGATATCGACACGATATCGAAACGATATCGATATCGAGATGTCCTTCCATGCCCACAGCCAAAGACATGTGGGATATCCTGGCAGCGACATATTCTCAGCCGAAGAACGAGATGAAGATCCTGCAACTACAACATGATATATTCACAATAAAGCAGAACGATCGTCCTTTACATTCTCTCTATACATCACTGAGAGGGATGTTCGAGAAGCTCTATAGCTTCACGCCTCTTACCGCCACGCCAGAACAGCAGAAGACATACAGGAATGCGACGATGGTGGGTGTGTTTCTCGCTGCACTTGATCCAGAGTATGAGGCAGCACGTTCTCATATTTAGGCGGACTCGACTATTCCTCCCATGGAGGAAGCTTTTCACAAATTGAGTAGGATCACAGTGCCTTCAGCAGCTGCGAGTCAGAATTCCTCAGCTATGGCGGCCAACAGAGGCCGCGGTTTTCATCACCAGGGCCGTGGACGTACTCCTCGTGGAAGGGGTGGCCGCACTAGGCCAACAAGCTCATATTGTCACCGAGTCGGACATAATGAAGACACATGCTACTCGAAGCATGGATTCCCTGCATCTGCACGAGCCGCTGAGCAGATAGAGCCCCCATCTGCTGCTACACTGGATCAACGATTTGACGATCAAGTTGCCCGCCTCAGGGGCATTATCCCACCATCTAGTCCAGCACCGACTACAGAGAGTCATACTGATGCTGCTGCTTCTGCCTCTGCCTCTACTAGTACTTCAGGTAGTACACTTGCACTCCACAGTAGTAGATCTGATACATTGCCATGGATCATGGACTCGGGCGCTACACATCATCTATGTGGCGACCAGAGCCTACTTACAGGATACACTCAGATTCCTCCAGGACGGACAGTAGTGATTGCCAATGGCACGCACTCCCCTATCACGGGTCAGGGGGAGATTAGATTGACATCTTCTATGCAGCTCAAGAATGTCCTACATGCACCGCATTTTTCTATGAATCTGTTGTCAATTAGTCAGATTACGAAGGATCTCCATTGTCGAGCTATTTTTGATCCATCTTCTTTGATTTTTCAGGACATTCGTACGGGCAACGTGATTGGTCATGGCTATGAGCAAGGAGGCCTTTACCGTTTGAACCAGACCCCATTTGTTGGAACCACATCTTCTCCTGCTGGACAAGTATCTCCTCTCCTGTGGCATCTGCGTTTTGGTCATTTAGCGCTTCAGAAGTTGCGTCTAGTTCTACCCTATGATCTCTCTCACACACCTATCCAGTGTGAGGCATGTCAGTTGGGAAAGCATCACAGGTCGTCTTTTCCCAGTAGTCAAGGTCGGAGTAGTAGCTCCAAGTTTGAGTTGTTTCATGTCGATGTCTGGGGTCCGAGTCGTGTTCCCGATCATCAGGAACACAGGTTTTATATTGTATTTGTGGAAGATTTCTCTAGAGCGTCATGGGTCTTTCTAATGAAAAATAAATCTGAAGCAGGAAATATTATTATCCACTTTCTTAATGAAATTCAAAATGTTTTTTCCACATCTGTCAAGATTGTGAGAAGTGATAATGCCTTAGAGTTGTGCACCAACATTCTAGCCAATTACTACTCCTCAAAAGGAATTATTCACCAAACATCTTGTGCTCATACGTCTCAACAGAATGGGGTTGCTGAAAGAAAACACCGTCACCTTCTTGATGTCACAAGGTCACTTCTTATTCAGAGTCATGTTCCGTACTCCTACTGGGGTGATGCAGTCCTTACTGCATGTTACCTAATCAACCGTATGCCTTCGTCTGTCTTGAATGAACAGATTCCTTTTTCACTCATTTACCCTGACAAGGATTTGTTCATTCTTACCCCTCGTGTGTTTGGGTCAGTCGCATTTGTCCATCAGTTGTCGCCTGGTACTGACAAGCTCTCTCCTAGGGCTGTCAAGTGCGTCTTTGTGGGGTACTCCAGAACTCAAAAGGGGTACAAGTGTTTTGATCCTGTGCGTCGGCGGTATATGATCAGTGCAGATGTTACATTTTTTGAATCTATTATGCACTTTTCATAATCTGGAAACATGCAGCTACCACCTATATCTCCTGATGCCGTATTCATGGCACCACCACCACCATTGCCACAAACAACACCACCGTCACCACCATCGCCACCGCCACCACCACCGCCACCACCACCGCCATCGCTAGTATCCCCGCTACCATTCCACTACACCCGCAGGCCTCCTCCAGCTCATGGTCCTGACCCGTCAACTAGCTCGCTTATGGTATGTAATGAAAATATTAATGTTGATGGATCTGACGACATTTCTCAGCAGGATGCATTACAGGAGCATGGTGATAACATAGATGATCTGGATGTTCCAATTGCTCTACGCAAGCCGAAGAGAAGCTGTGCCAAATATCCATTATCAGCAGCTGTGTCTTTTGAGAGGCTATCTGGAGACTTCAGGAAGTTTGCATTGGCACTTTCAGCTACAGACATTCCACGGAATCATCATGATGCTTTGCAGGATGCTAGATGGCGGCTAGCAATGGAAGAAGAGATGGCGGCACTCCAGTCTAGAGGAACCTGGAGTTTGGTTCCTTTACCTCCAGATGTCAGCCCGGTGAGTTGCAAATGGGTGTTTACAGTTAAGCACAATGCAGATGGTTCCATTGACAGGTACAAGGCACGCCTGGTTGCACGGGGCTTCACACAGACATATGGGGTAGATTACCTTGACACATTCTCCCCTGTGGCGCGTCATTCCACTCTACGGATCCTGTTATCAGTTGCAGTTGCTAGAGACTGGCCACTTTATCAACTGGACGTGAAGAATGCATTTCTGTATGGCAACTTGCAGGAGGAAGTCTATATGCAACAGCCACATGGTTTTGCTGTTGAGGGGGAGTGTTCCAAGGTTTGCAGATTACATAAGGCCATCTATGGCCTTAAGCAGAGCCCCAGAGCATGGTTTCAGAAGCTTTCAGACCTCTTTGAGAAACAAGGATATAAACGCTCCAATGCTGATCATTCCTTGTTTGTACAGAAGACGGCTAGAGGTATCATTGTAATCATGGTTTATGTTGATGATATCTTGATTACAGGTGATGATGACCAGGGCATTAAGCAGGCAAAGGAAAGGCTGGGGACCGAGTTTGTCACCAAGGACTTGGGAGTCCTTAGATATTTTCTGGGGCTGGAGTTTGCTAGAAATCCATATGGATTAGTCATGTCACAGAGGAAGTATGTTACAGATCTACTGAGTGAGACAGGTATGCTAGGGTGTCGACCTGCTACGACACCAATGGATCCTAGCATGAAGCTGTATGATGATGACACAGAAGAGGTGGATAAGAGAAGGTACAGAGAACTGGTAGGCAAACTACTGTATGTCACGATCACTAGACCTGATATATCATTTGCAGTGAGTCGTGTGAGCCAGTTCATGGAGCAACCACGTCAGGCCCATATGGATGCAATACACATGATTCTGAGATATTTAAAATCATCTCCAGGTGCAGGCTTGCTATTTAAGAAAGGAAAGGAGATCTCTATCACGGCATGTGCGGATGCAGACTATGCAGGATGCCCCAAGGACAGGAAGTCCACATCAGGATTTGCAGTCTATGTTGGAGATGCTCTAGTTTCGTGGAAGAGCAAGAAACAGACAGTGGTAGCTAGATCCAGTGCTGAATCCGAATACAGGGCTATGGCCCAGGCTAGCACAGAAATGATGTGGGTGAAATCCTTACTTGCAGATCTATGTCTTGATATACCTCTTCCTATGATGTTGGAATGTGACAATCAGGCCGCCTTGTTCATTGCAAATAACCCAGCCTTTCATGAGAGGACCAAGCACATTGAGGTCGACTGTCACTACATACGTGACATGATTCAGAAGGGGTTCATTGCTACATCTCACGTCACATCAGAGAATCAGACTGCTGATATTTTCACCAAGGCATTACTTAGAGGCACATTCCAGAAGTGTGCGTCCAAGCTGAGCATGATTGATATCTATGCTCCATCTTGAGGGGGAGTGTTGACGCATATAGAATAACTGTACCTCTTTGTTATTTTATTTTTCCTGTTATTCTCTTTATGTAATTTACCCATAGGCTACTCTCCTATATAAGAGAGCCTAGGGCTTATGGAATAGATCATCTCATTCATTTTTTCCCAACACCCACATGTCCATTAAGATTTCCACCTATGAAAATCATCTCTCTTTGTGGGATTCCTTGCAAAATCTTATCCAGATCCTACAAAAATCTTGTTTAATCCTTTCATTTAAACAAGTTTGTGGTGCATAAATTGAGATGATGTTCAGAATTTCTTCTTCAAGCTTTTGCCCTTATCTTTACCCGAATACCAAAGTTTAAAGCATGTCTTCTCGATCTCTCTTGCTTTCTCTCCAACCTATTTAGTCTCTTGAAGACAGTATACGAATCTTCCTTCTTTCCATCGCATCCATTATCTCCATCAATTTTTCAGTTAAAGTGCCAATATTCCAACTACCAATCCGCAACTTCCTTTGCAACCTCTTTTGGACTAACTTCTTTACTCGCATGCGTCCATCATGAGAGAACCCTTGTAAATTTTGGACTGCATCCGAGCGGTGATGCAGTGGAACTAGCTTATTTACTCGCATGTGTTCCTCATGCGAGAACTCTTGCAAATTTTGAACTACATCTTGGTTGTGATGTAGCGGTCCTTGCCAATTTTTCATTGCATTCGGGCGATGCAACGCATCGCAAGTAGGAAATGTCCCAACGAAATCTAAATCTTTGCTTAAATCCATGCTAAAAATGATCCAACTGTCATGAGGTAGCACCCTAAATAGTATTTAAAAAAAAAAATACATTTAGGAAGTTGTCTCCGACTATTTTACGTTGGCCGTCGACTACCTAACGCAACCCTCCTCACTTACACGGACTTGGGACCAGTCAAGGCTGAGTTCTAATTTTTCTAATTTTTAATTTAAAAAAAAATAAATACAAAAAATATCATAATTTTTTTGTAAATATCCAGAACAAAATCAAAAAATCAACACAAATAACATCACTAACGTATTAGCTAAAATATCATCTTGTAACATATCACAAGAACTTGCGGAATGGTAAGACCGTAAGAGACTAACATATCGTGTAACATTATCATCGTGTCAATTATGAATAATAAGTACGTTTAATCCTACATAAATGGTTTAAAGTAAAACTAATTGTATTTATAAATATGTAATATAATCCAGTAGTGTTTGCATATTTGAAACAATATTAAATAATATAACATTAGCAATTTCGAGAATTTAAATAAAACTATAGCAATATAAAACTTTAATAACTATTGCAAGATGTACCTCCGAAGTGTTTTGTATGCCAAGATTTATTATATTCTTTTGAATGACTCGTTGATTCAAGAGACATATCTGTGGAGACAAGCAGAATTTTTCTTCTCTCTGGGATGTTTCACGTGGTCGTAGTACTGTGTTGGCAGATGAGAGACACTCACCAATTATTAGATAGGGAAATATTCAAGTTGCCCCTCATTTTATTTCATATGTACGTCTCATTTGTTTCAAAAATTATTAAGGCGCTTAATTGTCAGATATTTTTGATCCAATGTCTCTTATTTTACAAGATATGATGACGAATCGATTGATTAGATGTGATCGCGAAGAAGGGGGAGATAACCACGTGCACACTCACCCTTTGCCGACCTTGTGTCTACTACTATAGGAAGCTCGTCTTCATATACATGGCATCTTTGTCTCGGACATCTCTCCTTATCAAATATGCTAAGAATCTTACCACAAATCCATGTCTCTAGCTCATTTCAATGTGAATGGTGCCAACTTGGAAAACATCATAGAACTACATTTCCAATTCAATCCGGTCCTAGTGTTAAGTTTATTTTTTAAAGGGGTCAATTTGATGTATAGGGGCCAATCATACTACAGATCAATCTGGGCATAGGTTTTATCTTGTTATTGTTGATGACTTCACCTTTTTATAGGTTTTTCTTAAGGTATCAAAACCTAAGGAAAAGGTATAATGAAATTTTTCCTTTAAAATGTTTGCCTTTCAAGATATGTGTGTTCACATTGACAATGCTTTTGATTTATGCACTACAACCTTGCACATCTTTCTTACTAAAAAGAGAATCATCTACCAAACACGGTGTCCTTACACAACCCAGCAAAAGGATGTTGTCGAGTGGAAACATAGTCACATACTAGATGTGGCTAGAACTTTGCTTATCCAGAGCACTACTCTCACTGTTTGGGGTGATGACATTCTTCCCACCACTCATATGATAAACCGCATGTCCTCAACCTTTTGGGAAGAGCATGCCCCATACTCTCTCTTGTTTCCCCATAAGAATATATTTCATGTCTGATTCAAAGTTTTTCAATGTACCTCCTTCGTCTAACTCATTTAAACAGTAAGCATATGCCTACACCTCGAGCGGTGAAGAGTGTTTTGTGGGATATTCTAGAACCCAGAAGGGGTATAGATGTTATGACCCTACCAAATTGTTGGTACTATGTGAATGTTGATGTTATCTTCTTTAAGCATGTATCATATTACTCCGCATCTGGTTAATGTATTGTTGCCCTACATAGTAGTGATGTCTCTTTCCTTTTCATGTCATCTCTATCTCCGTCTCCTCCGAATGTACCCCAAATAAAACCTTTCACGTTGATTTATGTTAGATGATCGATACCCCCTAAGACCACATCCGCACTTAATAACGATAAAACTATTGGGAAAATGTGAAAACCAGTTTATTCCTTGAGCCCTAGATTCTCTTATATAGAGGAGAGGAGAGGCCTATGGGAAAATTACGAAAAACAAATAAGTGGAAAAGAAAATAGATAAACTAATACATAAACATAGAAATATAGAAACATCTCTACACTTCCCCTCAAAATGAAGTATAGATATCTATCATGCTCAGCTTGGATGATATTTTTAAAAGATCCTCTAAGTAAGACCTTGGTGAAAATATCTGTTGTCTCATGGGATGTAGAAATGAATCCCTTCTAGATCATGTCACCTATGTAGTAGTAATCAACCTCAATGTGCTTCGACCTTTCATGGAATGGAGGATTATTAGCAATAAACAGGGCAGCATGATTGTCGCATTTTAGCGACATGGGAAGAGGTATATCAATATGTAGATCTGTAAGGACAGCTCGAACAAACATCATTTATGTACATGCTTGTGCCATAGCCCTATACTCAGTGTAGGAAAAAATAAGAGAATTGTTATTATTGGGAACCCTAGGCTCTCTAATATAAAGGAGAGACGTATGGGTAAATTACATAAGATAGACATAAAGAAATAAAATAACAGAAAAGGTACATAGAAACATAGAAATATCTCTACACCCCCTTCAAGATGGAGCATAGATATCGATCATGCTCAGCTTTGACGAACAATCTAAAATGCCCCCCTGAGTAATGCCTTGGTAAAGATATCTGCTGTTTGCTCTCCTGTACTGACACGAGAGGTAGAAATCAAACCTTCTGAATCTCTCTAGTATAATGGCAATCTACCTCAATATGGTTAGTTCTTTCATGGAATGCAGGATTATTCGCAATAAATAAAGCAGCATGATTATCACATTGTAGATGCATGGGTAGAGGTACATTTATATGCAAATCTGCTAACACTGCTCGAATCCACATCATTTTTTTGAGGAAAAAGGGGGCGTAGTCCTAAGATTGGAACCCACCGCAAAATCATTCATTCAAATAGAGAAATCGATTACAGGTATGCTACAGAGTTACATAAGAACCAAAACAGCAAGAATAGAATTACATGTTTTGCCACATATACACCGGCACTTTATAATATGCCAACACTCTCTCACAGAGAAACGGACGGGTCCCGAAAGATTTTTCTCATTTCTAGCACACTAGATTGCCCACAGCAGGGCAAAAGGACTCGTCGTGTCCTCCAAAGAACTATTGCACGCTTCCCTAATTGAACTCCAGTACGACGCGCTGTCCACTGAGTGAAGCCAAGGCATATCCGCCTGCTCCCATACCACGACCGAGGTACAACAGCCAAAAAAGAGATGCTCTGAATCCTCCTGCTCAAAGCCACATCTATCACAAAAGGTCTCTCCAGTACCCACCAACCTTGCCCAGCGAGCCTTTAAAAACAGACGGTCGTGCCTCGCCAACCACATGAAGACATTGATCCGCATCAGAACCCTGCTATTAGCCCAAATAAACCAGTAATCTGAAAAGTCCTCCTGACGCTCCCCATGCGTCCTCCCGAACAGCCGATATGCCTTCTTAACTATAAAGCTTCCCTCCTTTCGAGTAAAATGGTCCATGTCCCCGTCGAGGCCACCAACGTCCGTCAGAGCCCTCAAGAGTGCCACGAACTCATCGCACCACTGGTCCGACAGAGCAACAGCAAAAGTAGGGCACCAAGCTCCCGCCGAGCAAATCTGATGTATCAAAGCACCCTTGTCCCCCACAATAGAAAAGAGATGCGGGTACTTCTCACTAAAGGCAAGGTTGCAGAAAGCGGTAGCCGGTACTCGGTCGGCGGGGTCACTGACTAAGGATTAATCAGCAGCCCGGCCACTAATCGGATTTAGTCGACCATTAGTCAGTTTTGATTTTTTTAATTATTTATAATATATAAATCACTTTTTATACACACATTTTTATGTATTTACATTGATTTGTACTTTTATATCAAAATGAAATAAAAGAAATGATTATCTTTAAATATAACATTAAGCATATTGAAATAAGTTTGCTTTAAAAAAAATCGAACTAAAAAAAATAAAAACCTCTATGTAAAAGTCGGTCGAGTAGTCCGTCCGATTAGTCAGGTTGACCGACTAATGGCCGACTAGGCCTAGTCGAGACGGCTACTCCCCCGACTCAACTAGTCGGACCGACTAATCGGCCTAGTCGGCCGACTTTTACAACAGTGACTAAACGGACCCATGCCCAACCAATCGTCCTTCCAGAAACCAAAATCCTTCCCATCGCCTAGCACCGGTCTCACGAGATCACCTAGCTCTAGTAACACACTAGACACCCCCCTCCAAATAGACGAGGGCAACTTGCATGCATCTGCTCTCCATGAACCATTGGCCCCATAGATGCTCCATATCACCTTGCAAACTAGGTCATCCGACTTTCCCCATATTCTAAGGCCCACTTCACCAGTAGTGCCTTATTCATGAGCTCCAAATTGTGGACCCCCAAGCCTCCTTCCCTCTTCGTCAACATCACAGTGTCCCATCCCACCAAGTGTAACCCTCCACCCTCTTGCCTTTCGTCTGACCAAAAAAATGCTTCATCATCCCCTCCAGCCTCTTTAGCACCCCCACCGGCATCAATCGCCTGGAGAATAAGAAAATCAGGACCGTAGAGAAAGTGTGTTTGAGGAGGACCAGCTTTCCCCCCTTGGAGAGCATTCTTGCTCTCCACCCAATCAATTACGACCTTCCAATCAGCCACCCGCAATCGTCTAACAACCAAAGGGAGTCCCAGATCATTTCTGTGCTTGCTTGGGTCATAGCCTTATACTCAGATTCGGCACTTGATCTAGCAACCACCGATTGTTTCTTGTTTTTCTAAGAAACAAGAGAACTGCCAACAAACACAGCGAAGCCTGAAGTAGACTTCCTATCCTTAGGACATTCTGCATAGTTTGCATCAGCACATGCAGGCACAGAAAGAGTTGCTCCTTTCCTGAATAGTAATCCTGCACATGGAGAAGATTTTGAATATCTCAAAATCATGTATATAGCATCCATGTGAACCTGTCGAGGATGCTCCGTGAACTGACTCACCGACTCACTACAAAGGAGATATCGGGTCTAGTAATAGTAATATAGAGGAGCTCTCCCACCATCTCTCTATATCTCCTTTTGTTGACCTCATATGTATCATCATCATATAACTTCATTCTAGGATTCATAGAAGTAGTAGATGGTCGACACCCAATCATGCATATCTCAACAAGCATGTCTGTAACATACTTCCCTTGGGTCATCACAAGACACTGCACATTCCTAGCAAATTCCAACCCTAATAAATACCTTAGGGTACCAAGATCTTTGGTAACAAACTGATGACCCAGAAATTCTTTTGTCATCTTGACCCCATGCACATCATCTCTGTAACAAGTATGTCATCCACATAGACCATAATGACAACTGTACCTCTAGATGTTATCTGCACAACGAGTGAATGGTATGCATTTGACCTCTTGAACCCTTGCTTTCCAATCAGATTCGAGAGCTTCTGAAACCACGCCCTTGGACTTTGCTTAAGGCCATATATTGCCTTATGAAATCCACAAACTTGCTGACACCCCCTCAGTAGCAAACCCCGGAGGCTGCTGCATGTAAACTTCCTCCTGTAACATCCAACTGAAACAAAGGCCAACCACGTACCACTGCAACTGAAAGGACACGGAGAGTAGAGTGACGAGCCACTGGAGAAAAATTATCCAAGCAATCCACGTCGTAGATCTGAGTAAATCCTCGTGCCACTAATCTTGCCTTGTAGAGATCAGGGCTCTCATATGCATGATGTTTAATAGTAAACACCCATTTGCAACTAATAACAGACGCCCCATGAGGAGCAGAGACCAAACTCCAGGTGCCACGTGATTGCAACGCATCCATTTCTTCCTCCATAGCCAAGTGCCAACGACTATCCTTCAAGGCCTCCTGATAATCCGTGGAAAGTCCGCGACAGATAGAGCCACAACAAATCTTTGAAATTCCCCTATTAGACGATGAAAGGAGACCTGAGAATCAAAAGGATAGGAAGCACAAGACCGATTCTACTTCCGAACTGCAATGGGTAAATCCAGGTCATTGGTAACCTCCTCCATCTGTGGGCTATTCTCCTACAATGATTCCTGCACAATATATCTCCAGACCCATTGTTAGAAACCATGTCATCAGAACAAACATGGGGCATACCGGATGACGGACGATGACCATGAGCAGAAGCAGTCTGACGGGTATATAATTTAGGTAATGATGGAACAATGGGCACATGTGACTGGGTAGTAGGAGGGGGTGGAGGAGGTGGTGCTGGAGGATGAGGTGGCGGTGATGGAACCACAGGCACAGGAGGAGGAGATGACTGACTCGTAAAAGGGGTGGCATGTAAACCTAATCATCTAAGTTTGATGAAGCCAACCTGTCACATGTAAGAGAGAAATACATCACAGACTCAAAAAACGTGGCATCAACATTGATATAGTATTTCATGTGCAATAGATCATAACATCGATATCCCTTCTGGGTCCTGGAGTACCCAACAAACACACATTTACCAACTCTAGGAGAGAGCTTGTTAAGTCCTGGAAGCAATTGGTGAACAAAAGCAATAGAGTTAAACACACGAGGAGTAAGTGAGAACTCCTTCTCAGGGAAAGCTATAGAGAAAGGAATTTTCTCACCCAAGACAGACGATGGCATGCGATTCACCAAGCAGCATGTTGTAAGAACTTCATCGCCCCAAAACGAATGTAGGACACGACTCTGAATGAGAAGAGTCCGAGTGATAACAAGCAGATGACGATGCTTTCTCTCTGCAATACCATTCTATTGAGAAGTATAAGGCTATAAGCACAAGATGCTTGATGAATAATTCCACGGGATGAATGAAAATGGGATAGAACACGAATACAAAATTCCAAAGCCTTATCAGTCCACACAAATATCACAGAGTTAGTGAAAACATTCTGCACTTCATTGATAAAAGTTTTGATCGCATCTCATGCTTCAGATTCATTTTTCAAAAGAAGCACCCATGACAAACAAGAAAAATCATCCACAGCAATAAGATAAAACCGATGTCCTAGTGATCAGGAACACGACTCGAACCCCAAATGTCTACATGAAATAACTCAAAAAGGGAGTTACTGCTCCGACTCTAAGACTAGGAAAAGCAGACCGATAATACTTTCACAACTGGCATGCCTCGTACTAGAAGGAAGAACCTGGTGAAATATGTGGCAGCATATGACACATTTTCTGGAGAGGGAGATGACCAAAGCGTAGGTGCCACGTATAAGGATAAACGGGTCTTGTTGCATAAGAGGATACGCCAGCATAGGGAGTTCGGACCAGGGGATAAAGACCACTCTGCTCACGACCACACCTAATCATTCTGCACGTAAGAATGTCATGAAAAACAAGAGACGATAGGTCAAAAATAGCTCTACAATGTAAATCTTTTGTGATCTGACTAATGGATAACAAATTCAAAGAGAAATCTGGAGCATGTAACACATTCTGCAGACGGATCGAAGGCGTCAAACAAATCTCCCCATGTCCAGTGATCGAGGAATGTGTCCCATCTGTAATCACAACGATTCTCCCGAGTGGAACCTATCTATATGTTGTAAGCTGATTTTTATCCCAGTATAAATGGTGTGTTGCCCCAGAATCCACAATCCATTCATGAATCTCATATTTGTGATAGGATGTAAAAGCAAAAGTACTACCTGAGGTACTAGCCGTAGCAGACGTACTAGCAGATGCGAAGGCTGCTACATCTGAATGACCTAGGCTGCGAATCCTGCTGAGCTTGTGAAATACTTCCTCTATGGGAGAAATAGCGGCATCCGCTAGAATATGGAGCGAGCAGCATCATATTCGGGGTCAAGGGTTGCTAGGAATACACCAACTATGTTAGCATTCCTATATGTCTTCTGATGCTCTGGAGTTGCCATTAGAGGCATGAAATTGTGGAGCTTCTCAAAAATCCCACACAAGAATGCATACAATGAATGAAGGGGGTGCTCGTTCTGCTTGATAGTGAATAAGTCATGATGTAGTTGGAGGATCTTCATCTCGTTCCTCACTTGAGAATATGTTGCTGCGAGGATATCCCACATCGCCTTAGCAGTATCCTGATGTAACACATCATTGGCGATCTCAATAGTCAATGTACCAAAAAGCAAAACTTTGGCATATGCATCGCCCGCCACCCACGAGGTGTTTACCCCAGTTTTCTCCACCGGCTCCTCCTCGATAAGAATGTGTTTCTTACCATTTGACTTCATAAGGCTCATGAACTGTATAGCCCAAAGCTCATAGTATGTCCCGTCCATTTTGACAATAGGCGTTGGACCTCTGAAAGCGTTTGTAGCGGGTACATCAACTTTGTTCTCATACATATTGCCGGATGTAGAAATTTAGGGATTTATAGACAAAAGAGTGAATGTCTTGACAAATATACGCGGATTTGAATGCATATGCAGACATCAAACAAATGAAGGAACTGACGTCAACAATGGAGATTGTGACGTACAGTGGCGGCGGAAAGGCAACGACAGGAGAAGGACGACGACGGCTGGAGGGTGAGCGGCGAGTGGAGGTGCGGCACACGGAGTGGTCGCACGCGGAGGTGCAGCACGCAAAGCGGCGGTGCAGGGAAGGTGCGGTGCGCGGAGGAGGCGACTCGGGGAAGGGGCAGTGGTGTGCGGACGTGAGTGCGGAAGGTGGGGCCAAGGTTAGGGTTTTGGGTATGAGAGCTCCAGTCTAGGACCGTCGCTCTTATACCATGTTGGGAAAAAAAGAGTTGTTATTACTGGGAACCCTAGGCTCTCTTATATACATAAGATAGACATAAAGAAATAAAATAACATAAAAATACATAGGAACATAGAACTATCTCTACACTCAGATTCAGCGCTAGCTCTACCAACTACAGTTTGCTTCTTGATTTTCCACGAGACAAGTGATTCTCCAACAAATATAGCAAATCCATTTGTGGACTTCCTGTCCTTGGGGCACCCTGCATACTCTGCATCTACGTATGTTGAGATAGTGATGGTGCCACTTCTTTTAAATAGCAGCCATGCACCTGGAGATGATTTAAGATACCTTAGTATCATTTGTATAGCATTCATATGTACTTGACGAGGTTGTTCCATGAACTGTCTCACACGAGTGATAGCAAATGAAATATCAGGTCTGGTAATGGTAACATAAAGAAGCTTTCCCACCAGCTCTCTGTATCTTCTCCTGTCAACCTCATCAGTATCATCATCATATAGTTTCATGCTTGGATCCATGGGTGTGGTGGTAGATCGGCATCCAAGCATTCCCATGTCACTTAGCAAATCAGTGACATATTCTCTTAGTCGTCACAAGCCCTTGTTGATTTTTGGCAAACTCCAGTCCCAGAAAGTATCTAAGAGCTCCAGATCCTTGATAACAAATTCACGACCAAGAAATTCTTTCGCCCTCTTGATTCTTGTATGTCATCTTCTGTAATAAGTATATCATCAAATACACCATAATAGCAATCGTGCTTCTGGAGGTTCCCTGTATGAAAAGAGAATGATCTGCATTTGATCGTTTGAACCCCTGCTTCTCAAACAAATCTGAAAGCTTCTGGAACCACGCTCTCGGGCTCTGCTTAAGGTCATAGATTGCCTTATGAAGTCTACACACTTGTGAACACTCTCCCTCAACAGCAAGCCCCGGCAGTCGTTGCAAGTAGACTTCCACCTGAAGATCACCATATAAAAAGGCATTCTTGACATCAAGTTGAAATAGAGGCCAATCTTTAATCACAGTAACAGATAATAGAATCCGTAGGGTAGAATGACGAGCAACCAGTGAGAACGTGTCAAGATAATCCACCCCATATGTCTGAGTAAAGCCACGAACTACAAGACGAGCCTTGTACCGATCATTACTACCATTTGCATTCTGCTTTACTGTAAACATCCATTGCAACTTACTATAGACGCCCCAGTGGGGGTCGGGACCAAACTCCAAGTGCCTCTAGATTGAAGAGCCAACATCTCCTCCTTGCCTCCTCGTAAGTCTATGGTATGGCCACGGTGGATAAAGCAGTAACAAACCTCCTGAAATCACCCGTCAAACGCTCGAAGCTGACATGAGAAGCAATCGGATATGAAGCACAAGTACGCTTCTGCTTCCTAATGGCAATAGGCAAGTCAAGATCATCATCATCCATGCCACCAACTTGATCATCAACCTCCTGAGGTAACTCCTATTGAGAAACAATAATAGTCCCGTCATTAGAAGTAGTGTTTTCAGACCAAACCTGGGGTGTGTTGGATGACAGAGCATTAGCAGGAGCAGGAGCAGGTCGTCGACTGTAGTGATGTAGTATTGGTGGAACCAAAATAATAGGAGGTGGTGCGACTGATGGTGGTGAAGGAGGTGGTGGTAGTGGAGATGTTGATGATGGTGGTTGGCAACTTGACGTATGGGTGGTGGTGGAATATAGACCTCATTATCCGAGTCTGAAGGTGCCAACTTGTTACCTGTAGGAGAAAATTACATGATAGACTCAGAAAATGTGACATATGCACTGACATAATATCTCTTGTGTAGCGGATCATAACAACGATAAGCCTTCTGAGTTCCGAAGTACCCAACGAAGACACATTTGACAGCCTTAGGAGAGAGCTTGTCAATAACTGGAGACAACCGATGAACAAACGCAACAGATCCAAAAACACGAGGACTGGGAGAGAACAACTCCCTGTCAGGGAAAACAAGGGAGAAAGGAACCTTCTCTCCCAACACTAACGAGGGCATAAGACTAATGAGATAACACACCATGAGTCCCGCATCACCCCAGAAAGAATGTTGTGCACAACTCTGGATCAGGAAGGTAGGGGTGACATCAAGAAGGTGACGGTGCTTTCTTTCAGCAATACCATTCTATTGAGATGTATAAGCACATGATGTTTGATGAAGGATACCATGAGGATAAGACTTGAGAGAGCGCATGAGTACAGAATTCCAAGGCATTATTAGTCCTTACAATAGAAGTTGGAAAAATATTTTGCACTTCTTTAATGAAATTTATGATTACGTTTCTCGCTTCTGATTTATTCTTCAACAAGAGAACTCAAGACAGACGATCAAAATCATCCACAGCAATTAAATAGAATATGTGTCCCTGATGATTGGGAACACGACTTGGACCCCAAATGTCTACATGGAAAATTTCAAATGGGGAGCTAATGCTCCGACTCTGACTACTAGGGAAGACCGACCGATGATGCTTCCCTAACTGACATGCCTTACAATTGAATGATGAACGGGGTGAAATCTGAGGAAGGACTTGACACAGTTTCTGAAGCAAAAAATGATCGAAGCGCAGATGCCAAAGGAAAAGAGAGACCGATCCAATGGAGTAGGAGGATAGGCCAGCATACGGTGTTTGGACTAGTCGATAGTGTCGGCCCTGCTCACGGCCACAACCAATCTCTTGGCCCGTAAGAATGTCCTGAAAAACAATGATGGACTAAATATTGCTCTACAATTTATACCTCTAGTAATCTAACTAATAGACAATAAATACATTAAGAATTCAGGAGCATGCAACACATTATGCAATCGCATAGAAGGCGTCAAGGTGATTTCCCTCTGTCCTATGATTGGGGAATGAGTCTCATCTGCTATGACCACAATCCTCCCTCGAGCAACCTGCATGTAGGCTATGAGATGATCTCTATCTCCACACAAATGGTGTGTAGCACCAGAATCTATGATCCATTCTGAGATATCTGAAGCATTAGGGGTGCACATGGATCGGATAAAATCCGTAATCCGATCCAATCCGCTGTCATTGGAATGGATCGGTTTGGATTTATAAGTTTAATGGATCGGATCGGATTGGAATTTTACAAATCCGTTCATTTATGGATTGGATCGGATTATTGTCAACATCCAATCCGATCCAATCCGTTAATCCGTTAATAAATAATAATATATACTACTTTATTTATTCTCAATAAAGCATATTATATATTACATTTTATTTGAAAGCTATGTGTAAATATTCAAGCTCGTCTCTTTATAACTTAAACCTATTCCAATTCAAGTTTTACTACACACAACTTGCTGGAAAACCCCTTATCTCACCCTACTAGTTGGTTTAGAAAAAAGTAATACCTACACGCAATGTCCTTTAGGCCCTTCCAATTATTCAAACGAAACAAACTTCTAAAAATAATAATACATAAACCTAAACCCACTCGGGACCCATTACAAACAGAATACTCACATGCGCCACACACATCTCCACCCTCAGATGCACACATATCTCCGCCGGATGTTGTCCTTATCCTAGATGTGCGCATGCGCAACCAGATCTTCCTTACGCATGCGCATTTATCTAGTTGTAGTTCCTATTTGATATATACAAACTTGCAATTTTATTCAAAGTCAATATGATTCTTTTATGATTTCTACGGATCACAAGTATGTTATTTTTATTTAGTTATACAATAATCGGTTGTAATAAATTATAACAAGCATATATGTTTTTGCTTTAAAAAAAAATAAGTCAAATTGCTTTCCAAAAATTAACTATTCTTTTCTTTACATTTATCCATAATCTCAAATTTAGAACCATGATTCGAACGTTGAGTTCGACTATGCTACAAACTTAATCATAGATTAGGTGAGCATTGAAAATCCGAACCAATCCGATCCAATCCGTAATCCAGTGGATTGGATTGGATTGGATTTGCATGTTTAACGGATTGGATTGGACTGGAAAAATCAAAAATCCGTTATGTGTGGATTGGACACGGATTAAGCCAAAATCCGATCCAATCCGATCCATGTGCACCCCTATGAAGCATGATAGGAAGCAAAGGCATAAAAATTACCCGAGGTACTAGCTCCTGTAGTAGCAGTAATGTCTGAACTATTCTCTGGAGCAGATGAAGGGGTACTGACTGGGGCATGAGGTCTCCATATTGAGACACAAGCTCATCATAGCGCTGATCTGATGCGGATCGAGCTGCATAATGTTGAACATGCTCTGCTATGCATTCGGACGCTGGGAAACCATGCTTGGAGTAGCATGTATCTTCGGAATGACCAGATCTATAACAAGTACAAGGTGGTCCACGACCACGACCACCTCTACCATGTGATCCTCGTCCACAGAACTGAGATGGACCGCCTCTTCCACAAGAGGCTGCCATGGCAGAGGAATTCGGCACTGAAGCGGGAGTAGAGATATTGATCATGCTCAATCTCCGGAAGGCCTCCTCCATAGGAGGGAATGGTAGCATCAGCCAGTATCTGGGAGGAAGTAGCCTCATACTGTGAGTCAAGAGACGCAAGGAAGACTCCAACCATTATAGCATTCATGTATGTCTTCAATTGCTCTGAAGTAGCGGTGAGAGGCATGAACCTATGAAGCTTCTCAAACATCCCTTGCAAGGCAATATAATGAGCATGTAGAGGTCGACCATTCTGCTTTATTGATATGATGTCATGTTGAAGCTGTAGAATTTTTGTCTCATTCTTGGCCAGTGAATATGTAGCAGCAAGAATATCCCACATGGCTTTGGCAGTGGGCTGGTGCGGGACATCATTTGCAATATCTGGTATCAAGGTACCAGACAACCAAATATGAGCATAGGCATCATCAGCCTCCCATGAGGCATACAACCATGTCTTCTCTGTCGGCTCTTCCTCGGTAAGAATATGCTTCTTACATCAACTTCATTAGGCTCATGAATTGCATGGCCCATAACTCATAATTCGACCCATCCATCTTGACTATAGGCGTTGGACCTCTGAAGTCGCCCGTGATGGGGATATCTATCTTGTTCTCTGACATGTTGCCAGTCGAAGAAAACAAGGATCGTAGACTTGACGAAATACTAGTCTAGATGAACATAAGGGAGGTTGGTTGCATGTGTAGAATCAAATAGCAACCAACCCCATCAAGTAGAAGTTGTCCCTGTTGCGACTTTGGCGACTACAGCCACAAGTGGGGGGTTCAGCTGCAAGAAGGGACGGCAGGTCCGACCGCAGGGTGGTCCGACCGTGAAAGGAGAGGCGGCAGGGAGGTCCGGCCGCAGGAGGGTCCTATCGCAGGTGAGGGGTGGCAAGCAGGTCTGGCCGCAAAAAGGGAGCGACGGCGGACGGCGGTTGTGCCGCGCAATGATGCCGAGCAGAGGTGCCGGGCAGATGGCAGTGTTGCAGGAAGTTGTGTCGTGCGCGGTTGTGCCGCAAGTGAGCGACGATGCTGCGAGAGGGTTTGGGTGGGGCTAGGGTCAGGGTTTCAAGTACAAGAGCTCTGGTCTAGGATCGTCGCTCCGATACCATGTTGAGAAAAATGAGAAAACTAGTTTATTCCTTGAGCCCTAGACTCTCTTATACAGAGGAGAGGCCTATGGGCAAATTACGTAAAACAGACGAACGGAAAAGAAAATAGATAAACCAATACAGAAACATAGAAATATAGAAACATATCTCTATAAAAACCATTAATAATTTCAAGAAAATAAATGAGCAGCCTATCAAACATGATATTCAACATGTGTAACTTTATAGTGATCTCTTGATTACCCTCCAGTAAAGAAAGCACGTGTGTACATTGCCCCCATTTCCAACATCTCTACTTTATATGGAAAATTGTCTCCGGGAACCGAGCATTTGTGCCAGGTGTTTTTGCCATTATTGTCTCATCTACACATCACCATGCGCTCTTAGTTCCTGAATGGAGACAGTCATGCATGAAGAAATGGAAGCTCTGGTTTAGTTTACAAGGTGGGGTAGCCATTTCAACAAAGACAAATAGGCCTTTAGTCGGGAACAAACTAAAAGGCACGTTTAATCTGTTGTTGTTTTTTCTGGGACTATTTTTTCCATCTTTTTCTAATGCAAACTTAATGTAAGATGCTTAGTGTACTTAATATTCATTTGGAATTAAGGTAGATATCCTTTTTTCATTAAAAAATATTTAAATGAAATTTAATTGTTTCTAATATTTCATTATGGTAACCACTTAAATGGTCTGGAGATAGTGCAGTATGCCTACCACCTAAAAGATCAAGGTTCAAATCCCCCCATGTGGGGGTTGCATTAGGTAGTCAACAACCAACATAAAAAATCAAATCTCCCCATGTGGGGGTTGCATTAGGTAGCCAACAACCAACATAAAAAATAGTTGAATCTTTCAACATGAATTTGAGCAAGAATCTATGTAGCCGACCCTGCTTATAGTGGGAGAAGGCTTTTCTAATATTTCATTATGATAATATAGAAAATGTATAGATTTAAGTAAAAAATAAGAATATGTATATAAAATGATTTATATATTTCAAATAACTAGATAATACAAAACTGATCTAAACTCCAAGGAAATATGTTTAGTCGTCGATTACTGATTAATCCTTGGCCAAGAAACCAGAAAAGGAGACTTGTGATGCTAGTGTATGTTGATGATATCATTCTCACTGGCAACAACATAAAAGGAATATCAAAGATCAAGAAGTATCTTGCCACGCATTTCGATATGAAGGATTTCGATGAACTTCACTATTTTCTTGGCATTGAAATGGTCAGATTCTTTCACAAAGAAAGTATGGCACAAATCTACTAGGAGAGACTAGAACGTTAGGGAGTAATCCTACATCTATTCTGATGGACCCCATCACACCTCTATGAAGACTCATTTTAACACATTGACGCAAGACATTATATATGCCTTGTTGGGAAGCTACTATATGTTACCATTGCTTGTCCCCGTCCTTTGCAGTCAACAAGGTGAGCCAGTTTATGGCCAAGCCTCGCTAAGTACTCTAAGACATAGTGATGATGATTTTACAATACTTGAAGTCTGCATCGGGTAAAGGACTCATATTCACATGTCAAAAGTCTCTTGATGTTTTGGCTTACTCAGATGCTGACTATGTTGGATGCCCAAATGATAGGAAATCCACGGCAGGTTTCCGCACCTACCAACATTGGTGGGAACTTCGTTACTTAAAGAAACAAGAAGTTGTTGTAGCTCGTTCCAATATCGAATTCAAATATATGGCACTAGTCCAAGCCACTATAGAATTAATGTAGATTAGGTCTGTGTTAAATGGTCTTCACTTACCGAACCCAAGTCCTATGATTATGAGATGCGACAACTCAGTTGCTATGTTTATTGAAAATAATCATTCCTTCCATGATCCATGGGCATACAAATTCAAATATATGGCACTAGTCCAAGTTACAATAGAATTAATGTAGATTAGGTTTGTGTTAAATGGTCTTCACTTACCGAACCCAAGTCTCATGATTATGAGATGTGACAACTCAGTTGCTATGTTTATTGACAATAATCATTCCTTCCATGAGCCATGAGCATACAAACATGTAGAAATGGATTGTCAATACTCCCGGGATATGATCCAAAGTGGGCACATTAAAATTAAGCCATTTAGTACAAAAAAACTAGACTGTTAATTTCTTTACAAAAACCATCGAGCCGATCTTCATTCAACAAATGCACTTTCAAGATGAGCGTGATGGAGATCTATGCTCCAGCTTGAGGAGGTGTATTAACATTTATTAGTCTTATTTTCTAAGGTTTTATATCTTTGAAGGCATACTTGTAATTATCCCATCCATCGATATATGGATGGGAACCCCCACTCACCGGAAATATACAGAATTTTACATTAACAATGTGCCAATCTATTATAGTCAGCTGTTACTCTACCAGATTTGATGTGGATGGGTACAGAGTGCTCGGTGATGCTCACATTCTCTTTGACGATAGTTTACTTGATACTATACATTGAGGAGTGATGTTTTGTGCAAGGGGTGCTTGTGTCTACTTATAAGAGGAATTATGGGGTTTAATAATATATCTGTGGTTTCGAATGCCTTAATCGCATGGCTCAACCAAGCACCATTAGATGTGGCTCGTAGCCTTCAGTTTTCTTGTTTATTAACTTTAGCCCAATGTGATCGACAATAATTGGTCAATTACTACTTACTGCTATGTGTGAGTGACTGGTCGATTATTAATGATTTCTCGAACTGATTGATTGGCTATCAACAAACGCTCATGCCATAAGTTAATTGCTAATGGTCGCTTGACAACAACTAGTCAATTACTAATAATTGCTATATGTGAGCAACTAGTCAACCAATGATTGCTCCTATAATCAAAATTTATTCTTTACTTAAGCAATTGGTCAATTACAGATGATTTCCCAATGGTTTGGTCAATTACCAATGTTTGTTAGGAGTTGTTAGTGACGTGTTTATGTTTCCTATAATATTGTAGACCCCTTTGGGGGTACTTATGTGTTTTCCTGAATACAAGCTTTCTAGGGTTACGTACTATATAAGGACCCATAGGCCTCCTAAATAAATCATCTCATTGTGTTCTTCATCTCTTTCCACATGGTATCAGATCAATGATCCTAGATCGATGTTCTAACCTAAGTCTCGCCGCTACCACAAGCCTATACCTCGATATGGATGTCATCATCCCTTGCACAGGCCCTCTCGTAGCACCTAGGACCCCGTCCAAGGGCCAGGACACACTGTTGAGGCACCAGCAACCTTGGGGTGGCACAGCCGAGGACTTCCAAGTCTATGCTTAGGTTGTTACTGCTCCTCTACGGTGATTAGCGCCGTCAGGAGGCCTTGAATAGAGGTCCCATGCCTCTGTAGGGAACTGTAAGGCCCCTCTAGCTCCACAGGGCCCTCGTGGCTCTCTAAGGGTATCCGTCAGACCATCCTCGTCATCTTATGAGGCTCCGCAGGTCTTCCTCCAGTGTTGTAGGGGCTTCACGACTCCCTGGGCATCTCCGCTAGAATCTCTCCATCACTGCATGACCCCTAGCAGGTCTCGCTATTGCATAACATGCCCCCCAGCAGTGCTGTCAGGAGCCTCATGGTGCTCGCTAGGGCATCACAAACCCCTGAGCAATGTTGCCAAGACCCAAATAAATCCCTGTCAGGCCTTTTTGTGTTGGATTCGTGGCATCTGAGCCACATTCTACTACTGCATAGGCCCAATAAAGGTCTGAAATGGTGATTTAGGTCACCTATATGCCTGATTAAGATAACAAATTCTTTTTAGGCCACTTTTTACCTGCGCGACCACCATGGCGTCCATCGGGACCAACCCCGTGTACCCAACTTCTTCGGTGATGGTAGAAGGCACTTTAATTAAATTGAAAGGCTCCAAGAACTATATATCATGGTCTCGATCTTTTAAAGCATTTATTGGTGATCAACGCAAGAACTATGTTATTACTAAAGATCTGCCCAAGGAGACGAACAAGGACTACGATACATAGTGTGTTGACAACTGCTAGGTTAATACCTAGATGACCAATAACGTCGATCCAAATATTGTGGCAAATCTCCTCTACAAGGATATTGTGAAGGCGATGTGGGGGAATCTTGAGCATGCATACTCCCAGAAGACAACCAAGTCCCGACCCTTAGATATATACATGCGTCTACTACTCAGGGAGATTAAGTCTTGTTCGGTACTACAGGATTTTCACAAACCTATTTGAGGAGCTCCTTATCTTTCAACCAGCATGTTGCCATCAGTGGGTAGGAGAGTGCGTTGAATGACAGTACTATCAATTTCTCTTTGGAATGCATCCACGATGCAAGCCTGTGAATGACCAATTTCTGACAAATGATATATTTCCCACCATCGAGACCATCTTTGATCGTACGCAGGAACTTCAGACACATGTTGAGCGCCATTCCACCATATCATCTGCGGAGACTACTGCATACTATGCATCGTCAGGGAACAGAGGACAACGGAGTTACTTGGGAGGACAAGGTCGTGACTTTGGTCATAGCCATGGCCATGAGTCAGAACATGAACGTGACTTTGGTTGTGGACGTGGATGTGATCCTACTACTGCTTGTCATCCAACATGCATATACTGTGCATGCTGGAATCATCCATATGAACGTTGATGGGCAAAGTTTGGTATATAGCCTATTGCCAACAGTGTCTATGAGACAACTTCGTATGAGATATCCTATGATAGGGTTGAGGACATGCCTGATTAGCACTTTGGTGGAGTACAGGCACCATTTACGACTTCTAAATACACCTGACTGAGGCAACTACTACAGAACTCATGCACCTCCCCCAGTAACAGTACTACTTCTGCTCCTATTGCTAGTCTGGATACTACTTCAAGTACGATAGCCAACTTTGTCTCTGCCTCCAGCCCTGCCTAGATTATTGACTCATGAGCCTCTACACATCCTGATGGGAGAAGGTAGTCTGCTTACCTTCTCACAGATGTCTTCCTCTATGAAAACGGTTCAGATTGCCAATGGGGCCCATTAACATGTTACTGATGTTGGCACTATGGAGTTTTCCTCCAAACACCAACTGACTAGAGTTCATTGTATTACTTTTCTTATCAGTCTTTTATCAGTTCAGAAGATACGTACTGACCTTAAATGTAGAGTTATTTTTTTACGAGTCCTGATGTTATTTTCAAGACATCCGGACAAGGCAGATTTTTGGTGGGGGATATGAGAAGAATGGACTATATTACCTTAACATCCCATCTGATTCTAGCTTTGCTGACGTGACATCTTTCTCTTACGATCCTCTTCTCTAGCATCTTTGCCTTGGTCACCCTTCTGCCAAAGCCCTCTCCATGATGTTCCCTTAACTCTCTATGCTCAAACCTTTTGAGTGTGAAGTGTGCCAGTTCAGGAAACATCATCGAGTGGTTTTTCCTGCAGACACTTTGCCTCATTGTGAAGTATCATTTTCTCTAGTCCATTGCGACATATAGGGACCCTGTTCGGTCTGAACTCTTAGTGGACATAATTATTTTGTTATTTTTGTTGATGATTATAGTCGACCTTCTCAGGTCTATTTGTTAAAGGAACGATCTGAGATTAATAATATGACTGAGAATTTCTTTCGTTATATCAAAAATATTTTCTCTACTAGTGTTCAAATTTTTCATTCTGATATTGTCTCAGAATTCACTCAACATGACTTGATTACCTTTTTTGCTTTCCAGGGCACTATCCGTCAAACCTCATGTCCGTATATCTCCAAGCAAAATAGGATAGTGAAAAGGAAACTCAAGCATCTTTTTAGCATTGCTCACTCCATTCGCACTCGATAAAAGTTCTTAAAACCTACTGGGGAGATGCAATACTTACTGTTGTTCATCTTCTCAATAGCGTCCCCTCTCCATCTCTAAATAGCTCTACCCCTTTTGCACTATTATATCCAAATGAGTCACATTCTCCTCTACCTTTGAGAATTTTTGGATGCATAGCTTTTGTTCATAATTTTCACACTGCCGATAAACGGTCACCTCATGCGATTAAATGTGCCTTTCTTGGCTATTCTCATACACATAAGGGTTACAAGTGCTATGATCCTGTTGGACATCGATATTATATCTCGACAGATGTGAACTTTTTCGAATAAATTAGCTTCTTTACTCAGTCTATTACATATATCCCTTTAGATATTCCTCCTCAATCCATTGTGTACAAGCGCAAGCACACTTCTACGCAAACACATGTTCCATTACATATCCCTTTGTTGCAGTATGATATGTCATCTTCAAGTGCCCCCACCACTAATGTCATGGATAATCCTTAGGAGCTTCCATCATTCTTCGAAGAAATAAGAGGCAATGTACTTTTCATCTCATGTCTCAATTCACTTCTACTGCTAGCTTATTATGCACATAGTGTGAAATATTGATATCGATATTGTATCAATCCACCCGAAAAAAGATATATAGGGGATATATCAACAATATCTGTGGAAATGTCAGAAATGGCTCAAAAAATCGTTTTTGTAGCTTTTTTCAAATTAAGATTATCCAAGTTTATAAAATAACAAATAACTTACAACTACATACTTATATCACAAATATCGGTCATATATGACTCATATATCGCACATATCGATCATATCAAACGTATCATTGTTAATGTTGATTGCTAACTTATAGATATTGGAAATGGAGTTCATCCAAGTTCTTAGAAAACTAAATAACTTACAATTATACACTTAGATCACACATATCGATCTATGAACCGTATATCGCACATATCGGTATCAAACATATCATTGTTAGTGTTGATTGGTGACGGATAAACGTTAGAATTGGAATCAAAATAGTTAAGTTAACAGCACTTAAAATACATGTTTTGTTCATGGAAGACATCGAATGGCATTGAGATGAGTCATTTGATTCAAAAAATATAGATAATGACTAATGAGACAATGTTTCTTTCATATGAATAACTTTCGGCGATAGACAAGGTTCTACAGTTCTAGTGAAGTAGAGAACTAATTACATACTTACAACAACTAAAGATTTATCTATTCACAAAAATAAATGAAAAATGTTAACTGATGCAATATTATAAAAGATATTACATGGTCATGAGGGGTTCAGAGCCAAGAGTTTCGTGGTGGATCTGCATGGCCCCCTATCATGTTGTCTCCCATAGCGTATCGCAGACTCAATAAACTCACAGTAGTTCTCTCGTGTCATGTACGAGTACATGGCATTGTAGTCCATGGCATATTGCGCGTACTGATGGTCATTAATGCCTAAGAGTACCACAAGACGAATATAAGTAGCACTAGATCCGGTATTACGAGGAGGGGCACGAAGAGGCTGCGTAGTAGTGGCTTGATATCCTCGAGATGATGACATCAGAGCAGGAAATGATATCTGCGAAGCAAGATGAGGAGGCACGGCCATGTAGAAGTCGGGGAAGATACCATAACTGTCACCACCAAAATAGTTGAACTGACTCTGCTTGGATGTCTACCTTGATAGTTTTCACCACCGTAGCCGATGTATCCATACTCGTTGTACCCATATCATGGATGTGTATGCACCGGAGGAGGAGCATGAAAGTATGCTGGGAGGACGTCAAATGATCTCTCATCGTGTTTAGCCACCTGACTTCTGATTAATCCTTAATAAGTGACTCGACCGATCGAGCACCGACTATTGGCATTTGCAACATTGATGCCATCAACATTTGTAGCATGGTCTGGTTCTGAATATCCAGCAACCGAACATAATAAAGTACTTCATTAACGGGGCCAATATAAGACATTCCTTTCAAATGATAGAAATTCTATTCAGTGCCCACCAATGCTCCTTCCTTGGATTGCCTACAATGTCCACAACATTAACGATATACGGTCGTGTGCATATCATGGCAAACATAAGACTTCCAACTACATTAGCTTAGGGAATTCGTAACATGAGCTCCTTCTCTGCATTCAACTGAGGTGCAAAAGAAATTGAAAGATGGATATTTGTTGTGTGATATTAAGTATGTAACTAACAAATATTATTTGTTGTAAGGTATCTTTTTATTCTTCAAGGGCTTGGTTGTAGACATCCCAAATTTTGTCAAAACTTTCTCAATATAGTTCTTTTGAGTTAAGAAAAGCTTTCCTTCTGCACGATCATCAATGACTTCCATCTTTAAAATCCTTTTGTTGCATTGAGATCCTTCATGTCAAACTCTGAACTAAGGAGCTCCTTCAGATCATCTACGATACTTCTCTTCCCGGCAGTAATCACCATGTCATCGATGTATAGCAATAAATAGATGAAGAATATGTTATCTAACTTGTTGTGATAAGCAACAATTATATGGGCTTGTGTTGAACCTAGTACCAATCAAGAAACTATCAAAAATTTTGTTCTACAACCTAGGAGACCCCTTAAACCATTCAAGAACTTCTTTAGTCTATGCACATGATTTTCCTTTCCTTGAAGAATGGATCTCTAGTTGACCTTTCAGAATGTATTCTCCGAGTTCACCATGCAAGAAAACTATTGTCACATCCAACTTCTAACTCCAAGTCTTGATGTGCTACAAGAGCTATGTTAGAAAACAAAGAATGCGGAAGCGTAATATTAGAATACATAATAAACAATAAGAACAACGGGATTTTTAAGTGGAACCCTACTCCCTAAGGAGGGGAGTGGAACCGCGGGAAAATGCCACAAAGGGTTGATTGTTGCATTCAACTTTCTCTCATATGGGGCTTCTTATATAGCCCCCACTTACACTCCAATTTCCGCAGATAGTAGATGTATGACTAAACATAAGTGGATGTGGTAATTGGACCTTAGAGGGATCCAATTACCCACCTACACATGATGCATACTCCAACATCCCCCTTAGGCTAGAGCATGCAATGCTCACTTGGACACACAGAAAGAGATCACTCAAACTTACAATACAAGACACTATGGACAATATCAACTCAACGCATACACAATTATCGGTTGTTGTCGAGGATGTTGCTTCTCATGTCGTACAGATGAGGAGGAACACATGGCTAAAGTGTGAGTTGAATTGGGTCTCCTCGTTGGAGAACATGTGTTCTCTATTGCGTCTGTCGGAGTCATTGAACTGAATGAGTCTCCTCGTCTGAGTACTTTGGCCTGCCACATGTAGAAGATTAAATCATGTGGACAACTGCTCCATCTCTGAAGGGCTAAACTAAAAAAGCTGTGGAAAATATCCTGATCGGAGTCCACAATCGCTAGAGAATGGAATATGAAAAATCTCCTCGTCGGAAAAGGTTTGATTGTTGCATTCAACTTTCTCTCATATGATATAATGGATCTGGGGCTTCTTATATAGCCCCCACTGGCCCTCCAAGTCCCGCAGGTTGTAACTGTTGGACTAAAAATAAGTGAGTGTGGTAATTGGAGCCTGGAAGGATCAAATTACTCACCTGCACATAACGCATACTCCAACACTCTCCCTCAATCCGGAGCTTGCAATGCTCAGCTTGGACATATAGAAAGAAATCACTCAAACTCACAATACAAGACACTACAGACAATATCAACTTAACGCATACAAAATTATCGGGATGCTGCTTCTCATGCCGTATAGGTGAGGAGGAACACATGGCTGGATGGTGAATTGAACTGAGTATCCTCGTCAGAGAAGATGTGTTGTGTACTGTGTTTGTCGGATTCACCGAACAGGATGAGTCTCCTCGTCGGAGTACTCTGGCCCACCACATGTAGAAGATTGAATCATGTGGACAATCGTTCCATCTCAGAATGGTCGAACTGAAAAGACGTGGAAAACATCCTCGTCATAGTCCACGATCGCTGGAGAATGGAATCTGAAAAGTCTCCTCATCGGAGAACTGGGTCTCTCTCATAATGGCTCAGAGAATGCGATCTCTATTCTGGAGTCCCTATGAAACCACATGAAAACCCTAGCCCACAATGGCATAGAGAATAGGATCTCTACTCTGTAGTCCCTACGGATCATATGAAAACTCTGAGCCAATCAAAACAAAGATGGGGACCACACAACTGATGGCAAACATATATGCATCAACCTGAAGACTCGGAAACAATCTGAACGTCGAGTCTGAAATATGAAGCATTGTAGAGGCTGAAAACTGGCATGGAGTCTGGACTGGAGAATCTGGAGTCAGATATGTAGAACTCTACACAATACTCCCCCTTTCTCCCATACTTGTCGTAACACAAAGACATCAACAAAGTTGGGAAAAAACAAGAAAATGGGGAGGACCAATGAATCGCATAAGTTGGATTCAATTTTTTCAGCTTTTCCTTTTTTTTACGAGTCGTTCCATTTTTTATGGCTTTTTCTTCTTCGTCTTCTACTTTCTCAATTATTTTCCTTTTTTTGTAGCTGACTCCTTTTTACCACGTAGGGGTTTTTTTGTACGCAACTTTTCTAGCAAAAAAACTCACGACCGCACCTTACATCATTTTTTTAATATTGCGGCCCAAATTGGGTCAAAAAACGTGGAAATACAACTCAACCCAATTAGTTGGCCCAAATACAACTCAGTCCAATTGGATTTACAAAAATGTAGCCCCCCCCCTTTTAATTAAGCTTCTCTTCTAATATCACCCCTTTTTCTCAATCAGTCCCTTAAACTTTCGGCCCACATGGGTACGTGGTCTTTATTTAGGGTTCCTAAGGGAACCCTCCTCACGAAAGCATCCCCCCATAGGGCTTTGCTAGACTCCGCTACCACCTCCCTGGACTTGCTGGAGCAGCTCCGCCTGGAGGTTCTAGGGAGCATCGAGATCTTGAAGATACGGCGGCTGGGGGATGAGCAGCATCGCCGCCTGAGAGGAGTGGTAGTTGCGATACCGTAGCCACTTGAAGGAAGGAGGACACGACCATCGTGTGGTTGCCACTGCCTGGATCTTGGAGGAAGCATGAGGATCGACCAAAGATGATGCTGAAGTGGCATGCATGCATGATGATCGGCTGGATCGCCTGAAGGCATTCGACTGCGAGGAGGTTGATGTTGGTAATAGTCTAGAGAGGGTTGCGCCGCATGCGATGGGTTCTCCGCCTCTTCCCCGATCTTCTAGAGTGTAGGGCCTCCAGACGGATAGCCTATATTGGAGGTATCACGTTAGAGATGGTCACACTGATGCTCAAACATGTGCTCGAGGATGACTGGTTGTTGTGAGGTCTAGCAAAACCGTTGGAGGGCGGTAGCAATCTGGAGGTGCAGAAGTAGGGTTTCATTGGAAACCCTAGATTCTTGATGATAATATTCTGAACTAGAACCAATCACTCCAGAAATTAAGGTTTCAAAAACTCATGTAAAAAATAATCTGTCGAACTTGAACAATGCCGGATATAATATTCTTTAAGATCAAAATACCAAAATCGAATCTCAAACAAATGATGAAAAAATAATTCCTCGAGAATCGAACCCGTCCCGATACCATGTTAGAAAACTAAGAATATGAAAGCGTAATAAGATAAAGGAATAAAATGATAAAGAACATCAGGATTTTTATGTGGAACCCTACCTAAGGAGCGGGATGAAACTACGGGAGAACACCTCAAAGGGTTGGTTGTTGCATTCAGCTTTCTCCCATCTGATACAATGGGTCTGAGGCCTCTTATATAGCCCCAATTGACCCTCCAAGCCACACAGATAGTAGATTTGGGACTAAAAATAAGTGGGTGTGGTAATTAGACCCTGGAGGGATCCAATTACCCACCTACACATGGTGTATACTCCAATACTCCCCCTCAAGCTAGAACATGCAATGCTCAGTTTGGACACATAGAAAGGAATCACTCAAACTCACAATACTAGACAATAAAGACAATAACAACGCAACGCATACACAAATGTCGGTTGTTGTCGAGGACGTTGCTTCTCATGTCGTGCAGGTGAGGAGGAACACATGGTTGGACTGTGAGTTGAACTAAGTCTTCTTGTCAGAGAACGTGTGCTTTGTATTGCACCTGTCATAGTCACTGAACTGAATGAGTGTCCTCGTCGGACTACTCTGGCCACTACATGTAGAAGATTGAATCATGTGGACAACTGCTCCATCTCTAAAGGGTCGAACTGAAAAGGATGTGGAAAACTATCACAATGATTGATGGATGTCTTACAACGGGAGAAAATATCCCATTGTCGTACGCACCTTCCTTTGATTTTATCCCTTCGTAACTAGACTGGCCTTGTATCTGATGCACTCACTGTCAGAGATTCCTATCTTTTTCTTGAAGAAACATTTACAACCCATTGATACACCCATAGCAGCAATCCACTTCCCGAATTATGCAAGTGATATAGCCTACTTGTAGTGGACGACTCTTAAGGGTGTGTTTGGTTCGTGGGTTATCTTAGGGAGGATAACCCGTTTTTGTGTTTTGGTGTTTGGTTGGTGGGTTAAGGGATGGGAGGGTTTGTGTGATGTGATTGTATTGAAATTTGAAAAAGTGGGTAGTTATTACGATATGATTGTATTGGAATTTGAAAAAGTGGGTAGTTGTTGTGATGTGATTGTATTGAAGTTTGGAATAGTGAGTAGAAGTTGAATATTTTATGATTTTTAGATGATATGATGGTATAATATAACTTTCTTGATGGAGAGAGAGAGTGTATGGGACCCACTAGTGGGTTAGATACCTCCTCAGCAAACTGTAATGCAAATGCAATCATATCTTCGAAGCCATATTTGACATGGTTGTATCTCTCTACGAGTCCAATCAATAGCAACACTATGTTGCCTCTCCTCTGGTTCCTCAGCTTAAAGCTATTCAGCATCCCAGAAGCGGTGTGGTCAATTGCTTGATAAATACTTGGTGCCAATTCGAACTCCGTATGTTCTTAGATATCATTGCGTGTCCTGTATCAACAAACTCACTCCTCGAGTGAAGCATAGAGTTCTCATCAAATGTAGCAATCATGCTAATAATAATTCTATACTCAGAAAGGGGACCAAATTATATATCCCTTTACTCATATATCATAGCATGTAAATAACCCTTTTTTACCCGTGGTTCTTTCCTTAACAACATGATAATATGCAATACAACCGAAGACATATATAACATAATAATAACATGATTACCAGAGGCATACCTCCATGGATGTCTTGGAGTCGATAGCAGATGCAGGACTTCGATTCATCAAATAACAAGCTATATTTACAGCATCAGCCTAAAATGCTCTACTAAGACCAGCATTTGAGAAGCTTCAAAAAAAAAGACCAGCATTTGAGAACATGCACCTTGCTCTCTCCAAAAGTGTCGTGTTTATTCATTTTGCAACTGTTGAAGTGTGTTATGCGTCACTTATAGTGCAAATGGGTAAATGGATCACTCCAGGATCCATTTACCACATCCAATTGTTCAGTCCTATTACATCAATCGTCTGTGGGATGTGGAGACTCAGTGAGGGATATATTAAAAGCCCCACACCCTCTTGTATCAAGTGAGAAAGTGCAATGCATAAATCAGCCCTTTGAGGTGTTCTCTCGTGCTTTCATCCCGCTACTTAGGCAGTAGGGTTCCACGTTAAAATCTCATTGTTTCATATTTCTTTATTGTAAAGATAGTTATTATTATATGCTATGTACTTGTTCGTAATTTTTATTTCTCTCTGGACTACTGCGTATTTTACCCTTGAGGTCTTTCCCTATATAAGAGAGCCTAGGGTTCCTTTGAATAACAGATCACTTATTTCTCACAACATGGTATCAGAGCCCTAGGGCTTTCTCTCCCCACCCGCCGCCCACCACCCCCTCTCGTTTCTTCCACCCACCCCCCCTTCTCGTTTCTTCCGCCGCCGGACCCCTCTCGGGCCACCACCAGTTCACCGGACCCCCCACCCCCGGGACCCCTCCGGCCCCGCAGGACCCCACCCCCGGGGTCCTCCCCAGTGCCGCCGGACCCCTCCCGGGTCCCCCCCCCCTCAGTACTGCCGGACCCCCCCGGGTCCCCCCCCCAGTGCCGTCGGACCCCCCTGGGTCCCCCTCCCAGTGCCGCCGGAACCACCCCAGTCCGTTGCCGGTTCCGGGATCTCGTATTCAACTCCCGGCTTGCCCTAGTCGGACTCCTGCTACCTTGATCGTAGCCTTCTCTTCCTCCAGCTATATGGATTTGGGTGCGTAACGTCTACATACGCACTCGAATCCTATGCAGTTAGTGTAGACATCTAGCACTTTGTCTACATACCCTGGTTCTTCTCCAACGGCGATATGTCAGAATCAAAGGTTGATATGCCCTCCATAGGCGCGTTCAAAGGTCCCGCGCCAATAATAAAGATGGACGGGTCGAACTATGAGCTCTGGCCTATGCAGTTCATGAGTCTCATGAAGTCGAACGGTAAGAAGCACATTCTTACCGAGGATGAGCCAGCAGAGAAGACAGAATATATGCCCCGTAGGAGGCTGATGATTCGTACGCCAAGGTCTGGTTCTTAGGAACACTGTCAATGGAGATTGCCAATGATGTCCTCCATCAACCCACTACCAAGGCGATGTGGCATATTCTGGCTGCTACATATTCCCGGGTGCGAAATGAGACCAATATGTTACAGCTTCAGCATGATATATTCACGACGAAGCAAAACGGCAGACCTCTTCACTCCTTGTACACATCCCTGAGGGGGATGTTTGAGAAGTTATACAGTACCATTCCACTCACAGCGACTCCTGAACAGCAGAAGACATTTCGGAATGCCACCATGGTGGGTGTTCTACTTGCGGCTCTAGATCCTGAGTATGAGGCTGCCCGCTCTCAGATTTTGGTTGATGCAATTATTCCTCCGATGGAGGATGTTTACAGGAGACTCAGTCGCATATCAGTTTCTTCCAGCTCATCTACTCCACCCCCATCGGCGATGGCAGTATCGCGTGGGAGAGGTGGTCACTCTTCTAGCCGTGGTCGTGGACGTGGATCCCAGGGTAGGGGTGGTCGTTTTCGTCAGCTGTGTTCATACTGTCACCGCACAGGCCACTCGGAGGAGACATGCTACTCTAAGCATGGTTTCCCAGCATCGGCACGTGTAGCAGAGCATTCTCAGCCCCAATTGGCATCTACTGCAGACAATCGTTTCGAGGAACTTGTGGCACGTCTACGTGACATTATGCCACAATCATCTGGTGATTCTTCAGATGGACCTTCAGATGTTGCTGCTACAGCATCTGCCAGTTCCTCTGCTGTTGCTAGTACCTCAGGTAGTGCTACTGCATTTACATCTTCCCATGATATCTCTGATTGGATTATAGATTCTGGTGCCACACATCATCTCTGCCGAGATCGAGAGAGACTTAAGTCCTACAGGGACATTCCCCATGGTCGCTCAGTACAGATTGCAGATGGTACTCATTCCCCCCTTGTTGGATAGGGGGAGGTCTTCCTATCTTCTACTATGCATCTACAGAATGTCCTACATGCTCCTGAGTTCTTGATGAATCTGTTGTCTATTAGTCAGATTACGAAGGATTTGCATTGCCGTGCTATATTTGACCGGTCTTCTCTTATTTTTCAGGACATACTAACGGGTAGGGTGATTGGTTGTGGCTCTGAGCAGAATGGTCTATATCGACTGGTCCGGAATTCTTATGCTGGCGTCTCTTCTCATTCTGCCGGACCAGTTTCTCCGTACATCTGGCATCTCCGTTTTGGTCATCTCCCGCTCCAGAACATGGGACATCTTCTGCCTCAGATCTCTCCCAGTTCTTCATTTCGCTGTGAAGCGTGTCAGTTGGGAAAGCATCATCGGTCGAGCTTTCCTAGTCGTCATAGTCGGAGCAGTAGCTCCCCGTTCGAGTTGTTTCACATAGATATATGGGGTCCAAGTCGTGTACCCGATCACCAGGGACACAGATTTTATCTTGTGGTAGTGGATGATTTTTCTCGTGTTTCTTGGGTCTTCTTTTTAAAGAATAAATCTGAAGCAGGCGATGTGATTAAGAATTTGATTAATGAAGTGCAAAATGTGTTTTCTTCTACTGTCAAATATGTTCGTACAGATAATGCTCTAGAATTCTGCACACGGTCCCTCTCTCAGTTTCTTTCGTCAAAGGGCATTATTCACCAAATCACTTGTGCTTACACATCTCAGCAGAATGGTGTGGCAGAAAGAAAGCATCGCGACCTTCTTGACATTACTCGAACCCTACTGATTCAGAGTTGTGCTCTTATTTCTTTCTGGGGGGATGTTGTTCTTACCGCTTGCTACCTAGTCAAACGTATGCCATCTTCTGTTCTTGGTGAGAAAATTCCTCTCTATCATTTTTCCTGACAAGGAATTATTCTCACTTACTCCTCGTGTCTTTGGTACTGTGGCATTTGTTCATCTTCTGACTCCTGGACTTGACAAACTCTCTCCTAAAGCTATCAAGTGTGTCTTTGTCGGTTACTCTAGGACTCAGAAGGGCTATCGGTGTTATGATCCCATAAACAAGAAATACTTTGTCAGTGCTGATGTCACGTTCTTTGAGTCTGTTATGTATTTTTCCCCTGCAGGTGACAAACTGGTACCATTCACTACCCACGATGATGTTTATGTCCCTCCACCTCCTACTTGGAGTTCACCTGAGTCCATTCCTGTTCCTGTTTCTACGTCATCTTCACCACCACCTCCACCTCCACCACCTCTTCGACCTCCTATTCCACCTTTACCAAAATTCTATACGCGTCGGTCAAGTCCTGCTCAGGCTACACGTCAGACATCCATCATGCCTCAGGTATGTTCAGATGGCATTACTACTGACGGGTCAGACATGGTACATGTGCAGGATTCTTCATTGCAGGAGGAGACTACACCATCCAGTACAGCGAAAGATGATCTTGATCTTCCTATTGCTATCTGGAAGCAGAAGCGGACGTGTACATCTTATCCCTTTGCTTCACATGTGTCTTTTCATCGCCTTACAGGCGACTTTCAGAGATTTGCTGCAGCTTTATCTTCCGTGGACATACCACGGACCTACCAGGAAGCTATGAAGATTGATTGCTGGAGAAAGGCTAATGAAGATGAGATGCGTGCCTTACAGTCTCGTGACACATGGACCTTAGTTATTGCTCCTCCTGATGCATCTATTGTGAGCTGTGAGTGGGTATTCACAGTTAAATACCACGCTGATGGCAGTCTAGGTATACATGATACTGAGATATGAAGTCTTCTCCAGGTTCAGGGCTGTTGTTTCGAAAGGGCACAGATTTATCTATCTCAACTTGCGCAGATGCCGATTATGCAGAATGCCTTAAGGATCGAAAATCAACCTCAGGATTTGCAGTTTTTGTTGGGAGCTCTCTGGTTTCTTGGAAAAGCAAGAAACAAACTGTTGTGGCAAGGTCCAGTGCTGAATCCGAATATAGGGCCATGGCGCAAGCAAGCACGGAGATGATGTGGGTTCGATATGTACTAGAGGATCTACATGTAGCCGTACCTCTACCCATGCAGCTTCAGTGTGACAATCAGGCAGCCTTTTTTATTGCCAACAATCCAGCATTTCATGAAAGAACAAAGCATATTGAAGTCGACTGCCACTACACTAGAGACTTGATCCAGAGAGGATTGATATCTACTGCTCACGTGAGCTCAGGGGATCAGACTGCTGACGTACTCACCAAACCGTTGCTCAGAGGACCTTTTCAGAGATGTTCTTCCAAGCTGAGCATGATAGACATCTATGCTCCACCTTGAGGGGGAGTGTAGAAATAGATATTATTATATGCTATGTACCTGTTCGTAATTTTTATTTCTCTCTGGACTACTATGTATTTTACCCTTGAGGTCTCTCCCTATATAAGAGAGCCTAGGGTTCCTTTGAATAACAGATCACTTATTTCTCACAACATTTATCTTTATTTATGACGTGCTCCCGCATTTCTATTTACTAACAAGGTATCAGAGCAGGTTCGATTCTCAAGGATTTTAAGTTCTTTATTTTTATACGAGATTCGATTCTTGAAGATATTGTTGTTGTTGTTCAAGTTATGTCCAAGTTCTTTTCCACGTTCTAGGGTTTCGATTGGAACCCAAATTTTTGGAAGATCAGTACCATCACCTCCTCCCATCGCAGTTCCTAGACGATGGCGATGCATCACCAGCCCCCTTCTCAGGCAGCATCTCCAAAACACCGCAATCCTCCATGGCATCTCCTGCAGCTGCGAGCCTTAATCCCAGTACTCCACCTCCATGTTGCATCATCAACGACGCTCCACGCGCCTCTCCATGTCCCGAGCAAGCAGCGCATCTTCTGTCACCAGCCACTGAAGCCCCTCCATGCGGCGCATCGCCCGCCTCCTCTGCTTCATCCATCTACGCGCGAGGCCCAACTTCTCCAAGCAGCCCAATCTCCAGGCAAAGCTCCCACTCCCGTTCGAAGAAGCCCTACCTGCAAGTTCCTTTTCAATGAAATCATACATACAGAGCTCCCCTCTAAGCGGTGGCCAATCCAAGCAGCACATCGGACTCGCCAAGTGGCAGCACTCCTGCTCCTGCTCCAGACGCATCACCTCGGGGCCTCTTGGGCTCCCGCATCCCTAGGCAGAACACGTTGAGCTCCAAGCAACGCCACCCCTCCGATCTTGGCGCCTCTTCTCTAGATCTCGATGGCGACACTCCCCTTCCTCTGATCTCCTACAGGCAACGCCATATCGTACGATGACACTCGAGCTCCATCTCCAGCGCGTTGCTCACCTCCTCGCACGCCGAGCTTCACCATGGCGTCGTAGGAGCCCCATCGGGGTGGCATGTCCTTCGAGTAAGGTTTTAGGGTTCCCAAGTGGGAACCGTAAATTGTGGAAGATAAAGGGCTCGTTGGGTTGTGGTTAAAAAAGGGGGAGGCAGAAATAAAAAAAAGGAAAAAAATGTTCCAAGATTAGCCCAACAGTGGGCTACTACACATTTGGACCTATATTAGGCTGAGAGTGTTAAAAAAAGCAATGAGGGAGTCGAGCCCAAAGAAAAAAAAGGAGGGGGCAGTTAAAAAATTTTAAAAGGTATGTTTAAAAAAACAAAAAAACGGTGTGGCTGGGAAAAAAAGGGGGCACAGTTTTGTAAGCCAAAACTGGCTAAGATATTTTGTTCAAAAAAACAAAAAGGATCGTACAAAAAAACTATACGAAAAAAATTGATTCAAAAAAAAGAGAAAGAAAAGCCGTAAAAAAATAATTGAGAGGAAAAGCTGAAACAAAAAAATGCTAATCAACTTATGTGATGTTTTGTTTTCCCCATTTTCTTGTCTTCTCTTAACTTGGTCGACGTTTTTTTTCCGACAAGTCTGAAAGAAATGGCGAGTATTGTGTAGAGTGATAGGTTTGTTCAAGATCCAGATTCTTCATATTCCGGATCCTGATTCTTCGGTCAGATTCGCACATGTATGCGATCATCAGTTGTGAGGTCCCCATCTTTTCTGATCGGCTCAGAGTTTCCATGTGGTCCATAGGGACTCCAGACTAGAGATCCCATTCCCTATGCCATGTGGGATAGGGTTTTCATGTGACTTCATAGGGACTCTAGAGTAAAAATCGCATTCTTAGTAAAAATCGCATTCTTTGAGTCAGTATAGGAGAGACCCAATTCTCCAACGAGGAGACTTTTTTCATACTCCATTCTCTAGCGATTGTGGACTCCAACGAGGATGTCTCCATGGTTTTCAGTTCAGCCCTTTCAGAGATGGAGCAGTTGTTCACATGATCCAGTCTTCTACATGTGGCGGGCCAGAGTTCTCCAGGTGGAGACTCATTTCCAGTTTCAGTGGCTCTGAAAGGCGCAGTTCAGAGCACACTCAGTCTGACACACACTCCAGCCCGATTGTTCCTCCTCACATACACAGCATGAGAAGCAACATCCTCGACAGTAGTCGAAAGTTGTGCGCATTGAGTTGATATTGTCCGTAATGTGCTGTAGCGTGAGTTTGAGGTTTCTTTCTGTTTGTCCAAGATGAGCATTGCATGCTCCATTTTGAGGGGGTGTTGGAGTATATGTATTATGCATCACTTATGGTGTGTACGGGTAAATGGATCACTCCAGGAACCATTTACCACATCCAGTTGTTTAGTCCCACATCGACCGTCTGTGGGATGTGGAGACTCAGTGAGGGCAATATAAGAAGCACGCACCCTCCTGTATCAAATGAGAAAGTGCAATGCATAGATCAGCCCTTTAAGGCATTTTCACGTGGTTTCATCCCTCTCCTTATGGAGTAGGGTCCCACATTAAAATCTCGGTGTTTCATATTTCTTTATCTTTATTTCTAATGTGCTTCCGCATTTCTATTTTCTAACAGCAACTCCATTATGTTATAGTGTATCTCTGACCGGTGTTCATGAAATCATACGTACGGGTTGCAAATGCAACCACATATGCCTATGCAACTTGAGAATCAAACTGATTTCCTTGATCAATGCATTATGCGCTCCTTGTGCTTATGCAACCCACATAAGTCGCATACGTGCCCGATTGTGCCTTTTAGTGCCCCATCATCATAATCGGAAACCACCAGATTCGGATCTTGATATTCAATGAAATTGAACATTTACTTGGTTATACCTTTAGTTGATATTTATCTATTTCTTTAACATTTTGGATTATCTTATGGCAATATAGTTAATACATTACTAATGTTACTTGCGTTTACTTTTTGTGTTTGATTCTTACATATTCGTTATTGTCTACAATTATCTTATATCTTCTTTGTGATCCACATGAAAATTTTTTCTTATATCTTCTTAAACTCCACTTTTATCACATAAATTCAATTATAATATTTTTGTAGACATTTATTATTTTTAAATTAAAAATTGGAGAACCGTGTAAAACCATATATATCCCACATATGCCACCACATACCACTTAATTACTATTCGGTGTCCTGTCTGAACACATGCATATCGCTTCCATGCACCTTATATCTGACGAGGTGGTGTCTTACAACACCCCCTTGTAGAACTCATTGAAATCTAAATAACAGAACTCCAATCTATTATACGCATATGCTTGATCTTCTTAGACATCTAGTTTGCCTCCAAGATCTTCCATTGTATAAAGCTCTGAAATACCTCGATCTTGAGATTCAACATGAATACTCAAATCACTGTGGAAGAATCATTAATTATGGACAGAAAATACCGGACACCTCACAAAGACAGAACATAAGGACCCCAACAATTAGCATGAATGTAATCAAGTGTCTCCTTCGTCTTGTGAATTACTTTACTAAACTACTTCCTATGTTGTTTCACAAACACACAACGCACGCATAACATGTATAGACGCGAACCACCCTCGTTATTGTACGTGTGAATTTCATCGTATACGACTCGTACAAAGACTCCTTCATCCATCCCGAGCTTTTTCTTCCACCTCTCCCATCCATGACTTCATCCCCCCTCTTAACCAAAAGGTCGAGCCTGTCTCCCATCCTCCTATTCTACTTTGTTTCTGTCTCATTCACAGAATCACATTTGCTCCTTCCTCAGGAACAACTTGAACTCTCAAGCCTTATCATAGGCCTCTACACTGCTAACGAAGACAGGATTGACTTCATGCACCTTCATCCATGACTTTCCATGGGTAAACATGATGCCTCCTTTCATCTATCCAACGAGTCGATCTCGATGACGGCATTTTTCTGTGGTTTAAGCCATTATGTGTGGGCGCTTTCCAAAGGTTTAATGTTTAGATTCTTCCTATTTGACCTGAAACCGGTCAATCTAGGCATGAGCAACTTCGAACTCCAATTTGGATCCTTCGGGATCCCCAATGAAACCTTTCTTACTAAGGATAGTTATCCCCATCTGACTCATGTGCCCCAGTCGCATATGTCACAACTTCGATTCTGATTCAACAGCTTGCGATGCCATTGCAACTGAACCGATAATTGTAGACCCCCGCATAATATCATATAGGACCTTTTAATTGTTACCCTTGATAACAGCCACCCTGTTTTTGGCAACCTGCAAAACATTCACAGTACCACCAACCTCGGATTTCTGATAAAGAAAGCAAGGGCTAATAGGATAGATCTGAAAAAGGACTCAGCAAGGGCCCACCCTTAAGCTACTTCGATTTCCCTTTAACGCTCACCCTAACTCATGACGACCAGTGCGTGCAAGCTACCTTTATGCTACGCGAGCAAGTTAGCTCTTCGTCTGAATTTCCACAAGTCATCACTCACAAACTCTCGCATATATATATGCGTAAGGGTCCTGAATCCTGAAAAAAGTCTAGGTTCAGAATCTTGTATAGATAATAGATAGAAGAAGCTGATAAGAGAGTCGAGGCGATTTGAAACCCTGATCGATCTCCAAGGACCGCTCCCAGTATGATGTCATGATTCCTGCACTAAGCTAACCTAGATGGTTTGTCACCATCTGCCCTGGCATTACTATATGAGGTTGAGATCACTCCCTGGATCTTTTAGTGGTGCAGTGCTTTACACATCAGGTTGGGTGGGCTGCCTTCTCTGTTGAGATTGTGTTTATGAATAAAGGAGGGTGCCGGTGGTGAGGTGGAGCGCGAGTGGAGCCAGCAGGGTACTGAGCCGAGTGATCCGGGAGCACGAGAGTAAGGGTCGAAGGGGGTATTTGACCTCAACTGCTCGTCCTAAGGCGAGAGCCTATGCAGCGAACCATAATCAAAAAGGGAGGGGTGTTGTGCTCGTACATGCTCTGCCCGACGATCCGAAATCTGATTCTGCCTGCAAATATCTATATAATAGGGACTCATTTCCATGTTTTAATAGAATTGGCACCCCCCCTGATATGGAGGGTTGTCCTCTATCACCTCTCTTCAGAAATAGGTGAGATTGATTCTTCTAGCTCGATACGGCTATCGCCTTCTCTCGTGCCATCTCATTCTTTTGTCAAGGGTTTGCGGTATATACTCGCGACTGATCCTTCTTTCTAATGGTAAGGTCGTCCAGAAAGAGCAAGGCAAGAAAGAATTATTAGCTAGAGAGAAAAAAGCGGGAAAGGAGGGAATCGAATCTATACTGCATCTGCCTCTCTTCCCGGACAAAAGAAATAGATGTTCGCCTATTCACTTAGTCATTGGATAGGTCCCTCTAGTAGAGTTGTTCCCAGGGTAGTCCTTTTGATATTCATTCTGAGTTCTTCAAGGACTTTCTGGTACTCATTTACGAGCTACGCAGATATTCATTTCCCCTTAGGTATTTTCGAGTTCCCTAGCAACTTCGTAATTGGGATATCACCCTCGGTACTATACTTATATCCCCTCGAGATCAAAACTCTAATAAATATCATGTTCTTTCTTAAATCAGGAACATGACGAAAATCGATCACTTTCCTCACGACTCCATCATGCATGATGCATTTTGATCTTCGCAGAGTCAGTCCCAACAATTCTGCAAGGAGCATCATTCCTCGTAATGGCATTTTCACCATGTATCTTCTAATAGGTGGAAATCAGTCTTCATTCAGAGACATGTGCTAAGAACAGCCTGAACCAAGTATCCATGTGCCATCCAACCCTTATACATGTGATCAAGGTTTGAAAAAACAAAAGGTGAAACGAGGCGTTTTCCTCAGAATCAAGGTAAGAGGTAGCCTCGAGACGGTCGAGGCGTAAACCTTAGTTTATAGAGAAAAATATGCAGAAAACAATAATTATATATGTCAATGTAACAATATGTTCTTTGTCCAATATATAATACATAACACTATAAGATATGATGAAATAATAGAGATAATAACACTAGAATAGAAGATAGAACAACATCATATCATTTTCTACACATTTTCATCCAATCAAAGAGGAATTAATTGTCCATAGATGTTGTGAAAGAATTAAACAATACATGTCTATCTTTGAAATATTGTTGTAATTAAAAGTACGATTAAATATATCACAACAACAACAAAGCATTTTCCCACAATTAAGTAGGGTCGGCTACATGGATTCTTCGCCTCCATTCAGATCTATCTTGGGTCAATCTCGAGCTTATATCCAAAAAACTAAGATCCCTTCGTATAGTCTCTTTCCATCCCTTCTTGGGCCGTCCTCGCCCTCTCTTAGCCGGCTCAACATCCCAACACTCGCATCTCCTAACCGGTGCATCAGCTGACTTTTTTGCAAATGACCAAACCATCTTAAGCGGTTTTCTCGCATCTTATCCTCGATCGGAGCTACACCAGCTTTCTTTCTGATTGCATCATTTCGAATCCGATCTTTACGTGTATGTTCACACATCCATCTTAGCATTTTCATTTTCGCTACAGCCATTCTCTGTACATGTCTATGGTTCACAGGCCAACATTCAGATCCATAAAGCATAGCAGGTCTCACGACTGCTTTTTAAAACTTTCCTTTAATTTTTAAAAGAATTTTCTTATCACAGAAAACAGCGGAGGCTCCTCTCCACTTTAACCAGCCTGCATTTATTCTATTAGTAACATCTCCATCAATTTCCCCATCACGTTGCAAAATAGATCCCAGATATCTAAAAGAATCTCTCTTCTGAATGTTATCGTCACCAAGCTTCACCTCGATTCCTTCACCATTGCTTCCATCAAAGGTGCATTCCATATATTCCGTCTTAGCCGTACTTATACGAAAACCTTTAGTCTCCAATGCATGTCTCCAAACCTCAAGCTTCTCATTTACTCCATCTCTAGTCTCGTCAATCAACACAATATCATCAGCAAATAACATACACCAAGGTATCTCGTCCTGAATGTGACTTGTCAACTCGTCCATAATCAAAGTAAAAAGAAATGGACTCAAAGATGAATCTTGATGTAAACCAATGTTGATACCAAAATAGTCAGTCTTCCCCGTCGGAGTCCTTACACAAGATAAAGCCCTATCATACATATCCTTTATGAGATTAATGTATAGGACGGGTACTTGTCTCTTCTCCAAAACTCTCCACAGTATCTCTCGTGGGACGGAATCATAAGCCTTCTCCAAATCAATAAAGATCATATGGAGATTCTTCCTTTTAGCTCTATAAATCTCCATTGTTCTCCTCAGCAAATGAATGGCTTCAATAGTTGAGCGACCTGGCATGAATCCGAATTGGTTTTCTTTTACTTGGGAAACTTGCCTCAACCTTCTTTCGATCACACGTTCCCAAATTTTCATAGTGTGACTCATCAGCTTGATACCTTTGTAATTTGAACAATTTTGAATGTCTCCTTTGTTCTTATAAAGAGGCACCTAAAACCACGCTCATCAGCTTGATACCACGATACTCCTCCTCCAATCTTCAGGCATTTTCTTGCTTCGCCAAATAACATTGAATAGATTCGTAAGCCAAGTCAAACCACGCTCACCTAAAACTTTCCATACTTCTACAGGGATGTCATCCGGTCCTACACCTTTCCCAGGTCTCATAACCTTCAAAGCCTCCTCTACTTCATTTCTTTGTATTCGTCTATAGCATGCACGATTCAAGTAACTTTCACTACTAGCTAGATCACCCAAAGTGATCTCTCTATTTCCTTCCCCAATGAAAAGTTTATGGAAGTACTGCTCCCATCTAGTCTCTATATCCTTCTGAGTAACAAGCACGTGACCTTCCTCGTCCTTAATGCATCTCACTTGAGAAAGGTCTTTGGTCTTTCTTTCTCTTGCTTTGGCCAACCTGAATATATCCTTCTGACCCTCCTTAGAGTCGAGATTTTTATACAAAACTTCATAAGCTTTTGACTTAGCTTCGCTTACAGTCTTCTTTACTTCCTTCTTCGCTATTTTATAGTTTGTGACAGTTTCCTCTGTTCTATCCTTAGACATAGCTTTAAAGCAAGCTCTTTTAATTTTTAGCTTCTCTTGCACCCCTTCACTCCACCACCAAGCCTCCTTTTGACCCGGAGCTCCTCCTTTTGACTCGCCTAACATCTCTTTGGCTACCTTTCGGATACAAGATGCTACTGCCTCCTACATCTCGTTTGCACTACCGTTACAATCCCAAGATAAGTCTTCTAAAACCTTCTCCCCGAAGCTTGATTGCTTCAGTGAAAGATTCCACCGCCTAGTTCTAGTGATCTTAGGAACCCTTCTTTTCTTTACCAACCCTTTTATTTGCAAATCCAAGACTAACAAGCGATGTTGGGTTGTCAAACTCTCTCCAGGGATTACTTTGCAATCTTTGCAACACAACCGATCTCTTCTCCTCAACGCAAGGTAATCTATTTGTGTTCTAGTTGAGCCACTCTTGTAAGTAACTAAATGCTCCTCCGTCTTTTTGAAAAGAGTGTTTGCTATGAAAAGATCATATGCAGTTACAAAATCCAGAATGACTTTTCCCTCTTCGTTTCTATCCCCAAAACCATGGCCTCCATGCACACTTGCATACCTTGAAACATCTTTTCCCACATGTCCATTAAAATCTCCACCTATGCAAACCATCTCTCTTTGTGGGATTCCTTGCACAATCTTATCCAGATCCTCCCAAAAAGCTTGTTTAGTCCTTTCATCTAAACCAATTTGCGGTGCATAAACTGAGATGATATTCAGAATTTCTTCTTCAAGCACCAACTTTAGCAAGATAATCCTATCCCCAAATCTTTGCACCTCAACCACACAATCCTTCAAATCTTTATGAACAACCACTCCAACACCGTTTCTGCCCTTATCTTTACCTGAATACCAAAGTTTAAAGCATGTCTTCTCGATCTCCCTTACTTTCTCTCCAACACATTTAGTCTCTTGAAGACATAATATATGAATCTTCCTTCTTTCTATCGTATCCATTATCTCCATCAATTTTCCAGTTAAAGTACCGATATTTCAACTGTCAATCCGTAACTTCCTTTGCAATCATCAATTTTCCAGTTAAAGTGTGACTAAATATATGTTGAAGAAATTTATGTTATGGGTCTAACATATAATATATAACCGCAAGAGAAATCATGAATCTTATCCATTTCGAGCAAACCTTTGAAATATTGTTGTAATTAAAAGCACGATTAAGTATACATCGAAGAAATTTATGTTATATGTCATACATATAATATATGATAGCATGAGAAATCATCAACCCTATCGATTTCATTTTGCTTGATATATTGCAAAGCTCATTAAGTTTACGAGTATTATTGTATTTGATATTTATGAATTCATTCATTAAGAGAGAAATAGTAAGAGTTTGCGAAATAATTAGACACAATTAATAGTAAATATGAAGTTATGGGCACGAAAGAAATATCAGATTTAGGCATTATCTTGTATAATCATATACTAAACAAGCATATTATAAGCTTCTCAAACTACCAAGTAAACCATTAAATCGTAAAAAAAATACCTCCAAAAATCAAAAGCGCCTCGCAAAATGCCTCGACCACCTCGAGGCGGAATGCCTCGAGTACACTTTAGCCTCTTGAGGTGCAAGCCTCACTAGACTGGACCGAGGCGCATGCCCCACTGGACTGACTGAGGCACACGCCTCGAGGCTAAATAAGATCGCATAGCCTCAAGGCGTAGGCCTCGACCACCTCGAGGCTAGTTTTTAATGCCATGCATGTGACAATGAGGACCAAATCACCTTCAAAATCTATGCCTCCCTAACCATTGAAACAACTGTGGTCTTAACTTTCTTTTTCGGGCAGTCCTCTTTCTATGTCCTAATTCCTTGTAGTAATTGCAATCTTGCATATCTCCGTAGGATTGTGAAGATCTTCAACTTTGACGTTTGCTTTCCTTTCTTCGCATTCTCAGAACTATCATGACTCTTCTCATAAACCATAACCAATCCTGCAGCTTGAGAGCCATGCCTGTCAATAATCAGGTGTCGGATTTCACATGTATGCAAAGTTGCGCCGACTTCCTCTATTGTATCTCTTCTTTTCCACCAATAAATCACTAAACAAGATTCTCATAATACAGTGGAAGAAAAACTAACAAAATCAATGCAGCATCCTTATCTTCTATCTTAACATCTATGTTTCTTAAATCCATCAACAATGTATTTAACCGATCTAGATGCTCCTTAAAAGGGGTACCCTCTTGCATACATAGAGAAAACAATCATCGCTTCAACAATGTGTTGGTCAAAGACTATCAAGGTTTTAAAAACCGAACCGAACCGGCCGGTCCAATCGGTTAAACCAAGAACCGGAAGAAAAATGGTCCAACCGCCCAGTTTTATTTCAGAAAATAAAAACCAGTCAAAACCCGATTAGACCGCTTAAACCCAGTTGAACCAATTGAACCAAACCACCAGTTCAACCATCCATCTTTTACAAAAAAAAAATAATTTTTGATAATTTAATAAAATATAAACTTTTAAAAACTATTCATAATCTACTCTCATTCTAACCAATAATATAGTACTCCTCTATCTTTTCTCCTTCCACATGTGTCAATGACCCATTATCACCTCTCATGTCCTGCCATACAAGCACTGCCTCTCTTCTCACATATTACATATGTTTATCTACTTCCAACAACAACAAAGGAAGAATACGTTGTCATAGTTATACTACTAGAAGTAATAAATTAAAAATACTTGTTATTAATTAAAGTTTAAATAGTTTTAAATTTGTTGTTTTTATACATCACACACATATGAATTTTTACAAATATTTTATTATGCCCTTTTGAGTTTTTCTAATAACACTTATACCCCTACATTTAGCAATGTCTTTTGTGCTCCTATATTCTTAAAAAAATCAACAATATTATCTTTATGTTGGTATAATATAGGAGCACACGTGTAATAATAAAATGTCATTACTATCCGTTTTGTAAAAATATAGTGGGCGTACAATTGTAAAAAAGGAGTATAAGTGTTATTGGAAAAACTTGGAAGGACACAAGTATATAGATCCTCTGTAAATATGATGTAGCATTTTTCATATTTATTTGTATGTACTACCGGTCTAACTCGGTTCGACCCGGTTAAACCATACGAACCAAACCAACAGTACAACGCTTTGATCTTTTTCGGTTTTTATGAACTGCTGACATCATCACCGGTTCGACTGGTCAGTCCCATTGGTCCGAACATAAAAACCAAAAATAGATACTTGCCCGGTTTGATGTCAGATTCAGTTTTTAAAACCTTGGACTCTGTCATATATAAACATTCCGGTCTCAATCAGAAACTCATGATGATTTTCTCACCAACGACCTTCGTGATAGTCTCATCTGCCAAACACATCATTATGATCACCGAGTGCATTTTCTCTTTGTGCACCATCAACTCGACGGGTTCGAGTGCCTTCACCCTTTCCTGAACAGCACTCTGGTACCATGCTACTTCATAATGGTGCACTTCTTGGTCTTCCATGGACTAACTCAGTTCCTTCCTATGAATTTCTCGATCTTTAGAATGGGTGATATCTTCTTCTTGGTGATCCAAACCAACATTATACTAGATGCCAGTTTCTTGCGAGTAGCAAAAGTAAGCCCACACAACGGGCTATCCTTGGGTAGCAATGATCATTTTCATGATGTGTGGAAAGGGGGAAAACATAGGATAGAAAGACCCTATACCTAGGAATTTATATAGTACTCGTCGTACAGAAAGGTCCTAAAGATAGACAGATCCAAACACCCAGATAAAAATCCATTTCGAGATAGGGGTGTAACCCTCGCTACCTCGTAAAGGAGGACAAACCAACTCTCCCACCCTCCCCCCCACCCCAAGCTCGTTGACGCGCAACGAGATCCCTGATTGATGTGCAGAAGACGATTCTTAAACTAGGTTCAGTGGAACAAATGGTTAGGATTCAGGCATATCAACATCCAGTTATCAAACTTTTTTATCAATTCTATCGGTTAACATGAGATTCGACAAATATGTGGCTTCTAATAAGTAATAAGTTGATCGTCAACTCATATAACCAGACTTGGCTCAAAACCAGTTAAGTACTCTTGTGTCAATAGGCTGAAGTCAGAGAGAGCTACTCCCTCTCCAAGGAAAGCTCATTGATTCAGAACGGCTGGCTTAAGGTCAATAGAGGCCAGTATAATACCAATGTAAAAGCTGATTCTTTGTATATATGATTTAAAGCAATCGATGCCGCAGGAATCACCATGGGTAAAGTATTGTGCCTTTCAAGACCAAGGTGAGAAAAATCGATTCTTTTTCCGCGGCAAACATCAGCTTTTGCGCTAAATATGTCTTTTACAGCCTCAAAAGATGATTGATCAATTATGGAAACACTATAAAGAAAAGAACAAATTTGAGATTGTCTAGTATGAATGCTTTAAAGCATTCCCAGGAATCGCCAGAATCGGTAAAGTGTTGTGCGTATTAAAACGAAGGTGGTAAAAATCCGTTCTTTTTCCTCCCAATATAAGTTTTTACGCAGTGCCGTCTTTTACAGCCTCTACGTAAAAAGATGAATGTAAACACACCAACAAGAAAAGAACAAATCAAGCGCAGGCGAAACCCTCGGAAATAAAGCAAGAGGAAACAAAAGACTATGTATCGAAGGAAGAGCAGGAAGAACACAACGAAAGCAACACAGACCTTGCAGAGCAAATGAAGAGTAGCCGCTATAGGTCGTCACTGCACGTCAAGAATATCGAAACTCCGCTATACGTCGTCACTGCACGTCCAGATTGAGTAAAGACGGGAGGAGTTGGAAGGCCAAAAGGCTGTAACAGCGCAACTTTTGAACGGAAGAAGGCGCTACTTTCTAGGTTACAGGAATAATATATATTTTGCAAGTGATTTCCCTTACACGCAACCTTGGATGTCAGGATACGTGATCTTAGGAGTTCTCCGATTAATGATTACGTAAATCGATCAATGTATTCTCTAACAATATCATCATTATTTTTGATGAACTTAATATATAATATTGTTTCATTGACCGTTTGAATTATATATATACATATATTAAAAATAATATATAATATTGTTGAAATAACAATAGGCAAATCATTCGCAGATTATCCTTTCTCAACATTATTATATATTATTTTATATCATTTTTAATATGTTTAATTTTAGGGATTTTATCACTTGTGCCCCTCCGAGATATCACAATATCAGTTATACCACTATCTTTTTGGTAATATCAGTTGTGCCCCTCACTTCTTGTTATTTTTTCACTTGTGCCCCTCGGGTTAGTTACCGTCCATCCACAGTGCAAACGGACATTAACTGTGAGGACATAGGCGGAATTAAATTTAAAAAAAAGTTATGAGGTCATTTTACACCCTCCTCATCTTCTTCATCTTCCTCCTCCTCCTCCCCATCCTCTTCTTCCTCCTCCTCCACCTCCACCTCCTCCTCCTCCCTCTCTGCCCCCGCCCCCGCTCCAGTCCCGCGCCACCCAGCTCCGCCTCGAGCTCTCTGCACCTCCTCCCAGCCCGCAGCCCCCGCCCATGCCCCGCGCCGCCCAACCCCGCAACCCCCTCCGCCCCGACCTCCCTCCCAGCGCCGACCTCCCGCATCTCCCTCCCAGCCCCGCCCCCTGCAGCCCCGACCTCCCACCGCCCATGCGCCTCAGGCCCCGTGCCCCTGCGCCCTCGCCCTGCCTCCCCCCGCCCCTGCGCCCCGCACCCCCGCGACCCTCGTGCCGCCGCGACCCCTGCACCCCCTCCCTCCTCCCCCCGCGCCCCCGCGCCGCCGCGACCCCGCACCCTCCCTCCTCCCCCGAGCCCCTGCAACCCAGGCCCCACGCCTCTGCGCCCTCGCCCTGCCTCCCCCCCGCCCCTACGCTCCGCGCCCCCGCGACCCCCGTGTCGCCGCGACCCCTGCGCCCCCTCCCTCCTCCCCCTGCGCCCCTCCCGCACCACCGCGACCCCGCTCCCTCCCTCCTCCCCCGAGCCCCTACGACCCAGGCCCCGCACCCCTGCACCCTCGCCCTGCCTCCCCCCGCCGTTGCGCCCCGCGCCCTCACGACGCCGTGACCCATGCGCCCCCTCCCTCCTCCCCCGTCCCTGCGCCCCGCGCCGCCGCGACCTACCTCGTGTCTCCTCCCGTACCACATGTTCTTCCCAGGTCACCCCCAAGATTCATAAAAAGTTGATTTTTTTGTTAAATTTTGATAAAATTTTGACTAATTGATTCATTAAAAGTCATCCAAAAATTCAATAAAATTCATCGTTTGATCCATAACGAGTGATATGTCCGTGGAAATGTAAAAATTTTAGAGATTCGATGGATGCTTGAAGGTTTTAGTAAGAGAGAGAAATTATGAATAGAAGGAAGAAGAGCAAATGGAGGAGGAAGAAGATGAAGAAGGGTATGGACCATAATACCCTTCTTAACCACACCATGGTTTGAATAAACAATGGTTATTTTAATTTTTTGACGGTCAATCTGACGGAAGGGCACAACTGGTGACGGAGCAAGAAGTTAGGGGCACAACTGATATTACCAAAAAGATAGGGGTATAACTGATATTTGCGATATCTCGGAGGGGCACAAGTGATAAAATCCCTTAATTTTATATATATTATAAATAATATAATTATATATATAAACATATTAAAAGTAATATTAATATATAATATTATCGAGAAATAGCAATCTGCGAATTGTTTGTCGATTGCCATTTCTCAATAATATTATATAATATTTTTAATATGTGAAATTCAAATGATGAATGGAACGATATTATATATTAATGTTTAATATATATAAAATACAAATGACAAACCATGATCTAACAGAGGATGCATGGATCGGCAAATAGTTTGCCGATTGGCAAACCGTTCGTTGATCGATGACCTGGAAGGGAAATTCCAAAATCAGATGCCTTGTCAGGGAAATCACTCTGTATTTTGCCCTAGTGTTGCGAACAAGTAATCAAATTGTGATTTTTTTGGCAAAAACATTTTTTAGAGTTCGATTTGTGACAGAGAATGATTGACAAGTTGCAGAATAAATTCCAAATGTTTGCATAAAAAATAGGATGAATCACAACAACACTCTTTTTCCACATTAAGTAGGGTCGGTCACATGGATTTTTTGCCTCCATTAAAATCTATCTTGAGTCATTTCCGAGATTGAATCAAATATCTAAGATCCTCTCAAGATGAATTACATCACGTTATTTTGATTGGATTATTTATATGATAATTGAAAACTCAACTTATTCTCTATGTTTTAATCCAATCAACTAATTAATTAGTTATTCCAAGATTGGAGAATTAATTTAATTATAGTAGATTCCTCCTTATCTTATAAAATACTTGAGAACTTTACCTTCAATTTTATTGGGGGAGGGGTGCCAAGTGCTAACTATGGAGGTCGTCATTTTTTTGTTAACGTCTGCATTTTGGAGGAAATGATTTCAAAATATTTTATAATGATATTTAGAGGAAATGACACCAAAATATCCATGTAAAATTGTAAATTTTGCATAAATATCTATATAAACATTGCATAAGCAAAAATATCCTTACAAAGTTCTTCATGTTATAACAATACACTTCCACTAATATGATGTTAAGTGATACTGTCATATTCAATATTGCTGAATAAATAATATTATACAATGCTTTTTTAGGGGTGGAAGGATGTAAATATATCCCTATCTGGTTCATTATTAATTTTTTTTTACAAAATTGGACATCTATATCCATGTTTATTTTAAAATTAATACAAAATAATATGTTAATATCCACATATATGAGTGCACATATTTGTTTGTTTTGTACATTTATTTATTACACTACACAACAAAGTTCCATACTCCTTTTCAATTTATTTGATACAGTGACCTTCTTTAAATATTTCTCAATTTAATCCATATCAAATAAATATGCATGAGTTTTAAGTAATTACTATTTTAGGCATGAATTGGCACCTGAGGTGCGGATTTGGGGAGAGAACCCAAAACGATACCTCAAGTGTCGATTTGAGAGGGGTCAATTACACCAACGCCAAATATTTTGCATATGTATCATATTCAAAAAAACTAATTATATAAATAATCCTCTTTTATATACCACCAAAGAGACACATTTATATCGTAATGTTTCTCGATGCATTTGATTTTAATAATCTCAATGAGAAATTAATTACTAAATTTACGATTATGATGATTGAAGAATTTAGATTAATTATTTCATAGATATATATATATATTGGTATATATAGATAATGATAAGAAAATATGCTTCAATTTATTTACAAATATATATATTTAAATAGTTTTCATTCTTTAAAATGTGGAAATGGATAAATTATATAATTTTTGGGATACGGATATGGATATCTATTATACTCAATTAACTAACACGTGTAACATGTGTAAACTTTATAAAACATATTTTTTTATATGTATAGACGAATACTATTCAGAAAATGAGAAATGATGCATGTATTTATATTAATATTCATAAAAAATAATTGAAACATCATATTCATTTCCGCATCTTTAACCATCAAAACAAACTTACATGTTTGTATCCATAAAATAGAATTACATATACATATCCGCATAAAAACAAAAATGATAGAGAACAATATAGATTATCCTATTGCATCACTATGATAGGGGTTAATGTAGATAAATAAAATTTAAATTAATGCTTAGATATATTCATATATACAAATAATGAAACAATGTTCATACTTATATTCGTACTTGCAAAATTAAGTAAATTCCGATATATTTTTCCATATTCATGTTCGTCAAAATAAAATTGTGTATTCATATCCTAAAAACAAACAACTTAGAACTAATACTTAGATATGTATCCACAGCAAAAAAATGAAAGTTGTACATGTATCTATATGTGTCTCAAAAAAATAAAATCTTATATTATTATTTGTAGTTTATTTGTCAAAATAAAATTACATATTCACATTCATCAAATATAGAAATACATATCCATATTCTCTTAGAACGTAATCGATAAGGGACAAATACATATCATCTAGTTGCATCGCTATGATAGGAGGAGTGAATATCACAAATGAACCTACATCCAATACTTATCTCCACATCTGTATTAAAAAAATGATATATACATTTATACATGTATCTGCAAAAATAATTGAAATCTATCTTCTTTTCTTCGTATCTATCAAAATAATAATTACATATCCATATACACTATGAAAATAATTGAAATCTATATTCTTTTCTCTGTATCTGATTTTTGTGTATATGGATATATAATTATTATTTTAATAGATACGTGGAAAAGAATATAGATTTCAATTATTTTTGCAGATATAGATATAAATTATTATATCATTTTCATTTCCATTTTTTATATAGATGTGGATATAAGTATCGGTTGTAGGTTAGTTTGTGAATGTTCGGTCCTCCTATCATAGCGATACAACAAGATGATGTGTATTATTGATTACATTTTATTAGAATACAGATATGTATTTTTATTTTGATGAATGTGAATATATAATTTTATTTTGACAAATGAACTACATATAATAATATCATATTTCATTTTTTTTGGAGACACATATTGATTACATGTACCATTTTTTGCTAAGGTGACGAACCGCAAATTCGGCATCTTAAGAGTTGGCTTTAACACCTCTAACGTCATTGCAGTCAGTCGAATCGGATGCATCAAAGATCGCTTTATTTAAAATAATCAATCAAAGCAAAATGATCGATTTATATTTTACTTAGGCAAGTCCAAGGTTGAACTCAGGGACACATGCCTCTTAAGTATTATTCAGACTCTTATTACTCCTAATAAGTGTCATATTAAAAACTCATATATCAATGAATGCAAAAGACAAGAACAATGCATATTTAAACATGAAGATATGTACTTTTATTTTATTTGCTTTTCATCATGCAAAGAAATGCAAAAATAGAACAATGCTGTTATGCCCAATTTATACAGAATCAGTGAGCAATAAAATGGTGGTCAATTTCAGAAAGAGGCCGTAAAGCCATTTCCATTGACAAGTTACTTAACGACATGAAAATCAATAAACAAATGACACTACGTAATTAGATTTAATCAGTAAAATCAACAAGTGTCAGAACAGAACAAAATCATGTCATTAGAAAGAGATTGAAAATGGCTTCAAAACAAGACCGAAATCAACTAAAACGGAGCTCGGATGCTCAAGATATTCAAGAAATAAACTAAGGGCATAAATGCAAGAAAAACATGAAATAAATAGGGAAAATATGGCAACAGGTCCCTTGAAGGGACTAAAATGTAAATAAAATTTTGCACGAGGCCTTCCCTGTAAATTAACCACATGCACGGGAGTATTTTTGCAATTATTAAAACTCACAGGGGGTGGGTTGCAAATTACCCCAGACGCATGTGGATATCACGTGCTTTTCTGGACCTAGCTGACATTATTAAGAGCTTCTGGGGCCTCTCTGCAAATATCCCCAACCTGCGCGTGACTAGCACGTACAGGGCGAGGCTCGGCTGGCACGTAGGCTTGGAGGAGGCTCGGAGGGCTCTGGTGCTTCAGCATCTAGCTAGGAGTAGGCTCGGAGGCGGCCGCGGGTTTGACACGTGGTTGGATAGTAATCGTCTGATCATTGAGATCGGACGGTGGCTGTACGAAGAAGGAGAATGCAACGTGGCCCGCTTCAGACCGTCCGATCTTTTCAGATCATACGGTATGTAGAGACTCCAGGCGAGAGTGTCGTGGCCGAATGATAACCGTTGGATGGACACCGGGGAGGTGCATCCAACGACAACTGTAGATTATGGTGTTCCTCTCTCCGTTGCGGTAGTGGTGGCGCAATCAGGGCTCCAGCGAGATGCATGGAGATCCATCGCTCTTCTCCAGGCTCGATGAAGGTCTTCGGCCTTTCCTAGATGGCTGGATGTCATCGTGGTGCATCGACGGAGCAGCTGGAGTTATCTGGAGTGCAATCATTGCCCCTGTTCTCCGGAGTAGAAGCTCGCCAAAGATGCTCCGACAAGGACTCCAACCAATGACGATTTGAGTACCTGCAAGGTTAGGACGTAGCCGAAGTGTGCAAAAGCAAGTGTGAGGTGGAGTGGGATGGGAGCCTATGCGAGCAAAGAGGATGAAGGATCGGTGCTCCTCCACCTTGGAGGGCGGAGCAGATGGGGCGGAGGTGATCTGAGGTCGCGAGAGATCGGGAAGGTGATCGAAGAGTAGAACGTGAATGGTGGAAGAGTGGTGAAGCTCGGAGGATGATTAATGGAGGGTGAATGTATGAATTCGAGCCTAATTAATTAAGAGAATTTAAAGAAAAAATGCAAAGAAGATCGGAGGGACTTACCTGGGCAATGGCAGAGTGACTGCTTGGGTTCGAGCTTCTGGGAGAAGCTTTGGTCATCGCTGGACCACTCCAACAACTAGTGGCAGCTGAGCGGAGGCGGAGCTCCCCAGACCTGGCCTTCAATGACCAGGGGTCGACACCGGGTGCCGCCATCGTCGTCGTGCCTCGATTGGTCCTCCCCCTGTAACAGGGAGGAGGAGAAGGGTTGGGTGGAGCCCCTCGTAAAGGTGGACCCAGTTGAGGGCGGCCGGAGATGATGAATTTGAAGGATGGGGATAGCGATTCCGGTGAGGGTGAGTGTGACTTAAGTTGAGGATATGGAACGAAGGAGAGGGGTTAGTGGTGACCTAAGTGGACCGTGAGGATCATGGTTGAGTGGGCTCCATCATGGGTATGTTGGAGAGTAGTGAGGATGGCGGAGAAGATGGGAGAAATGGAAAGGGGCCGCTGGTCATGCGACATGGGCGACATGGGCGAGGGAGTAGTGGGAGGAAGACGAAGGGTCCTCTGCCGTTGGATCTCGCGATCCAACGGCTGAGAGGCGGGCGTTCAAGTGCGACTAGGATCAGATCTGTGGAGACGAGATCAAGGGCGTGGCGAGCTGAAAGAGAGGCGCGGGCGGACGACCTTGATGTGCCCTGGGCTCTGATCAAAGGGCTGATGGTAGAGAGGTAGTGTGCGGTGGAGATGAAGAGTTCTTGAGACGATCAGGCGGCTATAGCAACGACACGTGGCGGAAGGAGATAACGGCAGAGGCGGACGACGATGATGCGGTTGGAGGCTTTGATCTGAGGGCTTGGAATTAAGCGGAGATGAACGACTGAGGTACGGGTGCCAAGAGGGAATCAGAAGGTGGTCAGAGGATGACGCATGGTGCGTGAAGGAGCGGGCCACGTGGCGCAACCAGAAAGCGCCACGTGGCCCAATCAGGTTATTCTGACAAAGAAAGCGAATTATGAAGAAGAAGGAGGCCGAATTTGGAAAAATTTAAAACAAGAAAGTTGTAGATCTCTATGAGATCTATAAGTTTCATGTTGACCAAAAATAGAGACGAGGTCAAACAAAGGACAAATACTTTTGTAAGCATTTTTAAGGGTAAAAACACTGTGGATTTTTGGTTTTGCTATTTTTTGTATTTTTAATTTATTCCATGACTCAGACATCTACAACATTTTATCTGGTTTTTATTGACACTAGTCCAATCTAGGGGGTTAATAACCGCGAATTATGATAATGAAACTGGGTTTCATCAACCCCTTATACTTAAACTATGCCCGTCCCCGAGCATCTCAAAAATGAATGACCTGGATTAACCCCCTTATGCATGTGTGTACAGGATCTGATTCATCCAAGAACTCTCAATCTTAGAGATCCAAAATCTCGGAGCTCAACCCAACCTTAATCAAGAGGTATCCAATTTCTCTAATTTTCTAGACTCTCTCTCTTGTATACATATAAATTAAAGATATGACATCAAGTGTTGATCGTGATCACGAAAGTAGAGTCACAACGTCACCCAAGGTTCTGGTCCAAGAAATTCTCCTAAGGACCCAATCCTCAACACTAGGGAATAAATCAAATATTGCGTCCAATCCACCGTCTCTTTAGTTGCCAGACTTAGAAGTGTAGGTGGCAGGCCAGTTGATGGAGGGTTTAGGATGGTGTCATTTCTTCTCTCCCTCTCATTGGAACAAGGATCCTCTCAAGTGCCTTATTACTCAATGCAATTTTTTTGGTGTTGATCAGTGCGTCCGTCAAGAGAAGTTGGAGTTGTCTGCACTTGTTTTCCTGGGAATACACCGGGGTTTGTATTTTTTGAGTACATATCGTACCTTCTACACCCAGACTTGTAGCATTTACGATGCAGAGCCCTTTTTTGATGCGAGCCTGCCTACTGGCCCTAATAGCGGTGGTCGAAGTGGACACTTTGAAATGGTTGGGAGCTCTCGCCTTTGGTGGAAGCTCTTTGATGATTGATTTTGTGGAATGAGAGCTTTATTTTCAACAATGATATTTTTTTGCTTTGTATTATTTTGTCTAGCTCCACTGCTTTTACCAAGAGTTGGCGCACACTGATCAACATTTTTATTTTATTCACACCCTGGAACTTAGGTCAAATATCAAGAGATTAGCATAGGAACCAAGTTCTCATACTGGCTAGAAATGTCGACACTCAGGTTTCATGGAGCCTTCAATGATTTTATCATATCCTCGAGCATCATTAAATCGAGTCCAGACTAGAATTCCTCATCCCCAATCCCTCAAGTGAAATTCCAACTCATCTCATCATGACCGCAATCGTGTATGCGAAGTGCTGATCATATTCTTAAGGTTGGAGATTAAGCATGTAATATAGCACGCAAATCTAGCAAACTAGGGAGATGTGGATAATTAAGTCTAAGACCCTGATGGTTAAGGCTGGTTAACATAAAATCTCAAGATCCCAATAAATCAGGTGTTTTCGAACACCACCGATCCTGTGTGGAAGTGAAAATGTCGGGAATTTAATCCAACTCCTTCATCATATTTTTTTTTCGAAATTTTATGAAGACTTTAAAAGACATAATGACTGGCTAAACTCAAATGAGTAGATGCATCTGCATTCAACCAGTATAGGTGTAAGTACAGGCCGAAACCCGTTGCTTGAAGATGGAGCCTTAGGCGATATCCTCTAAATCACCTACTCTGCTGAGAGAAACCCTCACTGAACGTAGCTACTTATTTGGTTTTAGTAGTCAATTTTGACTTTTAAAGGATTTTGTTTTTTTTTCATTTTTATGGATTTTTTACTAGAGTTAGAACATAAGTTAGAGTCATGTTCCTTTAAATCAAGAAAGTATTTTCAACACCATGTCATACATATATATAATTCAAACATTTTCAAATGATTTTCAAAATAAGAGAAACTCATTTTCAAACCATTTTCAAATATATTTTTCTTTGAAAATAGTGTAACAAGTATAGAAAAGCCTTAAAGTAACATGTCCATTTAGTTCACAAGGATATACTTTAGCCCAAAAAAGTTCAAAAATTTTTTCAATTTTTTTTTCAAAATTTTTCAAAAAATAGCTAAAGTATAAATACTGTATATACGATATACCCCCATATACTTAAACTTTTCTATGTCAATATACAAAAACTAAGGAGGACGCCCCCTATAGTTAGGTTAGAAATAAATAACCTCAGTATCAAGGAAAGGAAAGACGAGTGAGAAAATCACGGGGACTCAGGTCCCCCCTATACTTAGGCTGAGAGTAGCCTAAGTACAGAGATGGATAATTGATGCTGGGAAGACCCAAGGGAAACGAAGGACTTAGGATGGATATACACATGAGCGGATGAATCTTCAGAGATGAATGGAGTAACTACGGCTTAGGGGAGGGTGTCGGAGCAATCAAGGCTCAAACAAACATGCAATACCCTTTGATTTCACCAACTCACACGTGAAACCAACGAGTGTTGGTTTATTATATTGTCATTATTATTGGTGATCAAAATATTCTAATTTACATTAGGATCAAGAATAATGTCAAAGAAAGCCATCCTACATAACAAGGGTGTTGCTCTCCCAAAATAATATTTTACTCCATTTTAAGTCAACTTGCATTTAACAGTCCTAAATTATTTGCTTAAGGTTATCACTGATTAAATGTGAGCACATAAATCAAACAATCATCGTCTACCGCTCCAATTTCCATTAACCTGGGTGATCAAACCTGGAAAGGAGGTCGAGAAAAAACCATGCAATCGATAAAATCATGAGTTATGCTAAGAGAGAAAACTTGCAGTGCCTTGAGCAAAATTCATGAAAACTCAGACTGAATTAAGACCAAATACAAATGTATGCAAGTCGATGAAAAACCACACCTAACATGCTTCTATTAGCAGGGAAGAACATCTTTTAATTTGGCTAAGTGAAGCGATGTCTACGTGCGTCTTGAATTATTGTGTGTCCTACATATGATCAAACACAAAGGAATAAAAAGTGAAAGAAGCTCAGAGAGCCGCGTGCATGATCCTAGGTCGACACTCAAGTGGGGCGATCCCCCCACAACCACAGATATCTCGTTCATTTACATGTGCGAGTCTTCAAATGAAGACCGCTGTAAAGATGATTATTACAAGGAAGCTAAAATGCAAGACAACGCTTTTTTTTCTCTTCGTTTTTTTCCAAAATTTTCTTCTGTGGCTCCTTGCAGCGGGGAACTCTGGCTCCTCACCTCCTTGAACACCAAGGGCCCTGCCACAAAAACAAGCGTTAGATATCAATCAAAGAAATTTTAATAATGCAAGACAACAACATGACCTACGAATTAGAAATTAATACTTAATTAAATAATAAAAAATCCAAATAAAACAAAAGATGAGATGTGTCCCAGCAATAACACCATTTGACGAGAAAATTCGGCCTCTTAAGAGTGCGGTTTTAACACTTCTAACGTCATTGCAGTTGGCTGAATTAGATGCGTCAAAGATCGCTTGATTTAAAACAATCAATCAAAGCAGAGCGATCATTTATATTTTACTTGGGCAAGTCCAAGGTCGAACTTAGGGACACGAGCCTCTTAAGTATTATTTAGACTATTATTCCTCCTATTAAGTATTGATGAATCCACGATTCATCGTCGTTATTCTTTTATTTTAGCCTCATTTCCTTAGTCAAACACCTGTAAATACCACTAATTACATGAAATTACCATTTTGCATGCATTTGTTAAAATTACATTTTAACACTTTTTGTACATAAATAAAAGAATAAAGAAGAAAAGAAAAAGGAAAGAAAAGAAAGGCGGTATTTATGTACTAAATACAGTCTGACCCGAACCTCGAGAGAAGGTCAAGACTTGACCTGATCGACCAGGAATAAAGTAGGGGAGATAGGGTCTTCTATCAAAAATCCAAAAATATTTTGTGAATATTTTTCATGTATATTTGTACAAAATTTACCATATTTTATTTGCACATAATTTGACCTCAAATAATTATTTTTGTAAACAAAAGTTGTAAATAAAAATGTGTTGTAAATAAGAAAAATAAGTGTAAAATAAAATAATGTATATATTTCAAATAATCATACCCAGAAAAAGCCGCAAAGAGATAATTGAAACACCAATTCCGGCTCCATACGAGCTCAAATCGAACCAAACTCACTCCCGTTATACTATAAATTAAATTATCTTTCAAATGGTTGTAGTTCATAATTTTTGAAGTTACGGTTGAAAAGTCAGTTTTCTGGGTGTTTTGTGGCAGTTATTCCATGTACTTGTAGTATATATCTTATTCATATTTATTTTTATACATAATGTATATATTTGTAAATATTATTTTCATTAAAAATAAAATAAAAAAATAAAAATCTTTTATAAAAATTATTTCCTTAGTTTACCTATGTATATTGTATTATATGTGTATAATATGTGTATACAACTAACTTCCTTAAATAGAAATCACCAAAAAATTTAATTATCTCACATTAATTAATTTATTTAATTTAGTTCTAAAATTCATATTTAATTATTTGATTTAGTGGATTTATGTGAATTATTTGATTTTATATACTTATCATGTATATATGATGTTATTTCATACCTTTAATGACCACCATTATGGTGGCTAATTGATTATTGGAAATTATTTAATTTATTTATTTTAATTAATTCTGAAATTCATTTTTAAATAATTATTTTATTTATTTAATTATTTTATTAATTAACCACTAAACACCTTCCTTATTTGTAGATATTTTCCATTTTTGATTTTGTCTCTTTTTAATGGGCTCCTCCTCCTCATTCACTCTTTGATCGATCTTTGGTGGAGAGGAGCCCGATCTCCGAGAGCGATCTTGTCGAAGAAGGGTGCCTAGCCCCCGAGCCGTTCGGTGACAGCGCGCCGGTCCTTGTCGAGGCCATCATGGCATTTCCGAACCCCGAGGTGAGATCCAATTTATTTTCCGTCTTTTTCTCTATGTAAATCGTAGATTAGATTTTTACTCCCATTTTATTAGTCTTTAGATTTTAAAAAATTGTAAAAAGTCTCCATCGCCACTTTTCGATCTGACATCGATTTTTCATATCACTCTCTCTACATATCCATTTCACGTTTCTATCTCACACAACCACACACCCCCGACCATGTACGGTGGTTGGAGACACGGATCTATCTCCCATTTTACGGATCTGAATCCATTCACTTATCCTATTATTGTGCATAAATAAATAAAAAATAAAAAAACAAATAATTGTTTTTTCATGTTCATCTCACATTTGTTTTTGAAGGGAAAACTTAAAAAAATTTGTGTATTGTTTTATCTCTAACCTTTTGTTTTGCAGGATCATTAAAAAATTTAAAATAATATATATATATATCTTTCTCATAATATTTGTCTTGCAGGTCAAAATAAAAATTAAAAAAATACATTTTCTTTTATCTTGTACATCTCCTGCATTACAAAAAAAATAATTTCTTTTGTTTCCTGTTTACATATATCAAAAAAATAAAAAAAAATTTTTATATATCTGCAGTTTACAACATAAAAAATCAAATAAATAAATAAATGCAGCGGGTCGCCACTCCCGCTGCCACCGCCGTCCGTAGCGGCCCACGACATGGCGCCGGCCCCCAGGCTGCGCGCGGCCGACCCTCCGTCGCGCCGCTCGCGTCCTGGCTCGAGCGCAGCTATTCGCCCTCCCGTGCGCCGCCACGCGCCCTCCAGGCGGCCGTGCCTCCCGTGCCAGCCTTCTCCACCACCCCGCTAGCCACGCTCCAGCTTCGCCTCAGACCCGCGCCGCCTTCAGCGCGGCGGTGCCCGAACCCAACTACATGCGGAACCGCGAACTCCGTGGCCCTCCGCGCCCTCCCGCGCTCAGCCTTCAGCCGCCCCGCCCCGCTTCTCCATCTGCGGCGGAGCGCAACCACCAGGCGGCCCAGCCGCGCTGCCGCCCGTGACCACCGCTTCTTCCCCAGCCTCTACGTTTGCGACGGCTCCTCACGATGCTCCTCCTTCCCAGTAGCGGCAGCCGGCCATCTCCCCCATTTGGATCTTGAAGAAAGTGGAAACCTAGATGTGCCATTTAAAAAAATCTTTTTGGCAAAATTACAAAGATACCTCAGCCAGAAGGTCATGTGCATGACACTTGTTTAATGGGTAAATTGGATTATTTTCCTCTCATTTTATTTCTGTTGTTTATCTCGTGCAAAAACTCTGCATAATTGCAATTTGGTCCCTACTTTTCAGACTTGAACTTTACATGCTCTTTTCGATGAAATAAATGTTTTTATGTTTTGAAAATTTCTCAAAAAAATTTATGTACTCCTGCTATAGTGTTAGTCATTGTATAAAGTTTTCATCAATTTTGATTGCCTTTTGATATATTTAAAAAAAACAGTGTATTTTTGCCTGTCCAAACTTTGAAAATTCATAAAAAATCGAAAAATTGCTCAAAAATTCCAAAAAAATAGTGTAGGTGTATTTTGGTGTGCTTGAATTTCTGACCAACTTGTGTGCATTACTCTTTATAAAAACAAAAAAAAATCGAAAAATCGAAAAATCTTTAAAATTTTATAGAAAATTGCAGAAAAATCCAAAAATAGTGATTTCAATTTCTGATTATAGATATTGCTTTGTGGTTCATCTTAAAAATAATTGCCAGGATTTTTTAGCATTTAAAGGATTTTTTAATTTCAAAATACTCCTGACTGTGCACTTTTTGCTCTGTTTTTTCACAATTTCATTTTTAGAAAATCACAAAAATATTGGAAAATCCGAAAAAATTACCAAAAATATTCTAAAATATATAAAACACAAAAACATTTTTTAAATTTTCTGTATATTTTTGACCAGTCAGAAAAATACAAAAAATAGTGTGGTTCGCATGTGTTTTTATTCTTTGTGCCTTGTTTTGGAAATAAAAAAATTAAAATTCAAAAACCACTAAAATTTCTTTTCTGAAATTTGACTTAGTTTTTCAAACGTGCTCCTTTTGTTCGACCCTGGTCGCTATACCAGGTAAAAAGAATAGCGAAAACCTCTTACATTTAATTTCTTGATTTTCTGAATGGTTTAATTATTTTTCACGTTGACCGATTCGAGTGGTTGAGAACGACATTTGTGATATTATTTCCCCATCTCGACCGTGTCGGATTTCGGCTCATCAGAATGGCACCGTTGCCGGGGAGCACGGCTTTGTAGTCATTTTTCTATTTTGTTTCTCTATATTATAATTGTTTTCTGACCTTCTCTCTCTGATTTTTGTGCGAGGTACTGCTTGGACGACTTGGAGTTTACTTTTTGAGGACCCGCACAGGAGGAAGAATAGGGAATTAAAGAAGAATTTTTATTGTATTTGAGATAACAAATATTTGTAATAATATAGACTCTTAAACTTTGGACTTGGACACTTTATTCGGGGTCTGTTTCGCCAAGTGTCAGTGCACTTGGGGGACCTCACCGATGTTTTCCTTATTTTCTTGATTTAACTGCCATAACTTGCTAGTTGATTCTCGTGGTTTTAGACCTTAGATGTAGGAATTTTGATTGATTGTGACGTAAATTTCTAAGGTCCAACACCTAATAGATTACCTGTTCCTATAGAACGCTTGGACCTTATTAAAAATAAAAATTAAAAATTTCTTCACGATCAATAGAAGCGGCTCGTCTAAGGCTGATTTCCACACGCATCATATAGTTAGTTTACACTCTGTATTTAATTTATGCATGGATCATGTTGTATGTAGAGTGCTGGAGAAAGGTACGCATTTTCTATCTTTGCATGCATCATCGTGTTTGACCGTGCATTGGCTTTATCGACTCCCTCCCCCTGTTTTTGGACTCAAATTAATCAAAGAGGAAATCGAAAAGCTCGTTAGGCGTTATCTTTGAAAAAAATCCAAAAAAATAGAAAATAAAAAATTAAAAAAGTTGGGACTGCTAATTGAACTTGACCATTAAAATCAAACGTAACTGATTCATATCATTGTATTGGGAGAGCAATACCCTCATTGTTTACGCTTTTACTCGCTCGCGTACACACTAAGGAGTAGTGCCCAAATCCCATCAAGCCTCCTAAGTGTTTGTACAACTTTTGTTGATCACCTAACTCTTAAAATTGAAAAGATAAAGACCAAACTCTCACGGTCAGATTTGTGTTGAGTTGGTGAACTGGGAGTTTGCTTTGTATTTGAATGTCTTTGGCGTGAGTCAGTTACGATCATCTTTAAATCATTGGCAGTCACCTTTTCTCTCTCCCTTCTATCCCACCCTCCCTCCCTTCTTTTCTCTCTCTTCATGATGGGTCGCATTCCATTCCAGCCGACTTTTGCGGCTTCTTATCTTCATGCCCATCATTCCCGCCCACTCTCGTGGGAGGTCGGAACTCCGTCCGATTTCTCATCTTCACCCTACCCACCCTCCCATTCGGGATATGCTGTGAGTGACGCCCAAGGAGACCAGATTGACCATATACGAAACCCGGGTGTTCACCTTACTGAGATGAGAGTGCATCCCATAGGTGATCGTATGGTGCCGTTGCGTGCTTTAGATGACTTTTATCCTAGGATGATGGATGAGAACAAAGATCAGGAAGTACAGTCCGCTTCTACTTTGAGACCATTCATTCTGGATTTAAAGTTAATTGATATACTGCTGAAATTCTTTGGGGAGGTGCATGAGGAACCTTATTTGCATATCGATGAGTTTGAGGAAATTTGTGGATCACGATCATATTCTGATATAACTTCTGAGGACATGATGTTGATTAACTTCCCATTTATACTTCAGAGTAAAGCCAAGAGTTGGCACAGACGATTGGGAAGGAAGATTTCTACGTGGGGAGATTTACGATCGTTATTTTTACGGAAATTTTACCCCCAGCGTAGAGAAGAGATGATGCAGCCTTGTATTCATGATTTTTCAGTTAACCCCCAGAAGCCATTAATAGATGCATGGTTGAGGTTACAAGAACTTTTGATGCGATTTCTGGATCATGGATTTTCGATGACTGACCTTATCCATATCGCCATGAGGGGGAGGATCGCAGAGCAGATTTCATATGTCACTACCTCGTGTGGTGGTTCACACCACTGTCTTGACCTGGATTTAGTTGAGACCATCTTGGATACACATTCAGACATTCCATTTTCTCAAGATGATTTATTCGGGACACCATACGAGGGAGAGATGACAACAGTTGAGTGTGTGACGCACCATTCAGATTCAGACATCACACATCGGTCAGAGGATATGGATGTTAATACTTTTCATATGATGGATGTGTTGCCTATTGTTGTGAGTTCCCAGAGCCAGACATTGGTTGAGGACCAATTGGATTTACAATCAGATTTTGAACCAGTCCCGCTCTTTCGCATAGAAGATTCTTGGATTCTAGATTTCTTAGGAGCCCAAGAAATAGAGGAGGATCCCACATCTCAACCATCCTTTGAGTCATTCCAGTGTCCGTGTCCAGTTGATTCAGTATCTTTTCGTCAGAAGATCTTCTCAGACTCGGAGATATATTTGGATTCATCTCGGTAGAGAGTGCTTGATGAGGGACTGATTTTTGATTTGACGGATCATGATAATCCCATATTTGAACCTTCTGTCCTCCCATTTGATGAGGTCGATACATTTTTGGAGGACATGATATTTGACAGCATTGATCCCCACTTTTCTGATGATTCGGCATTACTCTCCGAGGGTTATCTGCGGGAGGATGCCACAAACCCTAAGTTCTCGGTTTCACTTTCTGAGAATGCATCCGATCTGTCGGATCACGAGACCAAGTATTTTGATATTCTGATAATGAATTTGATGATTCTCTCCTCGACGACCCTCACGAGGATGACCTGATCTTTGAGGTATTCGATGATTTCACTAATTTGTCTACATTATATGCATCGGATATCAGCCTTTCTATTGAGTCTCCTGATCATGATCTTCCTTATCTTTTTGAGACTGTGATTAACATGGAGGATTCACTGCTAGATCTGTCCTTCTCTACGTTCGATTTCTTCGACTCCATCCTTTCACTCCATATAGATCTTGAGCCGACGATTCCTTTTGTGCTACCGGAGCCATATTTCATCTGCCCATCTCTTTACCCAGTAGCAAACACCCGCCTGATTGTTTATTAGGGTGTTATCATTTACTCTGTTGACCTCGTCGTTATTCTTCCGTCGATACTGCGACGACAGTACGGTATTCGCCTGACAGTTGCCGTCCTGAACCTCGATACGTCGTTATCCTAACATTTGTGCCCAGCTAGGGGCGTAAACTCTAGCGCTTGTTGAGAGGCACCTCAACATTACTCAGAGTTGTATAGATCATCTGTCCATATCATACATTCTTTCTGTCTCACACCCCATCTCCATCTCATGATTATTCTATACTTAGGGTGTACTTTACCCTAAGTATAGGGGGCGTCAGACTTGTGATTATTCGTTTTATTCTTTTTACCTCTGTTTTGCTGCCTATACTTAGGGATATTTTACCCTAAGTATAGGGGAGGTAGACTCTGTACATTCTACTCCTCGATTTCCCCTTGTGTACAATCTTCTATACTTAGGATTACTTGATCCTAAGTATAGGGGGATCACCGACTCCTATTGATTACATTCTTTTATTCGTCGTTGTAGTATACTATTCTTTTCCCTTTTTCTATACTTAGCACGAGCTATGTCTTTCTTTCCAGCTCTTTGATCACAATGAGGACATAGTTCGAGCTAAGTATAGGGGGGTGTCGTATATATTGTATATATACTTTAGGCATAACTCGTACTTTCATATTTTTAATATGACTAAAATACGATGTAAATACTCAAAAAAACTGACTAATAAAAAGATGCAGATATTTCCTCAAAATTCTTTTTGTATATAATGATTAATAAATCAAGTTAAAATATTTTGAAAAGTATTTTGAAAGTAGTTTGAAAATATATTTGAAAAATCTTTTGAAAACTATTTGAAAAATGTTTGAAAAATATTTTCAACCTTTGTAAAAATATTGTGGATTGTAAATTTTTTTCTCTTTGTGTGAAATAAAAATATTTTGTAAAAACTATTTGCAAATGTTTGGAAAATGGTTGAAAAGTTATTTTGAAAATCTATATATATTGTTTGAAAAATGTTTGCAAAAGAGTTTTCAAATGTGTGTAAATGTTTGTAAAATTGTTTGAAAAACTATTTTGGACTATAGTTTTCAAAATTATTTGTAAAATTATTTTTAAATAAATTTGAGGGATATATGCATCACAAAAATAAAAAAATGAATAAAATAAAAATTTAAAAAATCCAATTGTGCATATACATGTATAAATTACTCAAGTTGTAAATCCTTACATCTTACTTTTGTAAATAATCAACTCAACCCTATGTAAATATATGTATCTCATCCCTAACTTTTTCTAAAAAAAGTTGTGTATATACTTCTATATATTCCTAACTATTTGCATAAAAAAACTTTTTGCATGTGCATCATTTTTCAAAAATCCATAAAAATTTCAAAATTTTGACAATTATTTCACAAAAAGATTTTGTTTTCTTTTCCTTGCATGTACATACTTTCTTGTATTTGCATTTGCATGAGCATTTTTCAGGATGATAGTGACATTTAAACTAAGTCTGGAATAAATTTGAAGAATGGAGCTTAGTTGGACCTTAATCCACTTAATTTCAGAGGAACCTTATAAGAATTGGAGTTAAGACTTTTTCAAGTCCCAGTGACTTAATTCTTTGAGTCCATAAGACTATGTTCACATGTTATCTTGATAAGTCTAAGTAGAATATTTAACAACACATGCGTGATTCTTTCAGACCGTGGCTTACCTTGGACAATGTACTCTACACGTAGCTCTTCATGGAGGAGGTAGTGAGGGGGCAGAATCTTTTGTCTTGGGGTAGCATACGAGGGTAGTACATCTAGGTGGAACCTCTCGTCCTCGTCTAGGGAGGGAAGTGCGTCTCAACCTGGTTTGGCGATGTTGAGGTCTAAAGACAGGATGCTGTGGGGTGGCAATAATGCTTCAAAAGAGGGATAGTCTACTGGCTCAAGAGGAAAAACTCCTTATGTACATGCTGCACCTTGTATATATTATCCAAAAAAGAAAAAAGAAAAAAAATGCAAAATCTCCAAAAGTGGACAGGCCTGATAGAAAAGTAAAATGCATGCCGGAGTGTATATACAAGTGAAAAAAAAGAATAAGAGCTTCAAAGTCATATATTTGTGAGCTTGCAGTAGGTGACATGGCTACACTGGTCATGCATCCAAGGATAGGTAACTGCACTGGTTAGCATCCATTCTCTTCTCCATCCCCTCTTCTTGAGCTGGTTGTACTTGAACTTAGAAGTGAATATCCCCGCTCCTCGAGGAAAGAGTTGCTGGACCGGGGGATTAGAGTTACCTTGTTGAGAGAGGATGTTTCTTTGCTACTTTTGAGATGAGGATCTATATTTCACTTACACGTATAAGTAAGAACTCATATTCATAAGAATTTGTGTATGTATACTTGTTCTGATCTGACCGTTGAGGAGACCTGAATAGAAGTCGTATGGAACTTAAAGGCTGCTAGGTTTTAATTCCATTTCCCATTAAGATTTCGACACACTAATAATCCAAAGGTCTGACCGAGCTCCAGACTACATTTTTATGAAGATAAGTTTAAAAGTCAACATTGTTCTAACTTCTTTCCTTTTTCTTTTCTTTATTTTTGTTTTCACTTATTTTCCAAATAAGTGTTTGCTAAGGGACTAGCAAAGGTAAAGTATAGGGGAATGATGAATCCACGAATCACCGTCTTTATTCTTTTATTTTAGCCTCATTTCCTTAGTCAAACACCTGTAAATACCACTAATTACATAAAATTATCATTTTGCATGCATTTGTTAAAATTACATTTTTAACACTTTTTGTACATAAATAAAAGAATAAAGAAGAAAAGAAAAAGAAAAGAAAAAGAAAGGCGATATTTATGTAATAAATACAGACTGACCTGAACCTCGAGAGAAGGTCAAGACTTGATCTGATCGACCATGAATAAAGTAGGAGGAGATATGATCTTCTGTCAAAAATCCAAAAATATTTTGTGGATATTTTTCATGTATATTTGTACAAAATTTACCATATTTTATTTGTACATAATTTGACCTCAAACTAATTATTTTTGTAAACAAAAGTTGTAAATAAAAATGTGTTGTAAATAAGAAAAATAAGTGTAAAATAAAATAATGTATATATTTCAAATAATCATACCCAGAAAAAGCCGCAATGCGATAATTGAAACACCAATTCCGGCTCCATACGAGCTCAAATCGAACCAAACTCAATCCCATTATATTATAAATTAAATTATCTTCCAAATGGTTGTGGTTTCATAATTTTTGAAGTTACGGTTGAAAAGTCGGTTTTCTGAGGTGTTTTGTGCAGTTTTTCCATATACTTGTTGTATATATTTTATTCATATTTATTTTTATACATAATGTATATATTTGTAAATATTGTTTTCATTAAAAATAGAATAAAATAAAGTTAAAAAATCTTTTATAAAAGTTATTTCCTTATTTGTACCTATGTATATTGTATTATATGTGTGTAATATGTGTATACAACTAACTTCCTTAAATAAAAATCACCAAAACATTAATTATCTCACATTAATTAATTTATTTAATTTATTTCCGAAATTCACATTTAATTATTTGATTTCGTAGATTTATGCGAATTAATTGATTTTATATACTTACCATGTATATAGGATTTTATTTCATACCTTTAATGACCACCATTATGGTGGCTAATTGATTTTTGGAATTATTTAATCTATTTATTTTAATTAATTCCGAAATTCATTTTAATTAATTATTTTATTTATTTAATTATTTTATTAATTAACCACTAAACACCTTCCTTATTTGTAGATATTTTCATTTTTGATTTTGTCTCTTTTTAATGGGCTCCTCCTCCTCATTCACTCTTTGATCGATCTTTGGTGGAGAGGAGCCCGATCTCCGAGAGAGATCTTGTCGAAGAAGGGTGCCTAACCCCTAAGCCATCCGGTGACAGCGCGTCAGTCCTTGTCGAGGCCATCATGGCATTTTCGAATCCCGATAAGAGATCCAATTTATTTCCCGCCTTTTTCTCTAGGTAAATCGTAGATTAGATTTTTACTCCCATTTTATTAGTCTTTAGATTTTAAAAAAATCGTAAAAAGTCTCCACCACCACTTTTCGACATCGATTTTTCATATCACTCTCTCTACCTATCCATTTCACGTTTCTATCTCACACAACCACACACCCCTGACCACGTACGGTGGTCGGAGACACTGATCTATCTCCCATTTCACGGATCTGAATCCATTCACTTATCCTATTATTGTGCATAAATAAATAAAAATAAAAAATCATATAATTTTTTTTCCTGTTCACTTCACATTTGTTTTTGCAGGGAAAACTTAAAAAAAATTATGTATTGTTTTATCTCTAACCTTTTGTTTTGCATGATCATTAAAAAATTAAAAAAATAATATATATATCTTTCTCCTAATATTTGTCTTGCAGGTCAAAATAAAAATTAAAAAAAATACATTTTCTTTTATCTTATACATCTCCTACATTACAAAAAAAATAATTTCTTTTGTTTCCTGTTTACATATATCAAAAAATATAAAAACGGTTTTTTATATATCTGTAGTTTACAACATAAAAATCAAAAAAAATAAAAAAACACAGCGGGTCGCCACCCCCGCTGCCACCGCCGTCCGCAGCGGCCCACGACACGCCGCCGGCCCCCATGCCGCGCGCGGTCGACCCTCCGTCGCACCGCTTGTGCCCAGGCCCGAGCGCAGACATTCGCCCTGCCGTGCGTCGCCACGTGCCCTCCAAGCGGCCGAGCTGCCCGTGACCGCCTTGTCCACCCCCTGCTAGCCACGCTCCAGCTTCGCCTCAGACCCGCGCTGCCTTCAGCGCGGTGGTGCCCGAACCTAGCCATCTGTGGAACCGCGACCTCCGTGGCCCTCCGTGCCATCCCGCGCTCAGCCTTCGGCCGCCCCGCCCCGCTTCTCCATCTGCGGCGGAGCGCAACCACCGCTTCTTCCCCAGCCTCCGCGTTGGCGGCGGCTCCTCACGGCGCTCCTCCTTCCCAGTAGCGGCGGCCGGCCATCTCCCCCATTTGGATCTTGAAGAACGAAGAGGAAACCCTAGCTGTGCCATTTAAAAAAATCAGCGTGTACTCCTGCTATAGTGTTAGTCATTGTATAAAGTTTTCATCAATTTTGATTGCCTTTTGATATGTTTAAAAAATAAAAAGCAGTGTATTTTTTCATGTCCAAACTTTGAAAATTCATAAAAATTCGAAAAATTGCTTAAAAAATCCAAAAAAATTAGTGTAGGTGTATTTTGGTGTGCTTTAATTTCTGACCAACTTTTGTGCATTAACTCTTTATAAAAACAAAAAAATGAAAAATCTTTAAAAAATTATAGAAAATTGCAGAAAAATTCAAAAATACTGATTTCAGTTTCTAATTATAGATATTGCTTTGTAGTTCATCTTAAAAATAATTGTCAGGATTTTTGAGTATTTAAAGAATTTTTAAATTACAAAATACTCCTGACCGTGCACTTTTTGCTCCGTTTTTTTCACTGTTTCATTTTTATAAAATCACAAAAATATTAGAAAAATCCGAAAAAATTACCAAAAATATTCTAAAATATATAAAACACAAAACATTTTCTTTTTAATTTTCTGTACATTTTTTCCAGTCTGAAAAATACAAAAATAGTGTGGTTCGCGTGTGTTTTTATTCTTTGTGCCTTGTTTTAAAAATAAAAAAAATTAAAATTCAAAAACCAGTAAAAATTCTTTTCTGAAATTTGACTACTTAGTTTTTCAATCGTGCTCCTTGTGTTCGACCCTGGTCGCTATACCAGGTAAAAAGAATAGCAAAAACCGCTTACATTTAATTTCTTGATTTTCTGAGTGGTTTAATTATTTTTCTCGTTGACCGATTCGAGTGGTTGAGAACAATGACATTTGTGATATTATTTCCCCATCTCGACCGTGTCGGATTTCGGCTCATCAAGTATCATATTAAAAAGTCATACGTCAATGAATACAAAAGACAAGAACAATGCATAATTAAACATGAAGATATGCACTTTTCTTTATTTACTTTTCATCATGCAAAGAAATGCAAAATTAGAACAATGCAGTTATGCCCAATTTATACAAAATCAATGAGCAATAAATGGTGGTCAATTTCAGAAAGAGGCTGTAAAGCCATTTCCATTAACAAGTTACTTAACGACAAGAAAAATCAATAAACAAATGACACTACATAATTAGATTTAATTAGTAAAATCTACAAGTGTCAGAATAGAACAATAACATGCCACTAGAAAGAGATTGAAACTAGCTTCAAAACGAGACCAATATCAACTGAAATGGAGCTCAAATGCTCAAGATGTCCAAGAAATAAACCAGGGGTATAAATGCAAGAAAAACATGAAATAAATAGGGAAAATATGGCAAACAGGTCCCTGATGAATACCCATTCATCACTCTTTATTCTTATATTTTAGCTACAAAAAACTATGCAAATGCATGTAGATATGTGTAAATAGGAAAAGTTAGCAAAAGCATGCATGTTTGTAAATATAGATAATTAGCATGTTTTTGTGCAAAAATAAAATAATAAAGATGAAAAAGAAAAAGAGGGAAATATTTAGAATAAATATTGAGCAACCTAACCCAAGGGAGGGCTCAGCATGGGCCTGACCGCATAAAAGCCAAGTAGAGGGAGATAGGGGCTCATGTGTACATATTTTATGTAAATAAATAAAATAATATTTTCCTCACCCAAAAATATGTTTTTATATATTGTATATATTTAGACATCATTAAAAACAAAATAAAAATCCAAAAATTAAAAAGACCAAAAAGAACCCTTCACCTTGTACATAAGTCCATCATCTTTATTTATTTCACCTTGTAAATAAATTTATTTATTTTCAAAACTTTTTGTAAATATTCTATGGTATATATTGTAAATAAAATAAATAAAAAGAAACAAAACAAAAATCAAATAAAAATTACAAAATTAAAAATGCAAAAACATATTGTACATATACCATGTATATAGTGTAAATATCTATTTATTTCACCTATGTATATAAATAATAAAAATAAAATAAAAATAGCCTTTTATTCCTCATTTTATCCTATAAATAAATAAAATATAAAATAGGAATAAAAATGTATAAAAATAACTAATTAAAAATCAAAATCAAAAATCAATATAGTGTATATATACCTATGTATAGCTACTATGTATATACCTTATTTTTAATTTCCAAAAATTAATTAAAAATCACAAAAAAATAGAAAAAATTAAAACAAACATTTTTCATGTTTTAAGTTTTTGAAAATTCGGCCATTTAAGGCCCCAAAAAAATCAAGTAAAATTTCAATAATTGACGGGCTCTGATTGGTCCACGGGGGATTGTTGACCCCCGGTCAACACCTCCCCCAGGACCACCAGAGCCCGGGTCTGTTCATTCGACCCGCCTTCTCGGATTTTTCTCTTGATGACCCGATTTCCATCCACCCCAAATCCGGGTCCGCAATGACCATGTCACATCCGAGAAGCGCGCTGGAGCTTTGGCCTCGAGATCCGCGCATCAGCTCGCCCTACCCGCCACCTCCTTTCCGGACCTGCACGCATATATATTCCGAGCTCCGCCGCACTCTCAATCCATCTTTGGCTCCCCATTCTCTCTCCAGTGAGCTCCATCGCAACCAGCAAGCTGACAGCTTGCATCCACCGGTGTCGCAGCGAGGAGGAGGTGCTTGGACCATCGATCCGGCTGCCTTGCGCCGCCGTGCTCCGACGTCTGACCGGAGCTCGAGCCTCGGGCGTTGACGACCCTTGAGGCAAGGACCAGGAGCTAGCTAAGCTCCAGCCCAGTCTCCCGCATCATCCAGGTATCCATTTCGCTCCGCCATTTAGTGTAATTTCAGATTTCGCCCAAATCCACTCTCCGACGTGCTTCCCTGATTCCGGCCATCTCGCTTAATATCTCGATCATCGGAGCACCCCATCACCTTCGCCACTTCCTCACGCACGTTCTTCGCACTCCCACTCAACCCAGCTCGCCCCGGAGCTGGGAGTCGAGCTCCACCACCTGTCGCTCGCCGGAGCTCCTTCGCCCCGCCGCACCGATCACCCCCACTTCGCTTCTTTGGGTCGAGGCATTTTTCCCTCGACCCGCGAAGCTGTTGGTTTACTTTGCAGGTCCAAAGGGAGTCGTCTGAGACCCCCTTACATTCCAGCCAGCTCCTTCGTGCCGCCAGCCTCGTCGGAGCCCCTCCAGGGCTCGGTTGGGCCATCGGATAGCACCCACAGCTGCGGTATACCAAGGCGGGCCTGCTCCGATCTTCAGAGGCAGCTGAGGAGGTCCCAAGCTCGCGCACGAGGCCGGCGAACCTCGCCGGCCACCTGTTCTTCGAGGAGCCTCCAGCACCGTCCGATAGCTCCTCCGCTCCAGTTTTAATCCCAGCCGTCCGTTCATCGTGGAGCAGCTACCGTCGATCACCTGGAGGGGCTGATCAGGACCGTAGAGCAGAGAGAGGGAGCCACCTGAGACCTGACCCGTCCGATCCTCCACGTGGCTCCTTCTGGAGCGTCGATTCGGCCCGAGAGAAGAAGAGGAAGAGCGCCAACGCACCAGAGCCGACCGATCTTCCACGTGGCGCGCATCTGGCCGTCGACGAATAAAGGGGTAAATTACTTAGGGCCCCCTCTTAGTTTGTCGTTTTATTTCTAGTCCTGTAAATATTTTTAGAACTTTATTTACGTAGGGTAAATTGCATTGTGGACCCTGTGCTTAGTTTTAATTGCATGTATGCCCCTGTGTGTATGTGACCACGTGCTTCGTCACGTGTTTAGCTGGGCTTTTTACATCTTTTATCCTGTAGATCTGGGTTGTTCTGAAATGAATGTTAACTTTTTGGTAATTGCATTTATGCCCCTGTGAGTGTTATTTATGCGCATGTGCGGATTTTAGTGGGATTTTTGCATCCAAGCCCCTGGACTTTTGGTACGAGTTACCAAAAGGTCCAGAAACTTGGTTTTTATTACCAAAAGGCCCCTGAGTGCCCCAGCCACGCGCCACGCGCGTGACTAGCTGGGAATTTTGCACCAAGGCCCCCCAGACTTCCGGGTATTTGCACTTACGTCCCTGTGCACAGTGCCCCCTCTTTGATTTTTGAATAAATATCAAACCACCTCCAAATTCGATGAAAATTTGACACATGGCTCCTGCCATGTTGTTGGATTTTTGAGAATTTTTGAGGACATTTTTGATTTCATTTAGTATTTTTAAAAATTCAAAAACAGCCTTTTTAGTTACTGTCTAGATATAAAAATATCAAAAAAATATAAAATCACCCCCAAAAATTCTAAAAAAAATTAGTTACTGTTTCTTGTGTGTTGTTTGATTTTCTAGCCAATTTTGGCTATTTTTCATTATCTAAAAACCCTAAAAATTGAAAAACCCTTAAAAACTCATAAAAATTATAATAATTAATTTAAAAATCCAAAAACAATAATTAAGGTGCCTAAATTTTCCTTCTTCTTTCTAGATTAGAGGAAAATTACCTCCAGGGCCTTTTGAAATCCTTAAATATTTTATTTTTGGGTCTTAAGCCTTGCTGGACAGTACCTTTCATTTTTCGCACTGTTTGATTTTTAGAAAATAATTTACCCATTAGAAAAATCTCAAAAATTCACCAAAAACACTTAAAAACTTAAAAAACATAAAAACAATTTTTCCTTAATTTTGCATTATCTTTGGTGTGTTTAATAAATTGTTGAAGTTGCCTAGATTTTAATTTCTTTTATTTTCTTTATAATTTGAAAATCCAAAAAAATATAAAAATTATCAAAAACCTCTAAAAAACATTCTCTTTTATTTTTATTTCATTTTCACTACTTCGTAGGCCCTAGGCCAATCCGTGCTCCTTGTGTTCGACCCTGGGAGCTATACCAGGTTAATCCTATAGCTAGACCGCTCTTATTTGTTTTGATTGATTTGATATTTTCTGAGTGGTTATTTTTCTTGATATTCTCCGTCTGAGTGATTGAGGTCGCAACGACCACTTCCAGACCTTTGCCTTGATCATTCATTTCTCGGGTTATCAGAATGGCGCCGTTGCCGGGGAGCACGGCTTAGTAGTTGTTTTTGTTTTATTTTTCGTTTTTGTTTTCGCGGTTTTTTCGCGGCTCTTCGGAGCTTGCGGCTTTTCGCGGCTTTTGTATTTATTTTCTTTTTGTTTTATTTTGTTTTATTTTTTGTGTGGTTATTTTATTTCCATTTTTGCACATATATCCTCATTTTTATTTTTCATTTATTATTTGATTATTTTATTGGTCTGACCACTTTCTTTCTTTTCTTACGAGGGCCCGAGGACCGCGGAGGCAACTTTCGAGGAGCCGGTGCAGCCGCGAGACTCGGAGGCGGCTTCCTTCTCTACGAAGCCGCAGGAGAGAGCGAGAGGAGAGAGTTGAGTGGAGTGAGGCAGTAGGATAGTTTTATTCATTCATTTATTATTAATTGTAATAATACAGGCCTCTAACTGTGGACTTGGACTGTTAGACTTAGATCGTAGCGGGTCTGTTTCGCCGAGCACCGGCGTGCTCGGGGGACCCATTAGGACCCCTCGGTTTTTCGCGGCTTTTCATCGCGATTTTCTTTTTATTTCTTACTGTCATTTTCCGGATTTTTCGCGGTTTTTGCTCGAGCCCCTAGACATAGGATTTTTGTTGATTGTGACGTAAGATTTTTAAGGCCCAACACTTAATAGAATATCTGTTCCCATAGAACGTAATTGGACCTTACTAAAATTCACTGAAAAAGTTAGTTTAATTGGATTTGAGACCACGTGCCGTTAGGAGTCACATACAGCGCTGGCAGGACCCGTTGTGGCGGGCACCGAGTGACTCCCAAGATCGGACTCCGGACTCGATTCGATTAGCTAACTATTGTTCTTCACGATCAATAGAAGTTGCTTGGCTTAGGACTCGGCTTTTTACCGTTGCATCATATAGCTTAGTTTACTTTTCTGTCTTTATTTTATGCGCGGATCACTTTGCAAGTAGAGAGCTGGAGGCAGGTACGCATTTCTGACTCTGCATGCATCATTGATTTTTCGTGCATCGGCTTTTTCGTCTTCTCCCCCCGATTTTGGACTTAATAACCAGGAGAAACCGAAAAATTCGTTAGGCGTTTTGTTTGATTTGAAAAATACCTAAAAAAGTGTAACCATAAAATTGGGACTGCTAAGACTATTGACCTTAAAACACGCTCACCCTAAAAATTCTGTCTTGGGGAGAGCAACCCCCTCATTGTTTGGTTTGCTTGAGCGAGAGAGTGACCCGCACACTAGGATAGAGCCACGCCTGAACTTCCGTTAGACTACTAGTCTTAGAGTTAGTCGTTCTCCAGTGAGGATCTCTCCGGTACCCGGTAAAGCGGGCCGTGACATCCTTAACAGAGCAGGTTGATCGGGTAGCCGGTAAACGGTCCGCAACTTGTACTGGCTGGGAAAGATCTAGCTTTAGGATTGGGCCAGTCTCTCGGGAGCATCGGGTTCCCAACAGGTCACGTAATCGCTCTGATATCTTGAGTGTTCACCAAAATAAAATCGACAAGATAATTTGACCGAACTTTCACGGTCTTCAGCTCGCGTTGCGTTGGTGAACCGGGGGTTTGTTTTTCGATCATAGTTTTTCCAGATCTCATCCGCCCTACTCGCCAGATCGAGATGATGGGTAGACGATCTCTTAGGCAGCCTTTGGCTGCACCGCTTTCGGGCGCGTCTACCTCATCATCTAGGTTGGCTCGCGAGAGCTCAGACCCGCTCTCCGAGCCCGAGTATGATTCCACCCTGTTCCCCCTCGACCCCCTTTCTGACCGACCTGAGAGATATGAGCCCGAGGAGAGACTTATTCATTTGACAGCACCTGAGTTGGGCTCCTTCGATTTTGCAGACGTCGAGATGGCCGGCGCAGGAAGTTCTGACGATCACTCCCGTCCCGAGCACTTTGTACTGGACCAGGGAGCGATCAACTCCACCCTGATCGCACAGTTAGAGACAGTCCAGCAGCAGCTCCGCGATCAGGGAGCTTTTATGATAGAGATGAGGCGTGAGATGGAGAGGCTCAGAGTAGAGAGAGATGCACAGAGCGAGCCCGAGGACCCCGATGAGGCACAGGCACGAGCCGCAGCAGCAGCAGCAGCAGCAGCCGCGGCTGCCGCCGCAGCGGCAGCAGCCGCAGGAGGAGCAGGACCACCTAGACTGATGCGGGAGTTGCACAACCCCGGATCTACCTTGATGCACCATTGGGTCGTGGTTCCAGCCATCGTGGGGGACTTCAAGTTCCCCCCGAACACCTTGCAGATGCTCCCGCGGTTCCATGGACTGGCTACAGAGGAGCCCCATCTCCACCTTCAGGAGTTTCTCATGATTTGCAGTACTGTCCACGACAGACATGTGGACCAGGATACCATACGGATGATTGCCTTCCCCTTCTCACTGGCAGATAGAGCAGCCACCTGGCTGAAACATTTGGGGAGATTCGTGTACACCTGGGAGCAGCTCCGCACCGAGTACTTGAACAAGTACTATCCACTCGGGCGGACGAATGCAGCGAGGGCCCTGATCAGCAACTTCTCCATGTTCCCCAACGAGCAGTTCCATGAGGCTTGAGAGAGGTTCAGGGAGCTTTTGGACAGATGCCCACACCACGATATCACGAAGCCGAACCTAGTTCAGAGCTTCTTCAGTGGGTTGTCACCAGAGCTACAGGGCCTGGTGAACGCTTCTTGTGGCGGGTCCTACTTCGCCAAGGACCATGACCAGGTCTGGGCTATTTTTGAGGAGATGGCGGAGAACTACATGGTTATGTCCCAGACCCGCCTCTACACGCAGAAGACCCAGCCCCATCAGCCAGGACCCGTGCAGTACCAGAGGATAGCACGGGTTGATGCAGGTCCTTCCAGTTCGTCCGCAGCAACCACAGCAGCAGCACAGTTAGAGTCGTCAGCTGCGGACATGGGCATCATCAGCGAGAAGCTGGACCGCATGGAGCTGATAGAGAAGAAGCAGTGCCAGAGCATAGCACAGATGGATCAGATGGCACAGGTCTTGAGCGACCTGAAGACACAGCTCATGTGTCTCCAGGAGACACAGACGGCTTCTCAGCCCCGTCTTCAGTCGCGAGGCGACTCCGGCAGCAGCAGCAGCTCGTCCCAGCGCTCCAGCGTCCCAGCGCAGCCTAGACAGGTTCACCTTGTACAGGCGGAGCCGTACCAGCAGCCGCAGCCCACCTACCAGTCCCCACCATCTCCAGAGATGCAAATGGTGGTCTACCAGCCGGATCAGCCGTTGGCGGTACTACCCCCAGCCCCCTTGGATGCAGAGCCGTTGATGGATGTCAACGGGATCTGGTACGACCGTCCCCAGCCTGGGATCCGACGTGATCATCCCGGATTCAGGTGGGGGAGCGGTGGTGCCCAGCCCCAGCAGCAGCTGTCAGCACAGGGAGGGCAGTACTCCCAGCCGAGAGACCATCACCAGCAGCCGCAGCAGCAGCACCCAGTCTACCAGCAGCAGTCATCTTACGGTCCTCGTCCCTATCAGCAGGGACAGTCTTGGAGGCGTGAGCAGCAGGCTCACCCGGGATACCAGCACCAGCAGCAGCCTCCTTCCTACCCCTCTCACCCGCAGCAGTACCAGCAGCCTCACCCACAGCGAGGCTACTCGTCGGGCTCTCACGAGAACCCTGCCTTGGATGATATCGCCCGCCTCCTCACGGATCAGCATGCGACCTTTCGACGGGAGATGGATGAGTTCCGCCATGAGATGCGGGACTTGGTGAGAGGGAAGGCCGCCATACCTGCACAGATAGAACCGAATCCGAACAACCTCAAGCGGAAGTCTGAGCAGGTAGTACATACTGAGTTAGCCACTCCTAGCGATCCATTTGATGATACTTCTTCAGATCTGTTTGATGTTGATTTTGCCACGCTTAGGAGCGGTAGGACCCCAGCAGGCGGCGGCGTCTCAGCTGAGCTTCACCCCGAGGCGCCCCAGGAGGAGGAGGAGAGCGGTACTGAGGCCGCTCCAGTCGATGACGGTGGTACTGAGGCCACCGAGGATGCTGATCCCACCGGCGGTACTGAGGCCGCCACTTCACCAGATTCAGGAGGTGGTACTGAGGCCACCCCAGCAGCAGCCGAGCCAGTTAGCGGTACTGATGCCGCGAGACGTCTTCCAGCAGCAGCAGCAGCAGAGCAGCCCACTCGTGGTGGTACTGAGGCCACCGGTGTTTGTAGAGAGAGATCTGATGTTGTTTTTCCTCATGGTCATGTATCCCAGGATTCTGTGATGAATAAAGGAAAAGGTTTACATTCTTTTGGTCCCACTGTGGTGCATGATGTATGTGTGGATCCGGTCCTTGAACCGCGTAGATCTTTTCCTGGTCCTTCATCTGAGAAGGACCCAGTGATTCCCTTCCCTAAAGCCCTTCATATGGGGAAAGGGAAGAAAGAAAATACCAAAAAGAGAGAGTTCGAGGAGTTCAGCCAGAGCATGATCGATCGCTTCCACATCCAGCTGACCCTCCAGGAGGCTTTGCAGCACATCCCCCTTCTCCAGAGATCTTTGAGAGAGAGGACTACAGTCAGGAGGAGGAGGAGGAACCACACTTCTGAGATACATGTGCTGACCAAAGCCACGTGCTTCGCAATCCAGAACCGACTGCCAGCCAAGAGGCCAGATGCAGGGGCCCCGTATGTCAGATGCCAGATCAGAGAGCAGTGGTTCGACCGTACTCTTTTAGATAGCGGATCTTCGATCAACCTACTTCCGGCAGCCCTTCTCGACCGCTTCGAGTTGGGCACTCTTAGACAGAGCAGGACAGTCCTTCAGTTCGCTGATCGATCTGTCAAGAGGCCGAAGGGGTTATTACGAGACGTTATCGTCACGATTCAGGGTCTGCAATTCCCCGTGGACTTCGTAGTGTTGGACATGGAGATCCCTGAGTCAGTGACCGATACCCCCATCATCCTTGGTCGTCCGTTCTTGGCCACAGCCAAGGCGGTGACTGATCATGATAGCGGGAAGGTGTACTTTCGCATCCAGGGCGAGAGTATACAAATAGAGACGGTCGAGGACTATAGAGCCAGATCTAGATCCCGCTCAGATGCCAGCACCGACTCAGAGCAGCTGACAGACGCAGAGCCAGACATCCACCAGGACTGTGATTTTGTGATCACAGATGACGAGGCAGCTTGGGCAGACCTTGAGTCACAGACTACCCTCTCACTTTCAGATACAGCTGATGCAGAGATGACAGCAGAGGAGAGTCTGGAGAGCACATACCTAGGTTCGGATACAGTTGCGGCAGCAGAGCCGGTTCTCGATCGCAGCACGGTGATTAGTGATGGTGGTGCTGAGGCCACCTTGTTTTCCGGTGGTACTGATGCCACCGATTCTGATACAGATCCCTCGGATTCAGAGTCTGATTAGGCCGATTGTTATGATCAGATGCCAGACCTGAGTCCACCCGAGCCTACAGAGGAGGAGGTAGAGGCAGAGCAGAGCAGAGACAGTGCAGTTGAGCCGCCTTCTCCCGACCCAGTTTGCGAGAGTACACTTTCACTTTCTCAGGCAGATTTGGCAGACCTTGCAGCTTTCACACAGTTCCTTCCACAGCCAGATTTGCCGGCACCCAGCATTCCAGAGCTGAAGCCGCTCCCTACTTCGCTGAAGTATCGATTCCTTGCGGGCGATCCTGAGATGTACCCAGTCATCATCTCCGCCGAGTTGACTGGAGAGCAGGAATCCCGTCTGATGGGGGTTCTTGAAAAGAACCGCAAGGCGATCGGATGGAGCGTAGCAGATCTCCATGGGATTAGTCCATCAGTATGCTCCCACCACATCTATCTCGAGGATGGGGCGAAGCCGTCGCGTGAGTTCCAGCGGCGTCTGAACCCCAACCTGAGAGAGGTTGTCATGAAAGAAATATCGAAGTGGTGGGGTGCAGGTTTTATTTATCCCATTTCCGACTCCAAGTGGGTCAGCCCCTTGCATGTGGTGCCCAAGAAGACGGGCATCACGACTGTGATCAGTGAGTCGGGGGAGGAGATTGCTACACGGGTACCCACCTCTTGGAGGGTTTGTGTTGACTACATGAGACTCAACCAAGCCACCAAGAAGGACCATTTCCCCCTGCCTTTTATTGACCAGATCATTGAGAGACTGGCAGGGAAGAGCCATTATTGCTTCCTGGATGGGTACTCGGGCTACAACCAAGTGGCCATCGCTCCTGAGGACCAGGAGAAGACCACCTTTACCTGTCCCTTCGGCACATACGCTTTTCGACGCATGCCATTTGGGCTATGCAACGCCCCTGCGATTTTTCAGAGGTGCATGCTGTCGATATTTTCGGACATGGTAGGGGAGTGCCTTGAGGTCTTCATGGATGATTTCTCGATCTACGGCGACGGATTTGATTCTTGTCTTGACTGCCTAGATCGAGTACTCCAGCGATGTATTGAGTATCACTTGGTGCTATCTTGGGAAAAGAGTCACTTCATGGTGACTCAAGGGACGGTGCTTGGCCACATCATCTCCAACAGGGGCATGGAGGTTGATCCGGCCAAGGTCGATGTCATTAGAAAACTCACACCACCGTCCAATCTGAGGCAGTTACGGTCATTTCTGGGGCACGTTGGATTTTATAGGAGATTCATTCAGGATTTTAGCAGGATTGCCCGACCGTTGACTGACCTCCTGACGAAAGACACCGAGTTCCTTGTCGATGACAAGTGTCTTTCGTCGTTTGCTACTCTCCAGAGATGTGTGATTGAGGCTCCTGTCCTCCAGCCACCTGATTGGTCTCTCCCATTTGAGATCATGACGGACGCCTCCGATTTTGCCGTAGGGGCAGTGCTGGGACAGAGGAGGGATGGAGTACCATTTGCGATACACTATGCTAGCCGCACATTGGATTCCGCCCAGCGGAATTATACAGTCACAGAGAAGGAGATGCTAGCAGTAGTGTTTGCCCTGGATAAGTTCAGATCGTATATCATTGGATCCCGAGTGACTTTGTACACAGATCACACCGCCATCAGGTACCTCATGGCAAAGAAGGATGCCAAGGCCAGACTGACTAGATGGATCCTTCTACTCCAGGAGTTCGACATTGAGATCAAGGATAAGCCTGGAGTCAAGAATGTGGTGGCGGATCACCTTTCCCGGTTAGAGCAGCCTGAGGAGTCAGAGCAGATTGATCCAATCAGAGATACCTTCCCAGATGAGGCGATCCTTGCCATCGCCTCACTCCCATGGTATGCCGATATTGTGAACTTTCTCGTTGCTGGGAAAGTTCCACAAGATTGGCCCAGGCAGAGGCTTGAGACCTTCCTTGCGAAGGACAAGTCTTACCATTGGGAGGATCCCATCCTTTACCACGAGGGAGGGGATAGCGTCTGGCATCGGTGTATTCCTCAGGAGGAACACCATAGCATCCTCACTTACTGCCACAAGCTTGAGGCAGGAGGACATCATTCTGGGAGGAGAACGGCACAGAAAGTGCTCCAATCCGGCTTGTGGTGGCCTACCCTCTTCAAGGACTCAGATGAGTTCGTGAAGAGGTGTACTGACTGTCAGAGGATGGGCACTTGTGGACAGCGTGATATGATGCCGATGCAGCCCATTCACTTCTGTGAGGTTTTTGACGCATGGGGCATCGATTTCATGGGTCCATTCCCTAAGAGTCAGGGATTTGAGTACATTCTGTTGGCCGTAGATTATGTGAGTCGTTGGGTGGAGGCTATCCCCGCCCGAGCCGCTGATGCGAGGACAGTTTGCAGATTCTTGAGGAAGCATATCATCACGCGGTTCGGGGTTCCACGAGTTCTTATTTCTGATGGGGGATCTCACTTCATCAACGACCAGGTGAAGGCACTTGCTAGCGAGTTCGGCATAGATCATCGTGTTGCTACACCATACCGTCCACAGACGAATGGTCTAGCCGAAGTGTCGAATAGGGAGATCAAGACGATTCTGCAGAAAGTCGTCCGCCCTGACCGAAAGAACTGGTCACAGCTTTTGGACTCGGTCTTGTGGGCATATAGGACGTCTTTCAAGACACCTTTGGGTACATCTCCCTTTCGCCTCGTATATGGCAAGCCTTGTCACCTACCTGTTGAGCTGAGGCACAAGTCACTCTGGGCAGTTACAGACATTCTCATGGATCCAGATGATATAGGAGACCAGAGGAGGGCAGAGCTAGCTGCCCTGGAGGAGCTTAGAGATGCAGCATTCTCAAGCAGCCTACATTATAAGGAGAGAGTCAAGGAGTGGCATGATTCACATATCAGCCACAAGCATTTTGAGATTGGACAGAGAGTATGGCTGTTTGATGCGAGGCTTAGACTATTTCTAGGGAAGCTACAGAGCAAATGGAAAGGACCTTATCTGGTTTGGAAGGTACACGACAACGGTAGCATCGATATATCCGAGTTGTCTTCTGAGAGTACCTTCCGAGTGAACGGCCAGCGGCTCAAGCCATTTCTAGATCATGAGCCGCGGGTCGTTGATCTTGCCCCTATTCATTTTGCGTGAGATGTGGTCTTTGACTCGCATCTAATGCATCTCACGCCTGAGCTTTACTGATCCTCCGCTGTACATAGATCCAGATGTCCATATCAGCACATTCTTTAGTCCCACATCCCTTTCCTCATCTTTTGATTATGCTATACTTAGGGTGCACTTTACCCTAAGTATAGGGGGGATGTGAGACCCTTTGGGTATTTCTCTTGTTTCTGTCTACCCTTATTTTTGCTGCCTATACTTAGGGGCATTTCACCCTAAGTATAGGGGGGGTAGACCCTGTACATTCTCCACTCGGTTTTCCCTTAGTATACAGCCTGCTATACTTAGGATTACTTGATCCTAAGTATAGGGGGAAGACCTGAGTCCCTCTTGACTTTTCATTCTCTTTTGTATAGCCTTCCTTTTCACGTCCCTATACAAAGCACGAGTTATGTCTTCTTCATCGCTCTTGACTCTGAGGACATCGTTCGAGCTGAGTATAGGGGGGTGTGTATATATTTCATATATACTTTAGCCATAACTCGTACTTTGTGTGAGTGTGTTAATAAATAAAAATGGCTAAAAACCACAAAAATTTAAAAATTTTCATGTACATAATCTTCTTTTATTTGCACATACATAGCTAGTGTACAAATTATTTTTGTAAAAATGATTTCAAAAATCTTTTGTGTAAAGCTTGTGTAAATATTTTCTGTATCAAAATTATGTATATGGTACAAAATTTTTCCAAAATGTTTTGAAAATCAAAAGTTTGCAAAAATCTTGTGTAAATGTGTGTAAATATCTTTTTGCAAAACTTGCACTTCATGCATCATCATTCATGATTTCAAAACATTTTTCAAAAATTTTGCATGATTGTAAAATTTGTGTAAATATGCATCTTTTTGTACATATGTATATAGTTTTTCTTGGATGATAGTTGACATTTAAACTAGCCTGGAATTCAAATTGAGAAATGGAGCTTGATTAAGATCTTAATCCACCTAACTCTAAGAGGAACCTTATAGGGCTTAGGTTTAAGGCTTTTCAGGTCCATGGTGACTTAATTCTTTGAGTCCACTAGGCTATGATCACATGTCATCTCAATGAGCCTAAGTAGAACACTTAACAACAACACATGACTCATATAGATTATGGCTTTACTTGGACAACCGCACTATGCACCGAGCTCTCTACGGATGGGGTGGTGAGGAGGCAGTCTTCCTTGGCTTGGGGTAGCATATGAGGGTAGTACTTCTAGGCGGAACCTCTCTTCTTCATTTAGTGAAGGAAGTGCGTCTCAACTTGGTCTGGTTGCCATGAAGTCTAACGACGGGAGTTGTGGGTTGCAATAAAGCTTCAAAAGAGGGATAGTCTACTGGCTCAAGAGGAAAAACTCCTTGTATATATGCTGCACATGTACATGTTGTATAGATGCACTCGAAAAAAAATGTGAAAAAGAAAAGAACTCCAAAAAAGTGGTGGGTCTGAGAGAAAATGATAATCCCACCGGAGTATGTATATAAGTGCAATAAGCAAAGCTTGGTTTCATGATCCACCTGCTGTAGCTTGCAGCAGGGAGACTTGGCTACACTGGTCAAGCTCCCAAGGGTACTTGGCTACACTGGCCTTGACCCATTCTCTTCTTCCCCCTCTTCTTGAGCCGGTTGTACTTGAACTTAGAAGGGAATACCCCGCTCCTCGAGGAAAGAGTGGCCAGATTGAGGTCATAGAGTTACCTTGTTAGGGAGGGTTGTCAAGTTGCCATTTCTGAGGTGGAGAGCTTAGACCTCACTTTCACAGGACAAGAAAGGATTCATGGTCTTCAGGGTTTGTGGTTGATGACTTGTTCTGATCTGGAGCATTGAGGAGTCTTGGTTATAGAATAGTGGAACTTAGAGGCTGTTAGGTTTTAAGCTTAAGTATAAATAAGGTTCCGACACATCAATAATCCAAAGATCTGATTAAGCTCCATACCTCAATTTAATGAAGGCAAGTTTAATAATCAACCTTGATCCATGTACATTCTCTTTTTCTTTTTCTTTTTCTTTCTTTTTCACTTCTTTTTCAAATAACTGTTTGCTAAGGGACTAGCAAAGTATAGTATAGGGGGGTGATGAATACCCATTCATCACTCTTTATTCTTATATTTTAGCTACAAAAACCTATGCAAATGCATGTAGATATGTGTAAATAGGAAAAGTTAGCAAAAGCATGCATGTTTGTAAATATAGATAATTAGCATGTTTTTGTGCAAAAATAAAAGAATAAAGATGAAAAAGAAAAAGAGGGAAATATTTAGAATAAATATTGAGCAACCTAACCCAAGGGAGGGCTCAGCATGGGCCTGACCGCATAAAAGCCAAGTAGAGGGAGATAGGGGCTCATGTGTACATATTTTATGTAAATAAATAAAATAATATTTTCCTCACCCAAAAATATGTTTTTATATATTGTATATATTTAGACATCATTAAAAACAAAATAAAAATCCAAAAATTAAAAAGACCAAAAAGAACCCTTCACCTTGTACATAAGTCCATCATCCTTATTTATTTCACCTTGTAAATAAATTTATTTATTTTCAAAACTTTTTGTAAATATTCTATGGTATATATTGTAAATAAAATAAATAAAAAGAAACAAAACAAAAATCAAATAAAAATTACAAAATTAAAAATGCAAAAACATATTGTACATATACCATGTATATAGTGTAAATATTTATTTATTTCACCTATGTATATAAATAATAAAAATAAAATAAAAATAGCCTTTTATTCCTCATTTTATCCTATAAATAAATAAAATATAAAATAGGAATAAAAATGTATAAAAATAACTAATTAAAAATCAAAATAAAAAATCAATATAGTGTATATATACCTATGTATAGCTACTATGTATATACCTTATTTTTAATTTCCAAAAATTAATTAAAAATCACAAAAAAATAGAAAAAATTAAAACAAACATTTTTCATGTTTTAAGTTTTTGAAAATTCGGCCATTTAAGGCCCCAAAAAAATCAAGTAAAATTTCAATAATTGGCGGGCTCTGATTGGTCCACGGGGGATTGTTGACCCCCGGTCAACACCTCCCCCAGGACCACCAGAGCCCGGGTCTGTTCATTCGACCCGCCTTCTCGGATTTTTCTCTTGATGACCCGATTTCCATCCACCCCAAATCCGGGTCCGCAATGACCATGTCACATCCGAGAAGCGCGCCGGAGCTTTGGCCTCGAGATCCGCGCATCAGCTCGCCCTACCCGCCACCTCCTTTCCGGACCTGCACGCATATATATTCCGAGCTCCGCCGCACTCTCAATCCATCTTTGGCTCCCCATTCTCTCTCCAGTGAGCTCCATCGCAACCAGCAAGCTGACAGCTTGCATCCACCGGTGTCGCAGCGAGGAGGAGGTGCTTGGACCATCGATCCGGCTGCCTTGCGCCGCCGTGCTCCGACGTCTGACCGGAGCTCGAGCCTCGGGCGTTGACGACCCTTGAGGCAAGGACCAGGAGCTAGCTAAGCTCCAGCCCAGTCTCCCGCATCATCCAGGTATCCATTTCGCTCTGCCATTTAGTGTAATTTCAGATTTCGCCCAAATCCACTCTCCGACGTGCTTCCCTGATTCCGGCCATCTCGCTTAATATCTCGATCATCGGAGCACCCCATCACCTTCGCCACTTCCTCACGCACGTTCTTCGCACTCCCACTCAACCCAGCTCGCCCCGGAGCTGGGAGTCGAGCTCCACCACCTGTCGCTCGCCGGAGCTCCTTCGCCCCGCCGCACCGATCACCCCCACTTCGCTTCTTTGGGTCGAGGCATTTTGCCCTCGACCCGCGAAGCTGTTGGTTTGCTTTGCAGGTCCAAAGGGAGTCGTCTGAGACCCCCTTACATTCCAGCCAGCTCCTTCGTGCCGCCAGCCTCGCCGGAGCCCCTCCAGGGCTCGGTTGGGCCATCGGATAGCACCCACAGCTGCGGCATACCAAGGCGGACCTGCTCCGATCTTCAGAGGCAGCTGAGGAGGTCCCAAGCTCGCGCACGAGGCCGGCGAACCTCGCCGGCCACCTGTTCTTCGAGGAGCCTCCAGCACCGTCCGATATCTCCTCCGCTCCAGTTTTAATCCCAGCCGTCCGTTCATCGTGGAGCAGCTACCGTCGATCACCTGGAGGGGCTGATCAGGACCGTAGAGCAGAGAGAGGGAGCCACCTGAGACCTGACCCGTCCGATCCTCCACGTGGCTCCTTCTGGAGCGTCGATTCGGCCCGAGAGAAGAAGAGGAAGAGCGCCAACGCACCAGAGCCGACCGATCTTCCACGTGGCGCGCATCTGGCCGTCGACGAATAAAGGGGTAAATTACTTAGGGCCCCCTCTTAGTTTGTCGTTTTATTTCTAGTCCTGTAAATATTTTTAGAACTTTATTTACGTAGGGTAAATTGCATTGTGGACCCTGTGCTTAGTTTTAATTGCATGTATGCCCCTGTGTGTATGTGACCACGTGCTTCGTCACGTGTTTAGCTGGGCTTTTTACATCTTTTATCCTGTAGATCTGGGTTGTTCTGAAATGAATGTTAACTTTTTGGTAATTGCATTTATGCCCCTGTGAGTGTTATTTATGCGCATGTGCGGATTTTAGTGGGATTTTTGCATCCAAGCCCCTGGACTTTTGGTACGAGTTACCAAAAGGTCCAGAAACTTGGTTTTTATTACCAAAAGGCCCCTGAGTGCCCCAGCCACGCGCCACGCGCGTGACTTGCTGGGAATTTTGCACCAAGGCCCCCCAGACTTCCGGGTATTTGCACTTACGTCCCTGTGCACAGTGCCCCCTCTTTGATTTTTGAATAAATATCAAACCACCTCCAAATTCGATGAAAATTTGACACATGGCTCCTGCCATGTTGTTGGATTTTTGAGAATTTTTGAGGACATTTTTGATTTCATTTAGTATTTTTAAAAATTCAAAAACAGCCTTTTTAGTTACTGTCTAGATATAAAAATATCAAAAAAATATAAAATCACCCCCAAAAATTCTAAAAAAAATTAGTTACTGTTTCTTGTGTGTTGTTTGATTTTCTAGCCAATTTTGGCTATTTTTCATTGTCTAAAAACCCTAAAAATTGAAAAACCCTTAAAAACTCATAAAAATTATAATAATTAATTTAAAAATCCAAAAACAATAATTAAGGTGCCTAAATTTTCCTTCTTCTTTCTAGATTAGAGGAAAATTACCTCCAGGGCCTTTTGAAATCCTTAAATATTTTATTTTTGGGTCTTAAGCCTTGCTGGACAGTACCTTTCATTTTTCGCACTGTTTGATTTTTAGAAAATAATTTACCCATTAGAAAAATCTCAAAAATTCACCAAAAACACTTAAAAACTTAAAAAACATAAAAACAATTTTTCCTTAATTTTGCATTATCTTTGGTGTGTTTAATAAATTGTTGAAGTTGCCTAGATTTTAATTTCTTTTATTTTCTTTATAATTTGAAAATCCAAAAAAATATAAAAATTATCAAAAACCTCTAAAAAACATTCTCTTTTATTTTTATTTCATTTTCACTACTTCGTAGGCCCTAGGCCAATCCGTGCTCCTTGTGTTCGACCCTGGGAGCTATACCAGGTTAATCCTATAGCTAGACCGCTCTTATTTGTTTTGATTGATTTGATATTTTCTGAGTGGTTATTTTTCTTGATATTCTCCGTCTGAGTGATTGAGGTCGCAACGACCACTTCCAGACCTTTGCCTTGATCATTCATTTCTCCGGGCTATCAGTCCCTTAAAGGGACTAAAATGTAAATAAAATTTTTACGCGAGGCCTTCCCTGTAAATTAATGGTGGGGGTATTTTTGCAATTATTAAAACCCACAGGGGGTGGGTTGTAAATTACCCCAAACACATGTGCTTTCTGGACCTACTTGGATTTATTAAGACCTTTCAGGGCCTCTCTGCAAATATCCCCACCTTGCGCGTGCGTGCAGGGAGAGGCTCGGCTGGCACGTAGGCTCGGAGGGCTCTGGTGCTTCAACAGCTGGCTAGGAGTAGGCTCGGGGTACCCAAGCCTGCAGGCTCGGACAGAAGGCTCGAAGGCGGTCGTGGGTTTGAGACGTGGCTGGATAGTAATCGTCCGATCATTGAGATCGGACGGTGGTTGTACGAAGGAGGAGAATGTGACGTGGCCCGCTTCAGACTGTCCGATCTTTTCAGATCATACAATATGTAGAGACTCCAGGCGAGAGTGTCGTGGCCGAATGATAGCCTTTGGATGGACACCGGGGAGGTGCATCCAATAGCAACTGTAGATTCTGGTGTTCCTCCCTCCGCCGCGGTAGTGGTAGCGCGATCATGGCTCTGGCGAGATTCCTGGAGATCCCCGCTCTTCTCCGAGCTCGATGAAGGTCTTCGGCCTTTCCTGGATGGCTGGATGTCATCATCGTGCATCGACGGAGCAACTGGAGTATCTAGAGTGCAATCATTGCCCCTATTTGTCGGAGTTGAAGCTCGCCAAGAATGCTCCGACGAGGACTCCGTCCAATGACGATTTGAGAACCTGCAACGTTAGGACGGAGCCGAAGCGTGCAAAAGCATGTGTGAGGTGGAATGGGATGGGGTCCTATGCGAGAGGAGAGGATGAAAGCCCAATGCTCCTCCATCGTGGAGGGTGGAGCAAATGGGTCGGAGGTGATCTGAGGTCACGAGAGATCGGGAAGGTGAGCGGAGGGTAGCGCGTGAATGGTGGGAGAGTGATGAAGCTCGGATGATGATTAATGGAGGGTGAACGTATGAATTCGAGCCTAATCAGTTTAGAGAATTTAAAGGAAAAATGCAAAGAAGATCAAAGGGACTTACCTGGGCAATGGCGGAGTGACTGATTGGGCTCGAGCTTCTTGGAGAAGCTCTGGTCATCGCTGGACCACTGCAGTAACTGGTGGCAGCTGGGCGGAGGCGGAGCTCTGCAGACCTGGCCTTCAATGACCAGAGGTAGGGGGCCGCCATCATCATCGCGCCTCGATCGGTCCTCCCCTGTCATGGGGAGGAGGAGAAGGGATGGTCGGAGCCCCTCGTAAAGGTGGACCCAGTTGGAGGTGACCAGAGATCATGAATTTAAAGGATGGGGATAGAGGTTCCGGTGAGGGTGAGCGTGACTTAAGTAGATGATATGGAGCGAAGGAGAGGGGTTAGTGGTGACTTAAGTGGCCCACGAGGATTGTGGTTGAGTGGGTTCCATCGTGGGTATGTTGGAGAGTAGCGAGGATGGCGGAGAAAATGGGCGAAATGGAAAGGGGCCGCTGGTCGTGCGAGGTGGGCGACGTGGGCGAGGGAGTAGCGGGAGGAAGACGAAGGGTCTTCTGCTGTTGGATCTCGTGATCCAACAGCTGAGAGGCAGACGCTCAAGTGCGGCTAGGATCAGATCCGTAGAGACGAGATCAAGGGCGAAGATATTGCCACGTGGTGAGCTGAAAGAGAGGCGTGGGCGGAAGGCCTTGATGTGCTCTGGGCTCTGATCGAAGGACTGATGGTAGGCCGGTAGTGTGCGGTGGAGATGAAGAGTTCTGGAGACGGTCTCGCGGTTATAGCAATGACACGTGGCGGAAGGAGATAAAGGCGGAGGCAGACAACGATGATGCGGTCGGAGGCTTTGATCTGAGGGCTTGGAATTAAGCGGAGATGAACGACTAAGATACATGCGCCAAGAGGGAATCAGATGGTGGTCAGAGGATGCCGCGTGGCACGTGAAGGAGCGGGCCACGTGGTGCAACCAAAAAGCGCCATGTGGCCCAATCAGGTTATTCTGACAAAGAAAGTGAATTATGAGGGAGAAGGAATCCGAATTTTGAAAACTCAAAACATGAAAGTTGTACAAGCTTCATGTTGACCAAAAATGGAGACGAGATCAAACAAAGGGAGAAATATTTTTGTGAGCATTTTTAAAGGTAAAAACACTACGGATTTTTGGTTTTGCTATTTTTTTGTATTTTTAATTTATTCCACGACTCTGACAACGACAACATTTTATCTGGTTTTTATTGACACTAGTCCAGGCTAGGGGTTTAATAACCGCGAATTATGGCAATGCAACTGTATTTCATCATATTGATACATATATAAGTATTAGTTCTAACTTGCTTGTTTTTAGGATATGAATACACAACTTTATTTTGACGAATATGAATTTAAAAAAATGATTCACTTAATTTTACAAATATGAATATAAATACGCACACTGTTTCATTATTTGTATACATGACTACAAATCTAAGCATTAATTTTGTTTTTATTTATTTGTATTAACCCTTATCACAGTGATGCGACCTGATAATCTGTATTTATCCTCTTTCACTTTTGTTTTTATGTAGATATGTGTACGTAATTCTATTTTACGAATATGAAAATGTAAGTTTGTTTTGACGGTTAAAGATACGGAAATGAATATGTTTATAAAATATAAATACATGCATCATCTCTCATTTTCTGAATAATATTCGTCTATACATAAAATAAAATATGCTTATAAAATTTATACATGTTACGTCTTAGTCAATTGAGTATAGTAGATATCCATATCTATATCCCAAAAAATTATAATAAACTGAAGTACATTTTCTTATCATTACCTTTTTTACACCAATAGATATATATATATATGGAATAATAAATCTAAATTCTTCAATTATTATAATCATAAAATCAATAATTAATTTTCATTGGATTTATAAAAATCAATGCATCAAGAAACATTACGATATAATGTGTTTCTTAGTGCTATATAAGAGATGATTATTTATATAATTACTTTTTTTTGAAATGATACATATGCAAAATATCTGGACGTTGGTGTAATTGTTCCCTCGATATCGGCTCTTGAGGCGCCATTTTGGATTCTCTCCCCAAATCGACACCTCTACTGATTCATACCTAAAATAGTAATTACATAAAACTCATTTTTATTTATTTAATTTAGATTAAATTGATAATTATTTTTTGAAAAAAACACCCTTTGATATAACCTTTAAGAAATAAATATACTTAGTATTTTTTTACATAATATGACATTTACTACATGTAAATTTAAGCTAATTTATAATTAGCCCTGATGTTATTTGTATTTAATTAGTATTTACCTATATCCTCTTTTAAGGATATGGTAACTTTTTTCATATGCTCACTCTATATGTCTACTTTTTTTAACCAGTAAAGATATTGCAACCTCTATATCCGTATCTGCAACCTCAACGTTGACAACACTCTGATATCTTGCTAGTATTTTTTTAAGAATCTAGATTATTATTATTTCAATAATCATACCTTATAAATGGTTTAATTCGTGTTTGAGATGAAAACGATTCAAAATCTGTTAAGATCAGTTATATGAGAGGGACTGCCTCCGCCTTACTTTTCGGCTATTTCTTTGTTTTTTTTTTGAAAAAATATTGTTATGTAGTTTTATCAATATATCCCTCTAATATGTCATTCTAATTTCATTAGAAACAGAGACTCGTATGCCCTCCATCTATAATATGTAATTTTAATAGTCCTAGATTTGTTGTAATCAACTTGTTCTTGCATGGAGGGTATATGAGTCTTTGTTTCTGACAAAACTGAAATGATATATTAGAGGAATATAAAGTTGAAAATGCATAGTGGTATTTTTCAAAAAAATAAAAAAGGGATTTTTACACCTATAACCCTGAGTAATTTTGCAATTACAATAATAACCCTACATAGTAGCGAATTAAACGAGAAACCCCGGATAGTCACTCCGTCACACACTCATAACCCTTTGTTAGTTTTCCCCTCAACTCAACCATATCATTGGGTTAAGCTAACCCTTAATCCATCCAACGATTGTTAAAAAATAAAAAATCTAAAAAACCTTCTTCCTCATCCATCTTGCCTGCAGCATAGCCAACCCCTCCCCTTCTTCCTCCTCGGCTCCGCCCGCAACCTCACCCCTCCTTCACCCCCCGCCCGCAGCCACCCTCCTCTGCTCATAGCCAACCCCCTCGGCCCTTCTGCCTACAACCTTGCCTTGCCCCCCCACACGCAACCACCCCCTCTGTCTGAAGCCTCATCCCTCATTTGCCCGCAACCACCCTCCTGGCGGGGGACCCGGGGGCGTTGGGAATAGCCGCCCCTTCCAAGCCCACCGCCCCCTCTGTCTAATCCAGCCGCCTCCACCCTTCTAGACCAGTCGCCCCCTCCTTTCCAGACCTGCCGTCCCCCTCCCCTCCAGACACGCTGCCCCCTCCCTCCATGCAAATCGTTATAATTTTACCGCGCCTCGATAGATCAAAATGACCATCGCCCTCTTCTTGATGCTCATGTATTCGTGAACCCATACTCTGCAACCCTATTCCCCTCTCCCTCCCTCTGAGCAGCACCATCCTTCATGCACTTAAAAGTGGCATCATGCGATTGGGGTGGGAAGGGGTCGTCAGTTGTGTGTCCTGTCAATGCCGGTTGTTGCATGGGAAAGAAGGGATGGAGATCGTGGTTGACGTCTGTGAAGAGGGCCTTCTGGTCACCGTCCAAGGACTTCGAGAAGAAGAACAGCAGTAGCAAGCAAAGGGAGGAGCACGAATAGGATGTTGGACATGCGAGCCCACGGCGAGCCATTATGCAATAAATGTTATTGCAAATATCATTCCCTGATATGAAATTAAGAATAAATAATTTGCGTAATAGGTCCCTTAGTACAATTAGGGTTATATATGCCATGGCCATCTTAATGATCATACAGCTGTTGATTCAATTATTGAATCATAGAGGCTGGTGCTTGGATGAATATCTAAAGGGTTAGATTGATGACTCATCAAGCACCGTCAAATGATTGCTAAGAGATGATCTCCAGCCTGAGTAGGAGATGTCAATCCTTTCTCACATAGGTTGATATCTGACCGACCTCTTGATGTAGGTCCTCTGCATAGGAATATAGATTCAAAGGTGTTAGATTAGTTAGGTCAAAGAGTTGACTTAACGAGATCGAGATAACCAAAGTCCTATATCGTATGCTGTCACGATACAGGCACATATCCTCTGACCGGAGACAGATGTGTTACTATATGTCTGAGTATGTACATTTGGCAGACCAATAGGTTGATGACCTAAACAAGGTCTATACACCAGCGCGCTGGTGTGCATATAAGGGCATATGAGTAATACGATCTCTCAAAGGGATCATACAGGTTCATTACTGAACCGGAAGAAATGAGCTCACTCATGAGATATTGGGAAGAATTAAATTCCGTGCACACGGTTGTCTCGCTTTGGAAGCTTGACTGAATTTGTACGTTTGATATATACTTTTAGAAAGTATATGATCAAGACCTAGGTATGATATATGCTTTTGGAAAGTATATGATCGATACCAACTCCCAATGATCAAATGAGAAACTTACTAATAAAACCCTTAAGTAGACAGTATAAAGTGGATCTAATACTTCGGGTTATTCTGAGTCTTCTAGTATGCAGGATGTACAGGAATTGGGAATACCTGAGGGTGATGTGATCATAAACGATTGTATAACCATGACGCTTCCATTCCTAGGGAGTGATGAAACGGGTTCTGGATTTTAGTGACTCCTCTCAGTAGAGAAGTAATCTGATCTTGGTCCAAATGTTGGACATTGATCTGAATGTGATTCAGATGCAATGAGAAGATTATATTTGCGGTCTTTATTTAATCAAGCATCTATGGGAGGCCCGAGATCTGGATTTGAGATGTGATCTCAATATCCAAGTCACTATACGTGGAACAATACAATCACCCTGTCCTTATCTCCAAGTATCCGCGGAGAAAGCACATTATCCTTGAAAGAGTTCATGGATAGTTTCATTGTTGATATATGTATCAAAGCATCGAGAAAATTGATAATTAAATGTTGATTTAATTATCATGGATAACATGAATTTGATTCATATTACAAGGAGAGATATATAAGATAATTAAATGTGATTTAATTATCAAAGATATTTATAATGTGAATGTGATTCATGTTATTTGGGCACATGAGAAAAGAGATCCAAGATGATTAAATGTGATTTAAATTATCATGGATATGAATATGGATAGCACTATCCGTATTAATCATATATATTATAAATGTGATTTATAATATATTAAAGAGAGCATATTGTGTTTTATATTTTGTTGATTAATTGCTAATGTGAATTAGATTTACATTGAACGATTAATTGAAAATATAATTACATTTAGTTTTGGGTTGTGAATAAGATTCGCATAATTTCAATGGCATGGTTGATATTTTCCACAAGGTAATTTGGAATTATTTTTTGTGAAAATATTATCGACAAGAGATCATGATATAATCATGAGATAATGAGATCTCATGAGATGATGGTAGCCGTCCCCTTATTTTAGGGGATTGTTTAGTCTTCTCATTATCTCTTCTCTAGTCAAATGTGATTTAAATTGGAATTAATTTATGTTGATTTATCAATATGAATTAATTCAAATTAAATCAATTGTTGTTGTGTTTTACCAACAACAATCCTAGCCATTGAAAGGGACACAATCAATCTCATCCGTTGATTGTGTGTTGTCCATGGATTTGGATCCATGGACTCCCAAAACCCTATATAAGAAGAGGCATTCCTTACTCTTCTAGACACTTGAAATCAATAAATGCTATCTCTCTCCTTCTCTCTACACGCCCATTCTCTCTATCTCTCATGTGGCCCTCCACCATGGATGCCCTAGAGAGATCCTCCCATCACTGCAGCATCGTCGTTGTGTTGCCCGATAGTTTGCCCGTGGATCTCCGTCTACTTCGGCGCGCTTGCTCATGAAGAAGACGCCGTATCTCGTTTGTCGAGATCAGGAGATCCGTGTCTTGGATCATCAACATGGATTGCGAGAAGCACGCGTCTCATCCACCGCTCGCAAGCGTCTCCTCCGTCGGATCGGACTTTGAGACAGGAGGTCTCTTTGTTTAGAGACTCGATCGCAACCACGCTTTAGAGGTAATCCTATTACTTGTTTGTGGTTTAGGACGAAACAATCCGAGAATGTTCTTGGATCATGTGGTTTGGTCACATAAAATTTTTAATTTCCGCTGCATCGAGCAACTAGTGCGACTTGTCGCTCCCGATCGCATTCGATGCGATCATCACACTTCCACGATGAGCTTGAGGATTTTCCCGTATACTTCAAGTGGTATCAAATCCAGGTTTACGAAGGTCTTGGATATGATCCATGAACCTATGAAAATTTCGGGCTCGTTTGGGTTCTTGAAGAATTTAGCATTTCAATTTTCGCAGCCCTGTCTTGTGATAACATTTTGGCCATGTTTAAATATTTAAACACACAAAATTTTAAAGTGGATAATGTTCCTCATTAATAAGGAAACATTAGGATTTGAGTTTGCATAACTTGGATTCTATTTGCTCAAGATATGATCGTTTTATTGACCATATATCCACTGTTTCGGGGATTGGCGATTAGAGACGTAATTAAGATGTTAATTACGGTTTTAAAACACCTGGAAATATGTTTTATCAATGGTTTCATTTTTAAATCAAGTTATCAATCTCTGGAAATTATTTTGCTTAATTTGGATTTAAAATGAATGAGATATGCTATTTTTAGCTGGTGAGGGTCACTGTTGGAAATTGCATCACTATCATGAACCTTGTGATTGTCATTCAAATAAATTAATGAAAATTAATTGTTAATTTTCTGAAATGATTAATGATAAATATTTGTAAAATATTTAAAGATGATAATTATTCCTTGAATGACATTGCATTAACCAAAATGATAAGATAGTTGATCTTGATCACGATTGGTTAATATGAAATTTCCAACAAACATTGTTTTCATGAAAACTCTAGTTTATCCTACAATAGTTGTAGGACAACTTTTACATGCAAAACCTTATTGCTTGAATAGGATTGGGAATTTGTTTAGCAAATCTCCTTATAATATTATCAAAATGGTTTTGATGAATATTATATGGTATAATTTCGGTTGAAAAGACCGATGATCATCTCAAGTACAAAGTGATGACTCGGCATTGCTTTTTCCCGAGGTGGATATGGTGTCTAGTCGGGGATCGTTGGGGTAGCAGGTCGCACCGGTTGCGGTCTGTCCCACTCCCGCTGGTACTAACCATGACAGCGGGTAGGGAACGAATGATGCTTGAGAGATCATGATGTATTTTTCTAATTATTAAAATTTGAAAATAATACGTATTTGAGATAATATCATATTTCAAGTAACAGTTAAAATTGTGGTTGGATATTAATTGGAAGATTAATTTAATATGATTAGATTAATTGGAATCCAATTAAAATTAAAACACTCTATTATGAATAGAGTTGTTATTTCCCTTGGGAAGAATTAATCGTAATGAATATGATTTATAATGATTAATTAGAATTTGAATGTGATATGGAGGATCACATACGTGACATCCATGGTCTCCCGTCAAGGCGAAGGGTTCCATCGCCGGATATTGTATGTAGGAGACGCCTGTCCAGAAATGACAGCTTCTGCATACAATCCATTTGGATCGGCCTCTTCGCTTCTCGAAAGAGTAAGGTTGTATACGCAGTGACCCCAATATCAGGTCCTCATATTATTGGGGGCGATGTTGGATTGCGTATAGCGAGTATTAAATTGACGGTTGGTTCAATTAATGATGGGTCAACATCACCTTAGGGGTGGTGGGCCCGAGTGTTAAAGACCGAATTGGGAGATGCAAGTTGGACTTGCAAGGCGGAATGTATTTCCACTTCTTTTTATCCGAGTTACATGTTCTCATATTATTGGGATGTAACAAAGATAAGGAAGGAGATCCCAGATCTTGCTTGAGATATAATGGTAAGTATATCTCTTACATTGAAAGCGATTAAGGGAATGAACTTTCAGTGTTGACAAGGCAAGACAACTTTGATATAAAAACTCCTAAATCAAAGTAAAATATGTATATATATAAATATATATACACTTATGCAAATTTCTTATTTCAGATAATCCTTCATTAAACCCACTCAATGTTATACTCAATAATAACCAGTAAAATATCATCGATTGGACTCATAATCCAGATATTGTACTTGCAATTGTACACATAATGTATGTGGTTGCAATGTGCAAGTTTCCTCAACATAATGAGGAATGACAATTAAAAAAGATAATAAGACATGACCTTAGGGTTTGTTTGTCTCTATAGTCTTGATCTTTCATCGAGTGTACTTTGGAAGTGACACGTCGATGATGATCGTAATTGTTAATTAATCCTTATAAAACCCTAAGAAGATGTTCTGGCATGTATATGTGCTCTCGACATTTTAATCATGAATGACATGGTTCACTGCATCATGGTAGCTCTATAAGAGATGATGTATTCAAAATGTTTGAAAACCTACCTGAACCAATGTTTTGAGAGTCTAGATGGATGTAGACATGATGAGTGTCATCATTCTACTGTTTATACTCTAGTCATTCATGAAGCTTCATAATATTCATATTGTAAGAATTTAATGAAGCATGTATAAATGTTGAAATACTCTTACATTGAATTCTTTTGAATTCAACATAAGAAATCCTTAGTCTTAAGCAATGGTTGTTTATAGATGAAGCGAGCGCAGTGGAAGCATGGGGCGGACCCGAGTAAGAAGGAAAGTCAAAGAGTTGACCTACTTCTGTGACTTCCATATGACATCCAAAGATTTGGATGAATGCCAATATTGTAATAAGTTGGTGTGTTGATAGTATGACTATCAAGTCTGTCTAGAATCATTAGAGAAGGACTCAGACAGAGTACCGGAATAATCTACATTTAATCATTGAAATTGACTTTCTTATTGAATAAGATAAAGTCTTATAATTGTATCTCAATCTTCTAACGACACTTGCAATTGTTGCATATGTTTTTTTAGAAGACTGGAAAATTTGATCTTAAGGTTTATAGTTATCCACATGGATATTGATGCAATATTTGCAACAATCTCTGTTGGATAGATGGACTTCATATTCTTAGTGGGAGAGCCCTTAGTCTTAGAGAATGTCTCTATGACCTAGATATTAGAATACACTCATTGTTTGTTTCTAAATGTTGGAAATAAACATGAGTTCTATAATAAACCTATCATAAAGAGTTATGATGGATATATTTCAGATAGTAATCTAACATCCAGTGGACTCCGCAAAATTAGAAAATTAATGAGTGGTTCATTAAGATTTCTAATACTGAAAGTTGAACCTTAAAAGATCAATATGAGGATGAAGATCATTTGACAATGATCTGGCATCAAGTTTTGGACATATGTTTGTTGATGAGATAAATGGACTAGTAAGATATGAAACTTTAGAATGTCTAAAAATTTCAAATCTTACATACTTGTGAATATAGCATTCAAAGTAAAATGTCCAATACACCCTTCTCTGGGAATGGTGTTAGATGTCGAGGTATTCAAGATCTCATACATATTGATGTATGTGGATCATCTATATCATAATAAACATTATGGATATGTGATATCTATTGATGAGTATGTATGGTATGAGATTTCTTCTCTTCGCCTAAGAAACCTTTGAAATGTTCAAAGATTTCATAATTTTGGTTTGGAACCAAAGTCTGAAGAAAGATGAAATGAATTTGATCTAACCTAGGTAGCTTGTAGTTGTTAGATAAATTCAAAAAATACCCTATGAAGATATGAATATCATTTCTATCTCAATCCTCCTAACACACCTAAACTCAATAGAGGTGTAGGGAGATACAATTGGATCATGTGTGACATGATTTGATCAATGGTGAATTTTAGCATAATTTCCTCTTAGTTTCCTGATATATATGTAGTAGAGACTACAGTATATATCCTTAATAAGATTCCATGCAAGTAAGCTGGAATCGAGCACTAGAGAGTGCTACTTCATTAGGAAAATAAAGGATGGTATTGGATACCTACTTTATAACCTTGAGATTCTTAAAAGATCTCATCTCTGAGAATGTGATTCTTAGAGGATGACTCTCTTGAGAATCAAGGTGAAAATGAAGTAAAGGAACTCGTTTAATCTTGAGATGATAATGAGGCTCCTGAAATCGGAAACTAAAAGGATAGTTAAAGATGAAACACTAATACCTCTTCAAATAAGTTTGAGGATGTATTCCATGTGTCAGTTAAGTCTGACAATGATCGGACTTCATGTGATGGAGCTCCTGAGGATCATGACATGAAAAGATGGATGTTAGCAATAAAAGTCTAAGGTAGACTTCATATACAAGTGTTGTATATGGACCCTCAAGATCCACCTATAAGGGTAAAACCTATAAGGTATAAATGGATCTTCAAGAGAAAGGGAACCTGATGAGAAGGTAGAGACCTTCAAAGCGCGGCTCGTAGCCATGAGCTACACATTGGAAGAGAAGATATTGCTTTCGATGAGACTTGCTCTTTAGTAACCATGCTTATACCCATCAGAATATTGCTGACTATAGCTACACAACTTGACTTTGACATCTGCGAGATGAAAGTCAATATTGCATTCCTCTATGAATACCTCTTTAAGGATATTCACATGAAGTAGCCCTAGAGCTTCATGGTTGAGGAAAGCAAGATGTGCAAGCTAAAGAAATCCATCTATGGACTCAAATAAGCTTCTTAAAGTTGGAACATAAGATTTGATGAAATTATAAATGTTATGATTTCAAATAGAATCTTGATGAACCATGTGAAGCTTAGTGGGAGTGTCATTGTATTCATTATGCTAAATGTAGATAATATCCTAATCATTCATAATGATATACGGATGATAATAAGTGTTTTATAGACTGGCTATTCCATACCTTGAGATGTGATCTCAAGGATACCTCTTAAATCTTAGTTCTGAAGATGTTCAGAAGCAAAGAAAAGAGGATATTGGGACCGTCACATTTGTAGTACATCTTGGACATATTCCGTTTTTTTAGAAATTCCAAGAAAGGCTTCCTTTCCTTAAGGTATAGTACTGACCTATCTGAAGGGACATCACCTCAAAGAGTTGAGGAAGTGAATGCTAGAATTGCTTGCACTTGTGCTTCAGTTACGAGAAGCTGAGTGTATGCTAGATGTGTACAAAAGCCAGATATCTGCCACACGGTGGGAGTAGTAAAAATGTTTCTAATCCTACTATGGAGAGAAAACACTTGATTGCAGTAATAACAAAATTTTCATAGATGACAAGATTTTTGAGATAGCGATCTCAAAGTCTTATCTTCAAAAACTTAAGACTTTATAGATAAAGATATAAAAGGTCTTAACTGTAGATTCCGTAGGAGATAGAGATCTCCAGTAATAAAGGTATTCTGATAAGGATTATGGACATACTGGTTATGATAATTATTAAGTTGTAGTGTCAAGGACACTATAACTAACAAGTTTGAGTGTTGGTTGCATAAGATGCAACATTCGCATTCGATGAGAGCACTGTTACTGGGGATATGCAAGTGTCGTAAAAGGACTTGGCGTAGTCTCGCAGGAACAGAGTGACTGATCAGCTTACCTAGCTATTTTCTAAATAGCCTATGATTGTCACATGAGTGTGGGTTTAAATGATTAGCCCATTAATGGCTCTTTGGGCTAGTGGGAGATTGTTGGACATGCGAGCCCACGATGAGCCATTATGCAATAAATGTTATTGCATATATCATTCCCTGATCTGAAATAAAGAATAAATAATTTGCATAATAGGTCCCTTAGTACAATTAGGGTTATGTATCATGGCCATCTTAATGATCATACAGCTCTTGATTCAATTATTGAATCATAGAGGCTGGTGCTTGGATAAATATCTATAGGGTTAGATTGAGGACTCATCAAGCACCATCAAATGATTGCTAAGAGATGATCTCCAGCCTGAGTAGGAGATGGCAATCCTTTCTCACATAGGATGATATCTGACCAACCTCTTGATGCAAGTCCTCTGCATGGAATAGAGATTTCGGATGTGTTAGATTAGTTAGGTCAAAGAGTTGACTTAACGAGATCGAGATAGTTCTATATTGTATTCTGTCACGATACATGCACACATCCTCTGACCAGAGACATATGTGTTACTATATGTCTGAGTATGTACATTTGGCAGACCAATAGGTTGATGACCTAACCAAGGTCTATACACCGGCGTACTGGTGTGCATATAAGGGCATATGAGTAATACGATCTCTCAAAGGGATCATACAGGTTCATTACTGAACTGGAAGACATGAGCTCACTCATGAGATATTGGGAAGATCAAATTTCGTGCGTGCGGTTGTCTCGCTTTGGAAGCTTGACTGAATTTGTAGGTTTGATATATACTTTTGGAAAGTATACGATCAAGACCTAGGTATGATATATGCTTTTGGAAAGTATATGATCGATACCAACTCCCAATGATCAAATGAGAAACTTACTGATAAAACCCTGAAGTAGACAGTATAAAGTTGATCTAATACTCCGGGTTTATTCTGAGTCTTCCAGTATGCAGGATGTACAAGTATTGGGAATACCTGAGGGTGATGTGATCATAAACGATTGTATAACCATGACACTTCCATTCCTAGAGAGTGATGAAACATGTCTGGATTTTAGTGACTCCTCTCAGTAAAGAAGTAATCTGATCTTGGTCCAAATGTTGGACATTGATCTGAATGTGATTCAAATGCAATGAGAAGATTACATTTGCGGTCTTGATTTAATCAAGCATCTATGGGAGGCCCGAGATCTGGATTTGAGATGTGATCTCAATATCCAAGTCACTATACGTGGAACAATACAATCGCCCTGTCCTTATCTCCAAGTATCCGCGGAGAAAGCGCATTATCCTTGAAGGTTCATGGATAATTTCATTATTGATATATGTATCCAAGCATCAAGAAAATTGATAATTAAATGTGATTTAATTATCATGGATAATAAGAATTTGATTCATATTATAAGGAGAGATATTTAAGATAATTAAATGTGATTTATTTATCAAAGATATGAATAATGTGAATGTGATTCATGTTATTTAGGTACATGAGAAAAGAGATCCAAGATGATTAAATGTGATTTAATTATCATGGATATGAATATGGATAGCACTATCCATATTAATCATATATATATATATTATAAATGTGATTTATAATATATTAGAGAGAGCATATTGTGTTTTATATTTGTTGATTAATTGTTAATGTGAATTGGATTTACATTGAACGATTAATTGAAAATATAATTACATTTAGTTTTGGGTTGTGAATAAGATTCACATAATTTAATGGCATGGTTGATATTTTCCACAAGGTAATTTGGAATTATTTTTGTGTGAAAAATATTATCGACAAGAGATCATGATATAATCATGAGATAATGATATCTCATGAGATAATGAGATCTCATGAGATATTGAGATCTCATGAGATGATGGTAGCCGTCCCCTTATTTTAGGGGATTGGTTTAGTCTTCTCATTATCTCTTCTCTAGTCAAATGTGATTTAAATTGGAATTAATTATGTTGATTTATCAATATGAATTAATTCAAATTAAATCAATTGTTGTTGTGTTTTACCAACAACAATCCTAGCCGTTGAAAGGGACACAATCAATCTCATCCGTTGATTGTGTGTTGTCCATGGATTGGGATCCATGGACTCCAAACCCTATATAAGAAGAGGCATTCCTTGCTCTTATAGACACTTGAAATCAATGAATGCTCTCTCTCTCTCTCTCTCTCTCTCTTTCATGTGGCCGTCCACCATGGATGCCCTAGAGAGATCGTCCATCTCCGCAGCGTCGTCATTGTGCTGCCCGATAGTTTGCTCATGGATCTCCGTCTACTTCGGCGTGCCTTTCTCATGAAGAAGACGTCGTATCTCGTTTGTCGAGATTAGGAGATCCGTGGATTGGATCATCAACATGGATTGCGAGAAGCACATGTCTCATCCACACGCTCGCAAGCGTCTCCTCCGTCGGATCGGACTTGAGACAGGAGGTCTCTTTGTTTAGAGACTCGATCGCAAACACGCTTCAAGAGGTAATCCTATTACTTGTTTGTGGTTTAAACGAAACGATCCGAGAAGTGTTCTTGGATCATATGGTTTCGTCACATAAAATTTTTTAATTTCTGCTGCATCGAGCAACTAGTGCGACTAGTCGCTCTCGATCGCATTCGATGCGATCATCACGCTTCCGTGATGCGCTTGAGGATTTTCCCGTATCCTTCATAGGAAGAGGAAGAGAAGGTACACAACGACACGCCCCACGAGGCCTCCAAACTTCATAAGGGAGAACTACGTCAACGTGGTCATCAAGACGACCTTCCGTGGGTACCTGGTGAGTACCATTCTTCTTTTCATCTATGTTCCTCATACGAGAACCTAATGGAAACAATAGCGAGAGAGCTCGGATCTGACCCATTATTGTAGGCGAGGAGAGCTCTGAGAGCGTTGAAGGACCTCGTAAAGCTCCAAGCTCAGGTGAGAGGGTACAACTTGAGGAAACATGCGGATATGACCCTCCGGTGGATGCAAGCTCTGGTTCGCATCCATGTTGAAGTGAAGGACCATCGGATACGGCTATCTCAAGATGGGTGCATCACTATGTCGTCCATCAATTGCGACACCACACCATGGGTACCACCAGGAACTCTCAAAGCGTAAGTCCATGGAGACTCTCTCTCTACATTCATATCCAGAGAACTTTCTTTCCATTAGAATCTGAAGATGTTTCCTCTTTTGTTTTTTCTCCACACATCAGTCGAGAGAAGAGAGTAGCGTAGCAGATGACATGGACAACTGGTCCCGCACTCTCGAAGAGATCCAAGAAATGCTCCAAAGCCGCAAGGACATCGCTCTCAAACGAGAGAAGACCCTCGCTTTATGTCCTATATATGGAGATTTGGCAGGCGATTTTTTTTTTGTTCTGGCAGGCGATATATGGAGATTGGCGATGGATTCGGATACATGGCATGATTTGCAAATAAGTTTGAACCTCATGGGCAATTTTGAATTTTTAAAGTAAACCGTCACTATAATGGACATTTTGAACAGAACATAACACATGGTTATATCGTGTAAGAGTTAAACATTACTTGGGGTTTCTCATGTAATTCACGATTATGCGGGGTTATGATTGTAATTACGAAATTACTCAGGGTTATGTGTGTAAAAATCCCAAAAAAATAGTCCAAAAATAGGGAGGGAGCAGCTCGTTGGTTGCCCCTGAGGACAACCCCATTTTCCTCTAGTTATATACACATTGTAAATTTTTTAAAGGGATATTTACACCCATAACCTTGAATAATTTTGTAATTAACCCAAAAACCCTATATAATCACGAATTACACCTGTGGACCCTGAATAATGCTTAACTCTTACACTCATAACCCCGTGTTAACTTTCATCCAATATCTCGTTAACTATAACGGTATCCATAAATAATTTACATTTTATACCCTTTAATTTACATTATTTACGAATGCCCCCTCCTTTTCCAACCACCCAAATACCTCTCTGTCGACCACCACCGCCTCCCCTCCGCCAGTCTCCGCCAGTCGAAGCCCTACCGCCTCAGTAAGAACCTAAAGCATGTTTTCCCCTCCCTCCGTTGGAGGCCGACCCCTCGCAGTAAGAACTCGACGCTGCAAGACCCTCCGACCGTTGGAGGCCGACCACCCACAGCAAGAGCTCGACGCCTGCAAGCCTCCCTGTTTGCGAGCCTCTGCACCCCTCCGCCCGCAGATCGGCCACCTCCTGCAAAGCTTCCCCCCCCCCCCCCCCCCCCCCGCCGCTGCAAGAAATTTCTTTTCTTTTTTACTTTTGATTAATCCTAGCCGTTATATCATGAGTTAGTTAGATTAACTCACTCATATAGTTGAGTTATTGAACTAAACTATCGGAAGGTTATAGGTGTAAAACAAAGCATTTATTTAGGATTCTGGGTGTAATTCATGATTATAGAGTGCTTCTGGGATAATTATGAAATTAGTCAGGGTTACGGGTGTAAATAACCCTTTTTTTATATTCACTTTATATTTCATTTTAGTCAGACATACAACACATAGGACTTCCTCCAATAGGATGCGGTCCTTCCTAAGTTCAAGAAGGCCATCCTCTTTTTTTATATAAAAAAAGACAATGACTTTAGTAGAATACATATATACATTTTGTATTATAAAGTGCGCTTTTAATGTTTGTATTATGATGTGCAGTTTTGTGTGTGATTTTATATTTATACTGTCCATTTATAATACAAACTATAGACATATTCTAGTAAAGTACTCGTGTTTCTACAAAAAGAGTGTGAATTTCTTCACTCAGGAAGAACACATCCTATTGGAAGGGCATTCATTAGGACACCGGTGGCCAAGCCTCCTCCCACCCTCCTTTATCTCCATCCTGATCGATCTCATTCACCTAAAAAAAGAGAGAAGGAGAGAATCCCAATGAGCGCAATCTCCTTCCATCAGTATCTGAGTTGGGATCCAGTAGGTTGGAGATAGATCAATGTTTCAGAATTTCACTTGATAATTTAGCCTTTTTAGGATGGATTTAGAGAGGCTTAAATTAGTATATTTATCCAATTTTAAAAATAGCCACGTAATATACCAATCTATTTGAAATTCTAACATTAATAATATATTTAAATTCTACATTTATCAAGATTGAAAGAGGTTCATTTTAAAAATATTAATTCTATTTAAAAATAACGTTCAAATATACATAAATTTTTCTATTTTTTAAGCATACATAATTGTTGTATACTCGGCCTTTCCTTGATGAAATTCCTGGTTCTGTCCCTGAGGCTCTTGTACCATTTTTGCATGGGTTTTTATCAGTTGTGATCCTCTGAGATATTACAATTTCAGTTATGCCCCTACATTTTTAGAAATATCATTTGTGTCCCTAAATTTCTTGCCTTTCTATCACGTGTACCTCTCAGGTTAGTTGACGTTCATTCCCAATGCAAACGAACGCTAACTTTGGGACATAACGGGAACTAAATTAAAAAATAAATGCTGAAATGGTCTTTCTTCCTCCTTCCCCATCCTCTTCCTCTTCTTCCCTTTCTCTTCCTCCTCCCCAGCCGCCTGCTCCTCTACCGTCTCCTCCTCAGCCCCCATGTGCACCCTCCGCCCCGAGCTACTTCCCCCACCCTCGCGTCACCTCCTCTGCTCTCTGCCCCATGCCGCCCATGCACCTCCCCCCGCCCGAGTGCTCCCCCCTGCCCCCAGGTCGGCCCACCTACCCCGAGCTTCTCCCCCTGTCCCAACCACCCACGTGCCTCCCCCTCCCCCAGGTCGGCCCCCTGCCCATAGCTTCTGCCCCCGTGCCTCCCCCTCCCCCTATGCCTCCTTCTACCCTGCCTCCTCCCCCCGCCCCTAGGTCGCCCCCTGCCCCCGCGCCTCCCCCTCCCCCTCCACCTCCCCCCGCCCCCAAGTCCCCCCACCTTGAACTTCTCCCCCTGCCCTGCCTCCTTCCCCCGCCCCCAGGGTCGTCCCCTACCCCGAACTTCTCCTCCTGTCCCTGCCGCCCCCACGCCTCCCCCTTCCCCCCTCCTCCTCCGCCCTCCTCCCCATCATGCCCCTCCTTTCCTCCACAAACCACTACCTCCTACCACTCCAGCCCCTCCTGCCCAATCCGTCGAGCTCCTCCCCTCTATTGCAGTTGTAAAGAATCTGGAGAGGAAGGGGATGAAGGAGGATGTGGTCAGTCTCATCGTCGACATGCTGATGTTGATGGTGAACGATAGAGGAGAAGGAGCAAGGGGGTTGAAATTGGAGGGCTTTCAGTATTTGTTAAGATAAAATTTTGACTAATTGATTCATGAAAATTCACCGAAAAATTCAATAAACATTCACCGTTTGATCTGTAATGAGTGATATATCCGTGAAAATGCAAAAAATTTAGAGATTCGATGGATGCATGAAGGTGTAACCAAGAGAGAGAATTTATGAAGAGAAAGGAAGAAGAACAAATGGAGGAGGAAGAAGATGAAGAAGAAGTCTTGACAATTATACCCATCTTAACTGCACCATGATTTAAAAAAAAACCACGATTAAGTCAACTCATTGAGGGTTAAATTAACGGAGGGGCACAAGTGATAGAACGACAAGAAATAAGGGGCACAACTGAGATTCCAAAAAATCAAGGGACATAATTGATACTGAAATATCTCGGAGGGACACAACTGATAAAAACTCTTTTTTTGCATTGTGAAACTCTAATCTTACTAACACCACCAGTCATGACCATGTTAGGTCCCCTCCCGATCATTCAGAAACTCCAGTAGCTCCACAAGTTCCCCCATCCGTTTATCAGAAAGACTAGAATGAGACATCAGAAGAAACATCTACTCCACAAGTCGTAATGAACAAATGCGGCTTCTGGTTTGAATTTCAGAGGGTGAAAGTGTTGTTTCAAAAGTTCCACCCAAAGGTATCGACTTCAACAGCTAAGGGGATGGCATTCACATCCGAATGTTCACAAGAAGCTTAACCGTATAAGCTTCCTCATGATCCGCCCCAAGCGAGGTAACCTCATGGTAACCGGAACGAGCGGGTGGATTTGACACGCGATTTTCCATCGGAGGGGAAGCTAACCGGCGTCGCTTAACTGCAATCTTCTTTATTTACAGGAGCCATGGTGAGATGGCCGATTGTAGATGAAATGCCCATTCCTCTTGCAAACAAAGCGAACCAGAGACCGAGAACGGGGTATCGTTTGATATGACCTAGTTCTAAGCAACTAAAACATGGGAAGGGGCACCTTGGTATGCTATCTCGGAGAATACGACGGTTTCCCATGTGTCGGTTTGGAAATCGAAGCACGATTGCGAATATCTTTCGTGGAGACTGATGAGATTTTTACTGGCTTTGAGTTAATGCATTGATTGACGGGAGCTTCCTTTTCAGCTGAAAGATCCTTCGGATATCGCCAGAGGCAAAAATTTGACCATGCAACGACATGGGATATTGGGAGGCAAAATGACCTTGACCCCAACAACAGTAATCTCGGCATTGATGCGTGTGTAAACACTAGAGCCCCAGCCTTGCAAATCCATCCCCTTATCAACCAAAAGCACCTTCCCGAGCCCCCTCCTGTTCACGGTTGGACTTGAGTTCCTTACCTGTTTGGATGATCAAGCATCCTCCTTGGGTCGGCTTGAACCTATGGGTCGTGGAAAGAGTAGGGACCCCACGCATCTCATCTACGCTGACGACCTCCTCTTTTTTTGCAAAGGCTCTGCTCGTTCGCTTAAAGAAATTAGAGATATTCTAGACAATTTCCACTCCATCTCTGGCCTGCAAATGAATGCGCGCAAGTGCAAGCTCTTCCGGCCAAAAGACTTTACTGGGGGCTTTGGAGACAATCTAAGGCTTGGCATCCTCACACAACATCTACCCACTACGTAGCTGGGGATCCCTATTCACCCATCCTATGCAGTCAGGGGTAATGGCCAAGTTCTGGTGGAGAAGATTGCTGCCCAACTTTCTGGCTGGAAAGGAAAATCGCTCTCCATGGCCGGTCGTCTGCAGCTGCTTAAGTCAGTCACTTCTGGTACTCTCCTCTGTTGGGCCAACTGCACTACACTCCACCTTGGCTCCGTCAAAAAGATTGAGATGATGTGTGCCCACTTCCTTTGGGGGCGTCGTAGGCACGATATCGCTTGGGCGACTATCTGTCGGCCCAAGGTCCAAGGGGGGCTGGGCCTGCGCTCCCTTTCATCCCTCTGTGATGCCATGCCCGCTTCCTGGACGTGGAGGCTTCTAACCGTTGATTCTTCGCTTTGGGCCCAATTCATGCGTAGCAGGCACCTTGATGGAATTTCATTCTGGGACGTGAGCCTTTCTCCCTCCTACAACCCCACCTGGAAGGCCATCTTACACTTCAGAGGGGTTATCTGGCCGGCCATCGTTGGGGACTTGCCGACCTGTAGTTGGATCCACTCCCCACGAGGATTCTCCTTCAGTAGTGCCTTGGACTTCCTTCGACCAGCTCTTGCTGCCCCGGTATGGACTGCCTGCGTTTGGGCCAAAGGATCACCCCCGAAGTGCTCCCTCAATCTCTACAGAGCGCTATTGAACCGACTTCCCACTACTGACAAACTTTCCCGCTTCCAGATTTGTGAGCACGCCAATTGCTACCTTTGCAGGGGTGATCTTGAATCACAAGCCCATCTCTTCTTTGTCTGCCCTTTCTCTTTGACTGTGTGGACTAGTTCTTGCGCTACTCTCAACCTTCCATTGGCTCCCCATGTCCCTCTCGAGGACCTCATTCCCTGGATTAATGGCAACCCGGACTCCGCAACAAGGAACCACCTCTCTTGCACGCTCGCGGTGGTCGTTTGGTTTATTTGGAAGGAAAGAAACATGCTTTGGTCGAACCCAACCCAGGGGTCGCCTCATAGTGCCGACGCTCGGAGAACTACGGACAATGTTGTGAAAATGATCAACCTCCTACGCTGATTTTTGGGCGTGGCTGGGCCCTGCCTGGTCCACGAGGGTTTTTGTGTTTTCTTTTGCTTGCACTCCAACTTGTGTAGAGTTTTTTGGTCTCCCAAATGGGAGTTTTTGGTTCACAGTGATCCATTTGTAATACACTTTTTGTGAAAATACAAATACTTACTTACTTAGCAAAAAAAAGAGCACCTTCCCGGCTCCCCTAAGACCGCAACCACCAAAGCCATGCATCCTGTCGCCACAACCAATTGCAATCCCATCACCAGTGTCGTACCAATGTCAATACTTCCCAGGAACTATTCCAGTAATATAAACAACTTTCATCCTAGCCAGTCCAATGTTTTGTCAACAAACACCGTACATTCAACCTACTCCCATCCCAAACAACATCCCCTTGGACTTGCCCAGAAAACATAATGAGTTCACCTTGATCCACTTGGACCCTAGATCCTCCACTGCTAACATCGTCTCCACTCTACACCACAGCAAAGACCATACACCGACTACCGATGTTTGCCCCATTGAGAGAGAGAGAAAATTAAAGACAGAACAAAGATGAGGCCACGATCAAGAAAGGCAGTCGATCACAACAAGCATGTATCAAAAGGGTGAAATACCCAGACATAGAAATGGAAGAAATCATCGATCATGCAAAAAAGAGGAGAAGTAAAGACCTCCGAGCTTCAACATCAACACCATGTCCACAATCCAATGGTGCTCTAGCAGCTGACAAATAACCATCTCCAACCAAGCGGTAAATAAATGTCCAAGTAGAAACTGCTAAAGAGAGAGACAATTGATGAAACAAATATCAATTCCGATTAAAAAATGATTGGAGTTGCTCACTACTTATTTATCCAAGTGAGTGTGTCTGGGTCGAATCCAAGGAGGCAGAAGATCGTGCTCGAGATTTTTGAGAAGTGAAAATTCTTTTTGTGATATTTTTTATTCTTTCTTTTATTTTCTTCTTTAAAATGAGACAACACTTTTTGTATTTTAGTTTTTAATATTTTTATTTGATTTTTTATTTTCCCATTTTTATTTGATTTTCAAAGTGTTATTTTTCAATCAAAGGTAATCTATAATATAGTAATATAAGACAGAGATAGAATAACATATACGAGTATCACAAAGTGTCTCAATAGTCCACGAAGTAATGCAGAAGAAATACAAAAAAAAGTTCAAATAAGATCTTTCAATTAGGTCCCTGATCAAGGACCTAATTGCAAGAAAATAACCTAGAACCTTACACTCAGGTCCCTAATCAGGGACCTAAATGTAAACAAAAGATCTTCTGGAAACGAGTATGAATTTTTGGAACTTAGCAGGGGTCTTTGGCAATTTTTCCATCGATTCATGCAGACGATTGTGATTAAAACATAAGGCTTGATTTGGACCATTCACGGATGCCACGTGGCACAAGACTACGCGACAAGTTCCTACTTGTGTTCTTCCCCAATATGCAATGCAGGCGTGGCGATCTTCTTCTCCGGCGGTGATGCGACTGCTTGGACATTCTCCGATGACTCCTGTAGGTCCAAAAGGGGTCTCCTCCCCCTTCGAGCTCTCCTACGACAAGGGATGTCAGAGGAAGAAAGCGACGAAGGTCTAGAACTGCGGCAGCTAGGGTTTATTGACTTGAGGTGCTCTACTACTTGATTGCTCCACGAAGAAGACGATGTTGCTCCAGATGGTTAATAAGATGCTTCAGAAGCATGTGTTGATCTACAATGATGTTACTATTGTGCTCGATTTGTAAGAAATGAGCCACAACATGAGGAATTTTGCAGTTAAAAATAAGTTTCAGGGCAAAGAAATATGGGTTGAAATGGGATGAGAAATTGATCGATTTGAGTGATGGATTCAATATGCAAATGAAACATCATGATTAGCTCAATCTAAGGATGGGATTAAGCTATCTAATTGGACACGAAAAACGAGAAAATCAAAGGAAAGATGGAGGTGTGTACCTGGGCTTAGCAGAGTTTATGACTCTTCAGTCCTTGCTCGATGGGGCGGCTTTCCCGGAACTGTACGCATGCGAGGGCGGTGAAGCAAGACGGAAATGGCCTTGGAATAGCTCCACCGAAGATCCTCCTTACATGTGAGATGGTCCTTGGGTGTTGTCACCACCGGAGGCGGGTGGAGCACGACGAGGAAGTTGGAGGTCTCGGCCAGTTTGTTCTGGAATGGGGAGAGTTGGTTGTGATGGGTGATCTTTAGATCAATTTAGAGGATGATTAGAAGTAGTCAGTAATAGATCCAATGGTGGCTGTGAATTACGGTAGTTAGGTCAAGGGAATCAAGGGTTTATATCCGGTAATGGATGAAAGATGGCGTGCGGAGGAATTCGTGAAGATGGCCAGCCAGAACAGAGGCTAACAACTTCTTGAAGGTTGAAGATGGTTGTGGTGCTAACATGTGTCAGCACCATAGTGACCAAAAAATAAAATAGGTTAATAAATAGCTAATAAACAATAAAGAGCTTTATTTTAAAGAAGTATAAAAAGGAAAATGTAGATAATTAAATTACTTAAATTATAGAATAATTTATTTTGATAAATAATAAATATTTAATGAAATATAAATATTATATTAATAAATAGGTATATAGAATACTTAATAAATAAGATTTTAATTTTTATTTAATAGATTAATAAATAACATAATATTTTTATATTTTATTAATTACTAGGATAATAAATAAAGTGTACGTGAATTTTATAGATTTTAATAAATTAATTTAGATATATAAATAAATATAGGTATATAATCTACAAGCCAAATTCATATATAAATAAGGGTATTTGATTTGTTTAAAATATTAAATAATGTCTAAAAATTTTGAAATAATTTATAAACCATCTACATGAACAAGAAAATAATTAATAATTAAAAAATCATTAAAACTACAAATATTATTTTCTAAAGAAAATAAATAGCCCAGAAACCCATTATTATTAGGTCTCAAAGCCGACTTTTTACAAATAGACTTCGATTTTAGTGAAATCACCTTCATTAATAAGAGAATATTATTTCTCGAACTTTAAGGTGAGTAGAGTAAAATTGGAGTTCGTATGAAGACGTTATTATGTTTGGAAGTTGAGAAAGTGACTATTTGAAAGTTGGATTTCTTGGCATATATGTGATAATATTTTTAACTTATTTTTATGTTTTTCTATACATTTTAAAAATAAATAGGAAAAGAGTTTGGTGAAAAAAATATATACAAATGAATTAATTAAAAATCTTTGAAGATTTGATAATTATTGGGTAATTATTACAAAACTAAAAATCACCGTTCCCTGTGTTCGACCTTGGTAGACACCACAGGAATTGCCCCATTTAGGGACGACAACTGGCGACGGTTTATGAGCGACCGTCCCTAATGCCCATTTTTAGGGACGGTCATCTAACAACCGTCCCCAATAAACATAATCAATGGGGACGGTCCCTAAAGACCGTCTCCTCTTCCTTGAGTCAAGCCACTGGATGTTTTCGACCTTCCTGTAAGGGCTTTGGGGACGGTCATGACCGTCCCCATTATTCTTCTGTTGGCGTCGCCTCTAGCGATTGGACCACCAAAGGGGACGGTCGTAGGTGACCGTCCCTTCAGGTTTGACCAGGCTACTAGACGTTTTCGACCTTCCTGTAAGGGCTTTGGGGACGGTCATGACCGTCCCCATTATTCCTCTGTTGGCGTCGCCTCTAGCGATTGGACCATAGAGGCCAACCAAAGGGGACGGTCGTCAGTGACCGTCCCTTCAGGTTTGACCAGGCTACTGGACGTTATCGACCTTCCTGTAAGGGCTTTGGGGACGGTCTTGACCGTCCCCATTACTCCTCTGTTGGCGTCGCCTCAGCGATTGGACCAAAGTGGTCCACCAGAGGGGACGGTCTCAGATGACCGTCGCCTCTGGTTTGAGCAGGCCACTGGACATTTTCGGCCTTTCTAAAAGGGCATTGGGGACGGTCCTGACCGTCCCCTTTATTCCTCTGTTGGCGTCGCCTCTGACGATGGACCAAAGTGGTCGTCCAGAGGGGACGGTTTTCACTGACCGTCCCCTTTCCTTCTCAAAGGAGACGGTCTTTAGTAAACCGTCGCCGATCGTCTTCAATAGAGACGGTCATTTTGACCGTCCCCATTGGTCAGATCGAAAAAAACCCTTTCGACCTGCGTTTTCATCCCCATTCTCTCATTTCCACCCGCCGCCCCAAGATCGCCCTCTCCGCCCCAAGGTCGCCTCCGGCTCCTCCTTCCTTTCCAACCTCGTTTATCTTCATTTCCGGTAAGTATAAACACTCCTTTTCTTTTATTCTTGTGTATTTTACTTGATAATCTTGTTAGAGTTGTCTTTCTCCATTGGTTTTAGTTGTTTTGATAATGTGCTAAGGGATTATGCTTATGGATTATGCTTAGGGATAATGTTTAGGGATTATGCTTAGAGATAATGCTTAGGGATTATGTATACAATAGGGATAATGCTTAGGGATAATGCTTAGGGATTATGTATACAATAGGGATAATGCTTAGGGATAATGCTTAGGGATAATGCTTAGGGATTATGCTTAGGGATAATGCTTAGGGATTATGTATACAATAGGATTTATGCTTAGGGATTATGCTTAGATTGTGTATACAATAGGTTAGGGATTATGTATACAATAGGTTAGGGATTATGTATACAATAGGTTGTCCCTAGGTTGTGTATACAATAGGTTAGGTATTATGATTTGGGTATACCATAGATTTATCTCTTAGCCTTTGTGCCACAGCGAGCCCCGCAAAGCGCTTTCTCCTAAGCTCAAGTGTGTTGAGCACAGAGGAGGGGTGAGCCAAGACCGGACTTTTTGAGGCTAGAGATGAATGATTTGTTTATACAATAGATATCCAAAAATGATAGTGAAATCATACAATAGTTATCCCCATAATGATTTGTGTATGCCTTAGCCATAGGAGTTGCTAGCTCATAGGGTTATGTCCAAACACCCTAATTGATTTGCATGTACCTATAGTCCGCTTTGGACCTAGATCAAACTCTAAACAGCCGCTCATTTATCTCTTAGCCTTTGTGCCACAGCGAGCCCCGCAAAGCGCTTTCTCCTAAGCTCAAGTGTGTTGAGCACAGAGGAGGGGTGGGCCAAGATCGGACTTTTTGAGGCTAGAGATGAATGAGAGACTTGTGGTGCTTCATTATGGTTTAGGGTAGAAAACTTGTTTTCTATAATAACACAATGTTGGGTTTTATTCTGATTGTGCAGTAAAATGGATAAATCATGGATGGATAAGAGATACGATGATTTTCAACAATATAAGAGAGGAGTGATTGCGTTCTTGGATTGGGCATTTCAAATAGAGAGAGTTGATAAGAAATTTGGTGGTCTAAAGATTTACTGTCCATGTGTGAGATGCAAGAACATTAAATGGGATGTTAGAGAGACAGTGTATAATCATCTCATCCTCAACGGATTTTGGTTGCATTACTCTATTTGGACAGAACATGGAGAGGGTTTAGATGTGCGAATGGATGAGGATATGGGCGTTGATGCAGGATTGACTACCCAAACCTTGAATAATGTTGATCACGAGTTATTTGAACTAATAGACGATTTAAGAAGACCTGAGGCACCAGACATTGGTTCAGATGATAGGTTCTCGAGCAGTTGGCCAGATGCAGAAGATATATTGGCTCCTGGGGTGGAAATGACACGTTTGCAGTTTTTGTTAGAGCTGTTTAAGATGAAAGTAAGGAACGGATCAACTGCAGCTATGATGACAGATGTGTTGGGTTTAATACGAAAATTATTAAATAATCCTCAGAATTACCCTAAGGATTGGAAAGAGGCGAAGCAACGATTCCGATCGCTTGGTCTAAAATACGAGAAGATAGATGCTTGTGTTAATGACTGCATGCTTTTCCGAGGAGAAAATTCGGATCTAGTTCTTTGTCCATATTGTAATGCTTCCCGCTATAAAGAAGAAAAGAATGATTTAAAGAGAAAGAAGAAGTCAGTGAAAATTTTACGGTACTTCCCATTAATTCCAAGACTAAAACGTCTCTTCATGTCTGAAAAAACTGCAAAGTGGATGACGTGGCATTCTCGTTCAAATAAACGAGATGCTAATGGAGCTATGAGACATCCATCCGATGCAGAAGAATGGATAAAATTTGATCAGAGATATCCGCAGTTCTCTAATGATGAGAGAAATGTTCGTTTGGGATTAGCCTCAGATGGTTTCAATCCGTTTGGTAATATGAGTCTGAGTTACAGCATTTGGCCCGTGATTCTGGTTGTTTACAATCTACCACCATGGATGTCAATGAGTTCATCATTTATGATGATGACGCTACTAATTCCTGGTCCTAAAGGTCCTGGCAACGCAATTGATGTGTACCTAGAACCGTTAATGGATGAACTAAAAGTCTTATGGACTACTGGAATACCTACATATGATGCATGTAGGAAAGAGATATTTAAATTACAAGCTGCACTATTGTGGACTATAAATGACTTTCCCGCGTACGCAAATTTGTCTGGTTGGAGTACCAAGGGAAAAGTCGCATGTCCGGTCTGTTTTGAAAAAACACATTCGACATGGCTGTCTGGAAGTATGAAGCATTGCTATTTGGGTCATCGTCGATTCCTTCCACCAAAGCATAGATGGCAAAGGGCAGATAATAATAAGAAATTCGACGGGACACCTTATGGACAACGAGTTGACTTAGCTCGTGTGAATGGCAACATTATTTGGGAACAGCAATTACTTGTACGAAGCAGTTGCCTAGGACGGATAAACAAGAAAAGTGCAGCCGGCGGTTGGAAGAAGCAAAGTATTTTTTTTAGAGAGTTACCATATTGGAAACACTTACAGCTTCGTCATAATTTGGACGTCATGCATATTGAGAAGAATGTATTGGAAAATATTTTGGGAATGTTAGATCTTTCGGGTCAATCAAAAGATAATTTAAGGACGAGACGGGATTTAGTTCAACTTGGTATACGGGAAGAACTACATCCAATTGAATTAGACAATGGACGGATTAGTATACCTGCAGCAATATATACTTTATCCAATGCTGAGCGTGATAAAATCTTCAGCTTCCTTAAAAGTCTGAAGGTATCTGATGGGTTCTCATCACAGCTATCGAGGTGCGTAAATGAAAGAGAACGTAAGATAACTGGATTAAAAAGTCATGACTGTCATGTTTACATGGAAGTTTTACTGCCATTAGCCCTTCGCGGAATTGTTGACGATGCTGTCCTCCAATCATTAACAGAATTGAGTGGTTTTTTTAGATTATTGTGTTCGAAGGTTTTAGATCCGTTGATCTTGAGAAAACTTGAAGATGATGTTGTGATTACATTATGCAAATTGGAGCAAATTTTCCCACCAGCCTTCTTCGACGTCATGGTTCATTTAATAGTTCATTTAGCAGGTGAAGCAAGAATCGGTGGGCCGGTTCAATATCGTTGGATGTATCCAATAGAAAGATTCCTTCGAAAATTAAAAAATATGGTCTTTAACAAGGCACAACCCGAAGGATGCATTGCTGAAGGTTATCTTTGTGAAGAGTGTATTAATTTCTGTGAAATGTATATGGACGGTGATAGCGTGCGTTTTAACCGATATGAACGAAATGATGAAGGCGAGGTCGTGGAGGAAGAGGACGAATCTAAGTTATGGGTCTTTCATTCTTGTGGCAGGCATATATTCAGTGGTTTACGCCGCGTAATATCCGATGAAGATAGAGATCTCATACAATACTATGTCTTGATGCAGTTGTCAGAAATAGATGAATTCTTTGATGAGTACAATTCATTTTTTAATGAGACACATAATAAATCTGAATTCCTCAAATGGTTCCGTTCACGTGTGAAACATTTACGGGAAACGGCAGATGATAGGTGGAATATTAACCTTGACATGTAGGTATATAATTAATTTTGCTTTTTATTTAAGTATAAACATTTTTTATCATGTAGGTATATAATTAATTTTCTTTACATTTTAAAGTACTTCGACCCCGAGCTACCATTGGAAGCCAATTTGGCAAGTTGTCCTCCGAATGTACCGGCTGACCAATGGAGGGCGATGGTTTATATTTGGATGGGAGAAGAGCATACGGTGAGTGATTTAAAAATGTGCATTCTATACAAATTTCATTTCGAAATCTTTTATTAAAATTCTATCTTCGTATAGGGCATCTCAAGGAGAAATGCAGAAAATCGAAGAAAAGGTTTCAAGTCTACACATAGGATGGGGAGAAGAAACACGAATCAACTGAAGGATGACTTTGTAAGTAATCTAGACTATTATATATATTTATTAAAATGGTATCCTAAGTTACTAATCTTTTCACATTAGGAAGTTGAGAACGAGAGAATACCCAGCCGAATGGAAGTGTTCGAGAGGTCTAAGAGCCGCGATGTGGGCGGGGAAGTTCATTGGGTGGATCCTGCCTATGGTCCAATTCATGTAAGTTATTCATAATATGTATATATATGCATCTTTAATACAAATTAAATTAATTTGAACTTAAATAAATTTGTAGGAGGAGATGGTCAGGCTCACAACCACTGGCTCTGTAGACCCTGCTGGAACGAGTCATCCACCTCTGACTCCTGATGCGGCTTTCATCCAGGCGACTGGTCCAGAGCATCAGGGACGCATCTGTTGTGGTGGTCGTGGTGCCACCATACGGAATTGGTATGGAGTAGGAACCGGCTCGACCTCTCAGAAGACGCAAAGGGAGAGGGAACTAGAGAGTCAGGTGTCTAGCATGAATCTGGAGATTCAGGATTTGCGCCAACAAATGGCGATATTCAATGCATTCATGCAGGCACATCAAGGTGGAGCGTCGACTAGCCACCCAACAGTTGATAATACCGATGTGAGGCTAGGCGACGACGATGAGGGTGAAGAAGAAGATGATGCTGATGACGACGAGGACGACGACGACGAGGACGAGGCTGAGGACGACGAGTAGGATAGATTACGTAGTTTGTATGATACTTTAGTATATTGTATAACTATTTTGAACAATTAATGTAGGACATTGTAGTATTTTGAATGCATGTGTTGTTGGATGAGTTTTTTAGAATTGTGGATTGCATTTTTTTGGTATGGTGATTGTAATTTATTTTATGTATACAGATTTTTTCTAACAGGGGAAAATGAGGATCAAATAGGGGGCAATGGAAATTTTTTTTGTTAGCAGATTAACAAAGGGGACGGTCATTGTGACCGTCCCCTTCGTACTTACCGTCTTCAATCTTTACCATTTGGGACGGTCAGGAGTCTGACTTTTAGGGACGGTCCTGACCGTCCCCTATGTACGGGTATTGGGGACGGTTACCAATACCGTTGCTTATACCAAATGCGACGGGACCTTTAGAGACGGTTTGACGACCGTCCCCATTGATCAGAGGGGACGGTCAACATATCGTTAGCGACGGATGTTGACCGTCGCCAGTTCTAGTCTTTCTTGTAGTGAGACTTACCAACTAAAAAAATACTCCACAACATTCAACGATTGTGGTTTTTGATAGATCATTTTCTGCCTTCCTATACTACAATATATCATTCTTAAGTGAGGTAGAAATTGGTTCATTAGCGGTGAAGGGCGAATGTCAAGGCGACCGAGGGTGGATGGATGGAGGGAAGACACGACCGGATGGGTCTAATCTAGGTGTGGCATCTGAGCGGAAATCAATGGCATTGGCCGACACACAGATGAGCGACGGAGTCGAGGTAGTGTTGCGGGTGCGATAAGTGGATGTTGTTACTCGAGCTTGCTGCCCAAGTTGATGGGTGAAGGCGATGAGCTCGGTGGTAGAGGCACAGTGGCTAATGGCGATCGATTGCAGGGACTGTTGATGAAGGCGACAGGCTGCAAAATTGAGGCATCTGTCGGAGGCGAGGGTGGCAATGGAGCTGTGATGTGACGAGCGCAGTGGGTGGCGCTCGACGCAAAGTAGCATAGGGTGATCAATTTGGAGAACAAGAAGAAGGTGAGGTGGTGAAGGGTATTTGATTGGGGGTTTCTAGATCAGATGAAGAATAAGGCATAAATGATTTGCAAACGAAATCACAAGAAGAGGATGGAGAATAAGAAAAATGAAGAAGAAGACAAAGTTCAGAGGATTTACCCGATGGAGTTCATGTCGGGTGTTGGCTGGAACTAGGGGTTCCTACCGATTATCGCCTTAAAAGGTCGGATGAACAATTGACCTAGAAGCTGGGTAAGCTTCATGAAAAGCTTACCACGTTGGGAGTTCACCACTAGATCTCGTCGAGAATGATGGAGTAGTCATCATCTCCTTCCAAGGTTCCTCCCGCGTTTGTCACAGGCAAGAGGCATGAAGCTGGTGGCTCAACATCCTCAATTGACGGATGATGGGGCTCGATAGAGGAGAACCCCTTTTGAGGTTGTTGGCTACGACGCGAGGAGAACAGAGGAGATGGATGGGGTGGTTGCGGTTGGCGAGGGGCCAGCGGTTATGCTGGTCGTGCGAGTGGTGACGAGAGAGGGGAATGTGTCGAGGGGAGAGGAGAAGCGGGCCATGAGACGCGGGTGGTTGCGCGTCTGGAGGAAGCAGCTGACGGTTGCGGGTTGTGGTAGGTGGCAAAAATGAGAGGGATAAGGGTGTCGCGTAGCATGCAAGGAAGGCATACACGTGGCGGGAGAAATAAAAAATAAAATAAATTAAAAATATAAAATAATATTATTATAAATAAAATAAATAATATTAAGTAGAATAATAAATAAATAAATAGATAAAATAGATAAAATAAATAAGAAAATAAAAAGGAAATAAAATAAAAAGAGGGTGACATACGACGGCTCCAGGAACTGCCATGTGTCGCTCCCAAAAAAATCAAAATTAAATCCCAAGAAAAATAAAAAAACAAACAAAGTCGAATACAAAAGTGATCAATATGAAAGTTGCTCGTCACAACGAGATCTACAACTTTTGTAAAGGATCCAAAATCTAAAAAGACCATCTGTACAAAAAGTGTTATTTGTGGTACTCTATAGATATAAAATACCATTTTTTGTATTTTGTATTTTTTTAATTTTTAATCAAGATAAAAATCAAAATAAATTTAGATAAAATCTAAAATAAATTTACATAATAATATTTTTGGATTTTTAATTACTGGAAAAATAAATAAATAAGTGGAACATATGTACATACTCTATATACATACTCAACATACTCAGGTTGATTTATTTTATTTTATTTTCACTTCATGTTTATTTTAATTTTTACACATTTTATTAAAACATAAATCAAAGAAACTAAATACAAAAGAAATAAATGCATTTGGGTTTTATTGAGCAAATTTACAAGTTAGTATTTTTTGTTATTTTTCTTTAATTAATGTTAGTCATATGTACATTAGAGTTGATTTTTTATTAAATTCTGAATTAGTGAAAAATACATAAAAAATGAGAAAAATATGGTAGTATACATGTGATGGTTTACAAGGTTTTTGGTATTCTTATCTATGCAATTATGCATGCTAAAATGCAGAAATTATTTACAAGTGCATGAATGATAATAATGCAAAATAGATGGAGAAAGAAGCCAATTACTCGGTAGCTTTATTTTCAACTTTAAGAGTGATGAATCACAGATTCATCATCGACCGCCCACCATCATCACTGCACGTCAACCATCACAAGCATACCCTCATCGTTGCCTGACATCAGTCGAGCCATTCATCCCGACGTGTTTCCAGTCCTCCCACGCGCCACCGATCGTCCAAGACTCGTGCTCCGAGCCCACCACCTCGCCTCGGCCCACCCGCATTGACCTCCGCGTCCATCGTCCACGCCCCTTGGCTCGGGCGAGCCAAGCCTCCTCCGCGAGCCACGTGGAGGTGTGGTGTGATAGCACCACCCACACCTCAACTAACGCAACATGAACCTCTTTATCATGCGCCTCGTGCGTACGGTAGGGAGAAATTGCGACCAACCCCTTCAAGCTTCTAGAATTCGCCATTCAGTCCCCGCCAGCAAGAAGTCACATGCTCAATCATGCCCCCACCTATGAAAAATGCAAATCACCCCTTGTGGGTCTAAGTAATTAAATAAGTTCTTATATTGCACTATTTTTATTTCAATTTTTGTTCTGAAATTGTATTTAGACCCTTGTGTTTGTGTCCTTATTTGAACCAGCATTTGTCATCGATTTTCATTTTTAAAAATTACGCTGTGTAGAACAATTTAAGACTTTTACTATTGTGGATGATTAGTGTACTTTTGTGTGCATTATTTGATTTATTAATATTTATTATGGAGGAAATTGCTATATTTTACCCAATCTGCTTTGGAAATTTATGATAAATTAATACTTGCTTTAAAAATTTCCAAAAATAGTAGGTAGAATTGATTGTGTTTTATTTTGTGCCCAAGAATTGTTTCATTTACAGGTATATCGAGGTTAGAATAAATCAAGTAGTAATTTTGGTAATTGATTTTAATAGGCTGTAGACCCAATATTTTTGGGAGCTATTAATTTTCCCGATACATCTTGATTAGTTCATCTAAGATAGTTTTAATTCCGAGAAATAAATAGGATTGTTAATTATTAAAATTAATTTATTAAAAATCATCTTGTTTTCATATTTAATTCATAGTAAATTCATTTTGTAATAGAAATTTTTAAAAAATACCAGTAGCTTAATTTTGCATATTTTCACATTCTGACCAAGTTTTAGGATTTTTTGTACTTCATTTGATTGAAAATTGTATTTTAATCCTTAAACTAATCCAAAATTGCATTACCATCATTAATTACATAAAAAATAAAATAATTCTCTTATGAAAACCTAACATCTAGATCATCTAGAAACTGGCCTAAGGAGACAATAACATCCCTAAGTTCGACCTTAGACTTGTCCAAGTAAAAAATAAATATGGTCACTGTTTTAGTTGAATATTAATTTTACTGGTCTTTTCGATTAATTCAAATTTCCTGCTTACAACAAACATCATATGTTAATTCCATAAAATTAACAGAGGGTGATTCAAGGGTTCATCACCCCCTGTGGAGCTAGCTTGGCTCCACCCTAATTTTATTATTTTTTATTTTTTGAAAAATGAATATGTAGAAACTCATCACTATATCCCTTATCATGTCATTCAAGTTTCGTTAGAAACAAAGACTTCTACGACCTCCATCTTGACAATCATTTTTTAACGATTGTAAAACTGTTGAAATTGATCCTGTCTGGATGGAGGAAGTAGGATTCTCTATTTTGCACAAAATTTGAATGACATAATACATGGTTATAATGATGAAAAATCTACAGAAGAATTTTCCAAAAAAATAAAAAAGAGGAAAAATGAGGCGGGGGAGCCAAGTTAACTCCCTCATGGGCAACCCCATTTTACCCATATATATGTATGTATTTATAGAGGGATGATCCTGTAAGAGCCGAAAACCGTGAGAGCATGAGTGCAGTGAGTCTGAACCACTAGATTCTGCTTATCTCTCTTCTCCTCCAATCAACCAGAAGAGAGATGACAGAATCTATTAGTTCAAAATAATTGCTCTCATGCTCTCACATTATCAACCATATAAATATATTTGTACCGACACACATATATGAGGGGGAAATGAGTATGTGCTCCCTGGAGCATGTAACTTACATGCTCCCTCCTTTTTTCCCCGTATTTTTTATTTTTCTGAAATGAAACCTAATGGAATTTAGATCACAGTATATCACCATAGTGTCATTCAAAAAATTTGATTTACTTCAAGACCTCTATGATTCTATCCTCTCCATCAAGACTGTAAAATTTTAACGGTCTCAAAATTACTGAAATTGGCCTCCTCCTGATGGAAGTGTTAAGAACATCCATTTTACATGATATTTGAAACACATATTCTACTTATTATTCTAAGTAAATCCCCCAAATTTTATTTCAATAAAAATAAAAATAATTCTGGGAAAAAAAGTGGGAACATGCTCTTATATGCTCCCATGGAACATATTCATTTAATCAATATATGAGTCCACACACCAAGCTCTTGTAACAATAATAGTGATGGGGATTATACAGAAGCGTGTGTGCTCCATCTCCGGCTCGAGCTCGGGGTCATGAGAGTCAATTCGGATCTCGCCACTTTTGTTGTAGATTTTGTGTAGCGGGTTAGATAAATTAATCCAACGGATTAATTTGTAATTCAATAGCTGTAAGAATTCGACTTAATCCACCGATTCAGGCTCAACCATTTCGAAATCCGAAGAGACGTGTTGAATGAGCATTTTCGAAATTTGAAGGGACATGCTAGATCTTCATAAACTTATTTGCAGATGCGATTTCTTCTCTCGCAAGAAATCTCGCTCGCTCTTTGTTCTTCCATCATTTCTCTAGGTTGCTATTCTACGAGGTACTTTCAAGGACGATCTTATTAGTGTGTGCAGACGAACATCGTGTGCTGTCGTATCTTGGGTGCGGATTGTGAGTACTTATGCAACTGTATTGTGGTGGTGATATCATCTATAAGGGTAATCCTTCATAGACACTCCAGTGATCTCTTTTCTTCTCTAACTTCTTTATTGTATTGTTCGTTGTAGTTGATTTATTCTTATACCCTTGGTGAATTTTACCCTAATGTATTGTATCAAATATTGAATCCGAACCTGTTTGTATTTTGTAATTGGGATATGAATCGGAAATGCATGATTAAAATTCTATTAACTAATCTGCGATGCATTAATAATGATTCATATCAATCTAGATAATTATTATATATTGCATATCATGTTGAGTCTGGTAACAATAACAACATAAACTTCTCTAATGATTATTTTTTAGATTGCACGATAAGTAATAGTTACGTTAAACATTATTTGGATTGATTAGGATCATCACAACCTGTACTTAACCTTGCTTGGACCTGGAGCAACCGAGTGAATTATTCTGCAAGTGACGCATCATCAGGCGAGTTTCAACCTCCTTCAACCCAAATTAGAGCCCAATAAGATAGTCCATCCAAATAACTCATGATGCTATATAATTATAATTCAAATCATATAATATCAAGGGATTTTTACATCCATAACCCTGAGTAATTATATAATTACATAACCCTGCATGATCGTGAATTACACGAGAAATCTCGGATAGTCACTTCGTCTCACACCCATAACCCTCCTTAGTTTTCCCATTAACTCAACCATGTCATTCAGTTTAATCTAACCCATGGTCTATCCAACGACTATAAAAATTTTCAAAAAAAACCCCTTCTTCCTTCTCAATGCCCTCTCCGTCCCTTCACGTCCTCCCTCCCTCCCCTCCGCCTCCGCAATTTGCCCCCTGCCCCTCTGCCCGAATCCAGGAGATAATACTCATGCATCACCCAATTAGTCTTGACACCATGAGAAGTAGCACCGGCATAAAACAAAACTTCTTGATACCGATGACCGTGCCGCTGCTCATGATAGGCTCGTCGGTGCCGACCGATTTCCAGTAGTTGTTTGTTGAGCCTCTTGAGTATTCCCGCTGAAGAAGTACCGGCTATTGCCTCCTTTGAGAGCATCACCTTCTTTCACCATCAGCAACGTCAGATTAAAGGAAAATGGTATTTATAGTGTTCCAAAGATAGGATTTATCCATATCATCAAACATGAACACGTGGTTCTGTAAGCTGATAGCCTTGATCCACCTGCCTATGTACCTCTTCCCCATGAGGCAAACGCACGTTCGCGCATCGACTAGGACGACTCACGTAGGTACTTCTGAAGGAAGAACTTGAAAGGACGAGCTCGAGCACGTACTGGCCGAGGAACCGTAGTTCGGAGTGGTCGTTATGAACATGACAAGCGTTGGTGCGATCACAGTCGAGTGCTGGAAGGCGAGGTAGAGGAGGGTGTCAAATAGCTTAGCGGGGGAGTCATCGAGGAAGAGGTGGGAGGGGTTGGGGGGGAAGGCAAGGACGTGCTTGGCCTCGAGGAGGTACTCGTCGATTCAAGTGCGATCAGCGTTGTTGAGGGGGGAAGGAGGGGAGGCAGGAGCTGAGGAGGGGTGAGGACTTCAGGGAGAACTAGGGGTTGCTGAGGAAGTGCTCGGCGAACTTGGAGTCATCGAGGGGGGGCTTGAGGATGAACCTGGAGGGGGGGGGGACACGCTTCTTGAGGGAGGGAGTGCCGTTTGTGCTCTGCCAACTCCTTGAGGAGGCGCTAGGGGATGTTGCTGGGGAACTCATGCTGTTGCGCGAGCGACAGGAGGGAGCAACGCGGCAGAGGAAGGAGGGCGCCTCTTGGGAGGAGGGAGGATCGGGTGGAGGAGAAAGGGAAGGGGTAGGAGGACAAGGAGAGTCCATGTGGAGCTTCGGGAGGACCTCCATTTTTGGTGGCGAAGAAGGGGAGTGACATCATTTGTAATTAACTTGAACCGAGATTCTTGGTGTAATTCGTTATTACGTAATTTATGATTGTAATTACGAAATTACTCAAGATTATGATGTAAAAATCTCTAATTTCAAAGACGAGCCACATATGGCTAATAAAAATGAGATGCCCGAGCAACAAAGAACTGCTCCTATTTCTATAGGAGAGAAGTACAGAACATTATCATATCAGAATTACAAAAACCAAACGTTTCATAAAGTCTGACAGCAAACTATACCAACAATATTAGAGAAACAAAGACAAGATTGTATCCCAACAGCAAGCAGAGACCATTCATTGTTCATCATCATAGGAAGAAGAAGTCTCTAATCAACTTCCTCGATGGTGGGCCCGGCAGCAGGAGCACCGTTGGCCTTAGCACCGGGGAAAGGCACCTCGCCCCCCGCACCCTCCTGGTACATCCTCGCGATGATGGGGTTGCACAGGCTCTCCAGCTCCTTCAGCTTGTCCTCGAACTCCTCCGCCTCCGCCAGCTGGTTCCCCTCCAGCCACTGGATCGTGCCCTCCACCGCCTCCTCCACCTTCTTCTTGTCCGCCGCCGGGATCTTCCCCCCGATCTTCTCGTCCTTTATCGTATTCCTCATGTTGTACGCGTAGTTCTCCAGCGAGTTCTTCGCCTCCACCTTCTTCCTGTGCTCCTCGTCCTCCGACCTGTACTTCTCCGCATCCCGCACCAGCTTCTCTATCTCCTCCTTGCTCAGCCTCCCCTTGTCGTTGCTGATCGTGATCTTGTTCTTCTTCCCGGACGTCTTGTCCTCCGCCGACACGTTCAGGATTCCGTTCGCGTCGATGTCGAAGCACACCGTGATCTGCGGGACGCCGCGCGGCGCGGGAGGGATCCCCGACAGCTCGAATTTGCCGAGGAGGTTGTTGTCCTTGGTCCGGGTCCTCTCGCCCTCGAACACCTGAATCAGAACGCCTGGCTGGTTGTCGGAGTAGGTGGAGAATACCTGCTCCTTCTTCGTGGGGATGGTTGTGTTCCTGGGGATCAGCACCGTCATCACCCCGCCCGCTGTCTCCAGTCCGAGCGACAGCGGTGTCACGTCCAGCAGAAGAAGATCCTGCACCTTCTCGTTGCCCTCGCCGCTGAGAATCGCGGCCTGCACGGCGGCACCGTACGCGACGGCCTCGTCGGGGTTGATGCTCTTGCAGAGTTCCTTACCGTTGAAGAAGTCCTGCAGGAGCTGCTGCACCTTGGGAATCCTCGTGGATCCGCCCACGAGAACCACGTCGTGGACGCTGCTCTTGTCCATCTTGGCGTCCCTCAGGCACTTCTCCACGGGCTCCATGCACTTCCTGAAGAGATCCATGTTCAGCTCCTCGAACCGAGCCCGCGTAATGCTGGAGTAGAAGTCGATCCCATCGAAGAGAGAATCGATCTCAATCGTCGTCTGGGCGGTGGAGGACAGCGTCCTCTTCGCCCTCTCGCACGCCGTCCGGAGTCTCCGGAGGGCTCTCGGATTACCGCTGATGTCCTTCTTGTGCTTCCTCTTGAACTCCTGTACGAAGTGGTTCACCATCCTGTTGTCGAAGTCCTCCCCACCAAGGTGGGTGTCGCCCGCGGTTGCCTTCACCTCGAAGATGCCCTCCTCGATTGTGAGCAAAGAAACGTCGAACGTACCACCACCGAGGTCGAAGATGAGGACGTTCTTCTCGCCGGAGGAGCTCGCCTTCTTGTCAAGGCCGTAAGCAATGGCAGCGGCCGTGGGTTCGTTGATGATGCGCATGACGTTCAGGCCGGCGATGACACCGGCGTCCTTGGTGGCCTGGCGCTGCGAGTCGTTGAAGTAGGCGGGGACGGTAACGACGGCGTTCTTGACGGTCTTGCCGAGGTAAGCCTCGGAAATCTCGCGCATCTTGGTGAGGACCATGGAGGAGATCTCCTCGGCGGCGAACTGCTTCTCCTCGCCTTTGTACTGGACGACGATCATGGGCTTGTCACCGGGGCCGGCGACCACCTTGAACGGCCAGAGCTTGATGTCGCCCTGGACGGATGGGTCGCTCAGTCTTCTGCCAATCAGTCTCTTCGCATCTGCACCCGAAACATTCTAGTGAGAATACCAATCCTCCTAATTATAAAATTAAAAAAACCCTAACGGATACTGAATCATAATTGTTTTATATTCTAAATCAAGACACAATTAGTAATATCACCTGATTACTAATCGAAATTGTTTTGAATTCTAGTGAGCAATACGATAACATTGCAACCGATAAGGGCCCCATATGATCCCCAGAAAGACAATGCTAAGCACTAAATGGGAATTAAGTTCGATCACCGAAACAAAAGAGAGCAAGGTAATTAAGACGGCTTACCGAAGACGGTGTTGATGGGGTTCATGGCGACCTGATTCTTGGCGGCATCACCGATGAGCCTCTCGGTGTCGGTGAAGGCGACGTAGGACGGCGTGGTCCGGTTGCCCTGGTCATTAGCGATGATCTCCACACGATCATGCTGCCACACCCCCACGCACGAGTAGGTCGTCCCGAGATCGATCCCGATTGCAGGTCCATCGCCCTTCGCAGCCATCGATCGACAAAGAACTATTGCGATTGCAGGTGCTGAGAAAGGAGAGCTTTTAGAGAGAGAGAGAGAGAGAGCGCTAATCTGTTATCGGTTGTTCGCCTTGCGATGAAAAGAGAGGGAAGGGGCTCGTGGGATATATATCTCTCGTCTTTCAGTTCTGGAACTTTCCCGCTGCTGTGATTTCGCCGTCTGATCCGATTGATGAACGGTGGATGAAGTAACCCCACCTTTAAGGAAAAGGTCCCAGCTCTTTCCGGAAGGGGCACCGGCGTTCTCGTCTCTTCCAGAAGCCAACGACTGAAGGTCGTGCCACGGATGACAAATAGGGTCAGACACGTCTTCCCCCATCAATAATATTAACAAAATAGCTTCTCCTATTAAAAACAATTTATATATCAATATTTGCAAATAATGTTCTCAACTTCTGTCAATTTCAGATTACTATATGACCTTTCTAAATTTGCATCATTTTATTTCCCAATCTATATAGAGTTAAAAATGCAATTATAGAAATAGTTTCCCTTATTATCGAAGGATATATTACAATATCAATTACGCTCTTTTCTTTTTTGGAATATCAGTTATACCCTTGACTTCTTCCCATTCTAGCATTTGTATCTTTTAATTACTTAAGCCGTATTTTTTCAAATCATGATACGATTGAGAAGGGCATTATTGTCCAATCCTCTCCTTCCCAAACCCTTCCACCTGAACCTTTTCCTCCACCAAATACCTTCGCCTCGGACCTCCTTCTCCCTCAACCCCTCCGCCCTGACCTCCTCCTCCGTCGAGAGTAAGAACGTAGAAGGTATTAGAAACATGCAAAATGGCAGCAATATCATCGCCGTCCTACCTCACGAACAAGAGTACAACAAGCAGAGCACCCATTCGTCCATAGCGACATCGTTGTTTCCATTAGCGCCGAGTAACTACAATGGCACCTATCAAAATCCTAGAGTGCCACCATCAACCATCTGCAACAATTAGGGTGGAGCATGGGCCTTGACCCGGCCCAACCCGATAAAGCTCGGCCCGGGCCCGTCAATTTTCCTCGGGCTTTGGGCCGGGTTGAGGCCCGAATTTTTTAGCAATCCTAGGACCCGAGCCCGGCCCAAGGCCCGTAGGGTCGGGCTCGGGTTCGGGTCGGGTTGGACCCGCCATCAATTAACAATTGCAAGAGATCTAATTGTAAACAAATGCAACTGCGATAAGGTGCATATTGATCCATTGTGTCTTCTCCGGAAGAAAGTTCCAATCTTGCCATATCCTTAAAACACCTTTTGCTTCATGTCCTTAAAACACATTTTGCTTACACTTCCTGTAAAGAAGCATCACTCTCTCCTGAAATGTGTGGAAACTATCTCCAATAACCTCTGGATAGAACCGGGTGCAAATCGGGTCAAGACGTGTTTAGTGCAGGTCGACATTCTACAAGGTTCTTTCAGAAAAAGAACTGCGTGCATATTTAATGGCATGCCATACCATTATTGTATAATCGATGTGTATTCCCCATCAACTGATACCATGTAGCTTTCAAGAAAAAATTTGCTTTCCATGACATGAAATTATGGGGATTCGATTCGAAATCTTTTTTTTTGTTCCTTACAGCAATCTGTTCTACTCATGTACTCATGTATACCATTAGCCAGCAGTAGAAGAAAAAAACCCTGCATAAGCATACACATTTATAGCTCGACCGAGTGAATCATGTCATCATCTTTCACGCAAAATTAGTCCTATCAGAAATAGTCGAAAGATGTTAATTGTGTTCCCATCACAGATCATCCGAGCAGGTGCGAAAGCCTCTTCATGGCCTATGCTTCTCGTGGTTGAAGGTCCAATCGTGGAAGTAATTGGGGGCGCGCCCAACCCGGACAGAACCAACTAAATTGGCTGGGATTTCTACGAGTTATTTTTTTAAACATAGGGAAGTTAGGCCGGGCCGGGCTAACTTGGGTTCTCACGGGTTCGGGCTGGGCCCGGCCCGAGCTCGATATTTTGGCAATATGAGGGCCCGGACCCGGCCCATATGTACATCGGGTTCGGGTCGGGCTCGGGCTATTGCGGGTCGGGTCCGGGTCGGGTCAGGGCCGGCCCGACCCAATGCTCCACCCTAGCAACAATGTCGTTCCCATCTCAAGAACTGCCTGGAGAGAAAGCAGGAACATCACGAAGAGCTAAACGTATCATCAATAGAAGCCATCTCCATACCCGAACTTCAAAACAAGGAACACCCAAATCAATACCTTCAACCACCCACACCCATGGATGGTTGATGTCATATGTTGATGGCTGAAAACAATGGTCATAGGAGATCGAAGTTGGTACGGATCTATAGATGCTCCGGTGTGGAGGATGGATCGAGGCAGAGGCTGCTGTTTCTCGACTAACCCCATCACGATACTATCCGTAGAAAATGAAACCTCATTCAATTGATCAATCAAATAGACGTCCAGAACAATCACGGAAGCATGTTAAGATAATATGCCAAAGGCGATCATTTTCAACTTTAACAATTTTATTTAATGTCTGCATTCAATGTTCTGTAAAGAAACAAAAAATCCCTTAAATTTGAGCAATGAGAGAACATATACTCCTCAATTCTTGATACGAATCTGATTACAGCAGACATACGTCAGATGATAATCTAGTCAATCGACCCTTTAGTTAAGTCAAAACAAGCCTGAATTTTACAAAGAAATCAACATCAAACTTCAGAAAATTCACATCACATCGAGTAAACGACATTAGCACAAGAAAATTCACATTACACCCAAACCACTTGCAGATCCACCGCTCGACTCCGTTGCATCTTTGCATTACTCTTCAGTCGACGACGGGGCACAGTGTGTGTAGGGGAGAGAAAGAGCTCGTTTTCGCAAAGCTCCAACCCCGACTGTTCTAGGGAGAGAGAGAGAGATCCTCAACCCGACCCAGAGAGAGAGAGAGATCCTCAACCCGACCCAGAGAGATCCTCCAACATACTTTTTCTCGTTTTCGCAAGATTACGGGGTCTAGGGAGGAATATCGATGTTTCGAAGGTCGTAGAGGTAATTTACAAAGATTATAGGGTCTGCTGGGTAAAAATCCCTTTTTTAATTTAATTCTCTTGTGTCCTCAAAGTTAACGCTAGTATGCATTGGAAATGAATGATAATTAACTTGAGAAGCACAAGTGGTAGAACGACAAAAAGTATGTTGTACAACTGATATTCCAAAAAAAGAAGGGACATAATCGATATTACAATATTTCAGAAGGGTACAACTAATGAAAACTCTTTTGTTTATGTGCCTGACCTCAAAGAAGAAAAAGAGCACACTCTAACCTAGCTTCTTGCATATTGTCTTTATAGCCTCCCTTCTCGATGTCGAATCGATCTCCTTTTAGTACATGTGGAGAGGAGCACAACCACAAAAGATGGGTTCAGCTCTTCTTGGAAATGAACTTATTCATGGCGACTATCCAATATAGGGTCATGCCAACTCCGAGTCGATCGACTTCTTCTTCTTCCTAGTCATGTAAGTAATTGTCAAATATAAGAAGTTCATAGTCAATATACAACGTTTGATGGTTTAATATATTTGCTATGATTGAATGTTTATACCAACCATAATATAAGACACCATCTAACAATGTTTCTTCACTAACTCATGTGAGTATCTCTCATGTTGAAACTTTGAAATCAATGTTTTTCAAATTGGACAATACTAATTGGTTCGACCAGTGGATCGAGTGGTTAATCGATTTCTACCAGTGCACTTCGAATTCCATATTTTTTTAATCAATCACCGATTTAATTGATTATTTTGAAATCTGATTTAATCAGGTTCAATCGAACATGGACCTCAATTCAATTTTGAGTTTATTCAAATATAATGATATTGGTAGGGGTTGAACTCATGACCTTTAATAACCCATCACAAATTCCTAACCATCTACTCTACTAATCTTATTTTAGACAATGGACTTCAAAATACTATTCAACTATAATTGTCCTACAAAGAATTTAGTTTAAATATTAATATATCCTATGTATGACATTAGATGTTGCATAAAAATGTATACTCTAAGATAAATACATTGATTGTATGATTATATCTATTTCAAGTATATTCAAGTGTGTTATACATGATTTAATTTGATCCATTTTGATTAACTAGATTAATCTTTTTTTCCACAATGATTTGATTATAAATAATTATGACATCATTATTCGATCGAATTAATTTGTTGAGATATTTTAGTTCGAGTTGTTTTGATTGATGAACAAAAGATTAAATTGAAACAAACAATATGTGTCATACACTGGATCTTTTTAACTTATGCCCTTGTTGCTCCAGATAATGACTAAGTAGTCTCCGCCGCAAAGCAACTCACGTGCGTACATCACGTGGTCAGAATTTTCACTCCTCCCACCCCAACCATTGCGAAGAATTATATTATATAAATTATATAGTTGACTCCTCTCATAGCTTTATATATACATAAACTACTTGGGTAAATTGTTGTTGATTTACTTGAGTTTGATAGTGAATATCTTTCTTGTCCTTATGAATTTTGGACGAACTTTTTTTATGGATTGCGGAACTTGAGCTATAGCTACCATGCGATTTTTGTACATTTTTTGAGCTCATTTGAATTTTGGGTCAATTTTTTGGATGAAAATGGCATATTTTGAGTAATCGATTCCTATAAATACATCTATTTCGAATTGTGCGATGATCTTTGCTTTGTGGATGCTTTATTATTCATCTAATTATATGCCAAACATTTTGGAGAAACATTGATTTGTGTAACTTCTAAATTTATTTTATATTTGATTTATAATTTTTTTATAGAGCATATATCTCTTATTTTTGAAAAATAAAAATAGTTTATGTTAAGTGCCCTTTGGACCACGTCTAAGAATTTTGCTGGATTTTTCTATCGTAGATTTCTATTTTTATAAAATAAAAAATCAATGTACTTCCTTTATAAATTCATGAAGACTTCAATATTTATCAAAAAAATCAAAAAAACTATAATAGGTGCCTTTTACTATCTAGTTTATCATCTTAAAAAATCACAAAGATTATATATACCTCTTAAAAATACAAAACTTTACAAACTTGAAACTTTTGTTATAAAAATCATATAAAATAAAAATAAGGTAAATATTATTTTTAAAACCACATTATATCTATATTATAGTAAATATAACCCACATTTTATCGTACATCCTCATATATATTCTCGATACTTATTTTAAAAGATTTTTTTGTTTCATTTTTGTTAAGTATTTTATTTGCTTTCAAAAACTATAAACTAATGAAAAGCATTAAAATCAAAAATATTTTATTTTTTACAATATTTCTTTCATATTATATATATATATTAAACTAAAATCTACTTTACATACATATATATTCTTTTTATAAATATTTCCAAAAAAAATTGGAAAAAATAAAAAATATAAAATAAAATATTATATTATACTTATACTTTTCTCTACTTGTATGTATGATAGAAAATACAAAATCAGTTTAAAAGCATAACACATGAAAAAAAATAAAAATACCCGAAGGAAAAAAACTTAACATCATACCATGATTAGGATTGAGTTTACATGTGCCTGCTAATGTCAACCTTGGTTTACTTCACCAAGTTAATTTTAGAAGTTGAAATAAATTTTGTTTGCTAACCACCATTTCAGAATGCTACAATCGACAAGTTTTCTGTAGTTTCTTTGGGTAGGTATTATATAACTAGCTTTCCTTCATTTTGCTACATATTATCTTTAGTAATTATATTATGAAGACAATGTTCAAATTATGAGAAAAGGCATTGATGAATTTGTGAATCAATAACTTAATATTAGATTTGGAATAAATCCATGTTGAATTAATAAATAAATAGCTCTAAAATAAAGAATATAATAATACACACTTAGCAATAAAATTGGATCAAATGTGGTTCCAAAATGGTAATATTGATTTTTAAAAAGAAAAGTCATTGCAAATATCACACATAATAAATTTTGCAAAGTTTTTTATGTCTATGACTCCCCTAATTATTTAGCATCATCCATAATTTTGGTTTGCAAGATTATTACTATTTAGTATCCTCTAAAGAATAAACAGCCTAAAAAAGTGTTCTATACTAGTTTTTTTTACATATCCATTTTTTCTTTAAAAAATATCCAAAATTCAAGGAGTATGCCTCTAATCTAGGAGTATAAATTCTTCATGAAGATTTCTAATATTACTCTTATATTTCTGTAAAAATCCCAAAATGTTGATTTTTTTGAAAAATCATATAAGAATTTGAATAATTCAAAATCGTAAAAACTATGCCCATTTGTTCCCCCGGATTTACCTCTCTTGTAAAGTAACTTTATCACTTTCTAAAACCATCTTCTATTGTTACCATAGTTTCTTTCACTTTATCTATTTACTTATCACAATTGTCACTTCAATTATATATATAACCACAAAGATCTAAAATTTTCAAAAATATGTTCAAACGCATTTTCAAAATTTAAATACCAACCCATATTCCTCATATTTTATAACTTTGAATAACTTTAAATCCATAAAGACTTGAAAATTTAAAAAACTTTTCATAATAATAAGAAACATTTTCTAACCCCAATTCAAATATAAATGAAGAAAGACAATGAAAAATTAAAAAAAATTAAAAATTAAAAAAATGTTTCAATATATATATATATATAAATTATAAAAATGCAATAATCCTCAAATATATTTTATCACCAAATTTTATTTTCATATCCATAATTGCATATTTCCTTAATCTTACACTACAGGGTAGCTCTCTAAAATTAATCTCCCTGAGTTCGACCTTAAGACTTACTCACGTAAAACAAATATACCACTTGCACTTCACTGCACAACTTTTATTGTTTTTGGCCGTGCCTTTTTTTAAATATACCACTTGCACTTCATTACACATTTTTTTATTATTTTTGGTTGTGTCTTTCCTTATGCCAGTAGCTAGTTAAGAATTTGTTCTTGCATATAGAGAAAAATATGGATTAGAGGATGATCCGATAAAGAGGGAAGATGTGGGTGACATAAAAGAATATTAAGACAGATGATCCATACAAGATAATATAGTTTACAAATTATATGCATCGTGTTCAAGCACGCATTGTGTTGTAGGTGTGTGTGGGTACGTAGCGTGTATGTGTATGTGTGTGCGTGCATCTCTATATGTTTGTGTGCGTGCGCGATCATGTGTATGTGTACGTGGGGCCTGTTTGGTTGCAGGGTTGGGCAGGGTTGACCCAACCCTGGTTACTATTCACAAGGGTATTTCCTCCTCACAGATTACTATTCACCCATCCCAACCCAGTCCAACCCAACCCTACCCAACCCTGCAACCAAACAGGCCCATTGTGTCTGCATGCGCGTCTTTTGACTACCATCTTTAATGACTTGACCCGCACAAGTTAACAATAGGACGATCAATATTAATAAAAATATTTTTTAAGGGTTGCCATTGTACTATAAAAATAGGAGTACAAGTTTTATTAACAAAGTTCGGATGGCTACGAGTGTAAAAAATCCGTAATTAACTGTAGATGAATCTTAATATATTCCTACATAGGAATATTGTTTGTGTTTTAGATTGTGGTCTCTATTTGTTCCATTTCTCTTACCACCTTCTCTTCTAAAAAGAAGAGAGAAATTTTAAGCTATTTTCTCCTTTCTTTTCTCTGGTCTAATATAGTATAATATCCCAAAAATGAAATTCATGCCAGTTATATATCTAACAGGTGGCTTCTGTCTTCTATTTTAATTTAGTTAGAACAGATAATTCAAATGAACAAGAGTTTTGTTAAGTTTTGATAGATCTGAATGCTCGGTTTACAAGGATTGGATTAAATTCTCTACCTTAGTCCTGAGTAAGGTTTAGGGTAAGGTTGACGACTCTTAAAATTTGTATTTACTGGACTATGTTTATGAGAATAAAAGAAATGCATTTCTACAGAGAGCAACGAGTTGCGCATGTAAGCATATCTTACATGCCATTCAATCTCCTCTTCTTGAGATCTTCCCCTCCTGTTCTTAGGTTTAGAAAACCAAGACCCGTCTTCTCCTCCACAAAGATAAAAGTGACGCACCTGTGCGTGGAACTCACCATCTTCCTCTCTTTATCTTTTTAATATCATATCAGGTCGCTCTTCACAGATGACCAAAAATAATCGTGAAAAGCTACCAACTTACAGGAACTTTACAAAGATAAAGCAAGCTGTTTCCAAATACCATCTTTAACATTAACAATAGTTTGATCCATACAAAGTTTGCGGGAATCTCGAAGACAGTCAAATTCTATAGAATAATCGCCAAATCTTAAGCATGAATATCCATGCATGGTTTGATCCAGAGAGAGGACCTTCGATCATCATTCACCAACCCACTGCCTTTATTTACTGTCATCAATCACCACTTTCATCTAATACTACACCATGAACTATCCTCCGAAACAGAAATCAAACTCCCACATTGATAAGCAAGCCGTCATTTTCCATCAATCAATCGTCAATGGCAGAATATGACCTTCAGCTCCTTGGCCGCGGAGCAACGCTGCGAGAGGGACGGCGTATCCTGGGCGTACGTGTACGTCGTGGGGCACGCCTCCTTGAAGAACTCCGAGAAGCACGAAGCCGTGCACGTGCGCGGCGAGCTGTACTTGTTCCTGCAGCAGAACTCGTCCGTGCGGAACGCGTCGCAAGCGCTCCTGCACGCCACCACGGGGCCACTACCCTCGGGAACCCTCACCCGCAAGCACCATGGACAGGTATCGAGGAGGTTGACCTTGCAGCCCACCACGGGGCACGTGCCTTGCCCCTCCTGCGGAGTCACCGTCACGGGGAGGTTGAACCCGTCCACGAGGCTGACGCCGTATGAAGAGAGGTCGAGGTCGCCGCCGACGTGGAGGGAGAGCTGCACGAGTGTGGCCGGCGGGGTCCCGCCGGCGCCGGCGCAGTCCAGGCGGCCGGCGCAGTCGCCGGTGACGCAGGAGAGGAGGGATGACGAGGAGGGTGGGGAGGTGCAGGAAGTGCGGGCCCAGATGCGGCCGGACCAGGAGAGGGTGGGCGCGGGGAGGGAGAGGTGGGAGAGGGTGGGGAGGGAGAAGCCGCCGGGGTGGAGGAGGGGGTTGCCGGAGTTGGGTTGGATGGCGGGCCATATGGTGAAAGGGCAGTTGTTGACGATGGTGAGGGTCATGGGTGGGTACTCGCCGGAGACGAGGCCTACCAGCACCAGGAGGAGGAAGACGAGTTGAGGGGTGGCCGCCATGGAGAAGGTTGGAGGTGGTTTACGTTATATGTAGTGTGTGTGTATATATAAAAGGATGGACTGCGGAGAGGAAAGGAGAGGTGTGCGAGTGGGGAAAGTGGAGGGGCGTAGAATGTACAGTAGTGGATTAGTGGAAGTGAGTAGTGGGAGCTCCACAATACTTTATGATTACTTGAGTGGGCCACCTTCCGGCTAATGAATACACTGTTTCTTTGGTATGATGAGTACCTTATTGGAAAATTGAGTAGAAGTTGAGTAGTTTATAATTGGGATTTTATCACTTGTGCCCCTCCGAGATGTTGCAATATCAGTTATGCCTCTATCTTTTTGGTAATATCAGTTGTGCCCCTCAAAACTTGCTATTTTATCACTTGTGCCTCTCGGGTTAGTGACCGTCCATCTACAGTGCTAACGGACGTTAACTTTGAGGACATAAGCGGAATTATTTTTTTTAAAAGGTTATATGTCATTTCTTCCTCCTCTTCCCCAACCTCTTCTTCTTCCTCCTCTTCCCATCTTCTTCCTCCTCCTCCGACCTCCTCCTCCTCCCTCTCCGCCCCGAGCTCCTCGCAGCCCCTCCCCTCCCCGGCGCCGCACCTCCTCCCCCCCGCACCTCCTCCCCTTGCCGGCGCCGCCCCCTGCTCCCCCTCTCCCTGGGCTGCACCCCCTCCCAGCCCCGCACCCCCTGCCTCTTCCATCACCCGTCGGATCTCACCCATTCATCAATCCTCTTTAGTTTTGGTCAAGGATTTGTGTCTCGAGCCGATTTATCTACCTGCAGGACCTCCAGATCAAAGCCTCCAAAAGCAAGCTTTGCAACCGAACACCTGATCTGTAACCTTAGAGCAACGAAGCTTCACCTAGAAGTCGATCTGCACTGATGATTCACCTGGAGCTTCATAGAGAAGCGCATGTTCAACAGAACGAGAAAGTAAATCGATGGACATCAAATCCATCTGAGAACAAAGCAAGCCGATCCAAACATATCATCTGGACGTTGATCACCATCACTTGAAGATCACATAACATCTGGTAACAGCCTCTTTCATGAGAGATCCGAGAACGAGTGCTTCGAATCATACACCACCTGCAGCAACATCGGATAGAACGAAATTTCCGATCCGCCGCCTTGAGCACCTAGAGAAATCATCTGGTGAAGAATAGCCGATCAGAGTTGAATGGGGAAGAACAATTGAACAAAATTAGAAATTTCGTCTGGAAGCCTTTGATTTGGGGAAGAACATGAGTTGTGCCTCCGATCGAAGCCTGACTGTTCGGTTCGATCTGGAGGACGTCGTATCCCCAATACCAACCCCGTCGGACCCCACCGCCACCTCCGACCTCGCCAAGGAGCTCTACCTCGACTCTGACTCCGACCTAGACACCTTCCCCGACGACGAAGAAAAAGAGCTCGAAGAAGAAGAGGACTCCGAGTCGGACTCCGACTACGACCATGGCGTTCTCCCCCGGGAGCCGAGGACGAGGAGGAGCCCGACGACAACACCTGGACGAGGAGGAGGAGCCCGTCTCCCCCACTCCGCCCCCCACCCCATCCCCCCGTCGCCCTCACCCTCCGCACCTCCCCCTCGCCCCCCCCTGTCGCCTCCGCCCCTCCCACCTCCCCCCACCGCCCCGCCTCCAGGTCGCCCCGCCGCCCTTGCAACCAGGTCGCTCCGCCGCCCCCGCCGCCTATGCCTCCCCCTTGCCCCCCTTCCGCCCTCCTCCTCTGCCTGTGCTGTGGGTGGAACTGGAGTTAGGTTTTTTTTTTTTGTTAAATTTTGATAATTTTTGACAATTTGATTCATAAAAAATCATCAAAAAATTCAATAAAATTTGCCGTTTGATCCGTAATGAATGATATATCCGTGAAAATGCAAAAATTTTAGAGATTCCATGGATGTATGAAGGTGTCACTAAGAGAGAGAAATTATGAAGAAAAAGAAAGAAAAACAAATGGAGGAAGAAGATGAAGAAGAGGACTCGACAATAATACCCCTCTTAACTGCACCAAGGTTTGAAAAAACCATGGTTAAGTCAACTCATAGACGGTCAATCTGACGGAAGGGCACAACTGATGACGGAGCAAGTTTTGAGGGGCACAACTGATATTACTAAAAAGATAGGGGCATAACTGATATTGCAACATCTCGGAGGGGCACAAGTGATAAAATCCCTTTATAATTTTAACAAGATATGATGGTATAATATATTATTTTTTGATTGAGTGGATGAAAGAGAATTAATTTATTTAATGTATTAAAAAGGAGAAAAATGTGGGACCCACATTAGAGAGAGAAAGAGTGGGTTAAGGGGGGGGTACCCCCTAACCGATCCACACCTTATAAATTTTGTTCATTTCCATATAATAATTATATGAATCTTTTGTGGATATGATGTATCTTTGTTTGTAGGAATACAATTTAAGGAGTGTGTACCTGAAGTTAGGAGTTGGGAGTGCTCATGGGGTGGGTATCCTACTTACTTAGATGGTGGCCTGCATCAACTTACTGTTATCTGGTCTTGGGTCGACTCGGCCCGTTATAGGACCGAACTCTACCCGAATGGAGTAGATGCAAATAGATTGCTTCGGTTCAAGTTTTCCATTTATATTGAGTTTATAAATGTAGACTTAATTCGGTGCATATTAGGACAATGTTCTTTTGTTGATTGTTACCTTACCCATGTCTTCATACTATGTGTATTTAATTTAGTATCTTCATATTTGATATCGTTAGTTAAAGAAATAAAACAAAGGCAGCATGGAATTACATAGAGACCAGTGGGATACTGATTAATAAAAAATGATCCCAAGAGGAGGGTCGTACGTGTTACACAAGGCGGACACACAATCGTTGAAGTAACTACTCTCAAAGACCAAATGTGATAAATCAACAATTAACCCACACTAAACAGATAAAGCAATAAAAGTAGTAATGCATGAATCAACATTTATTATACCCTACGATGAATGTGTATGGTGGACAAGCAGGTAGGGGTCAAACTCAGTGAACATACGTAGTAGCACGCACATTTTATTTATGAATAAATAAAATATGTATAAATGTAAATAGGTATGCAAACTATTTACTTAGATTTTGTGGGATTTTGATTTTTTAATTAAATATTTTTAATTATATATGTGTATATATATTTATTTAAAAATAATTGTAAAATATTTATAATAATAATAATGATTAATATATATATAATTATATAAATATAAATCATACACTATAAAGTAATATATTTATAAATATAGATAAAAATAGTTAAAAAATAAAAAAAAATATTTTTTTTGTGTTTTTTTATATTTTTATACCATTTTGTAAATTTTCATATATTTTCTACTTTTAGGTATTTTTAAGTCATAAATACCCCTAAAAAGGGATTAAATAAAGCGGTTGAATTGATTTTGGGTTAACAAATAGCAAAAAACCTCAAAGTTTTTTCAAGCCTATCTTAATATATACTAATATATATATATATATATAATTATGGAACATGAATAAAAATTTTTACGGTTTCTGAAGGATTTTTATATTTTTATAGGATTGTGGAGATTTTTTTTCTTATTTTCTTTTTTTATTTTTATAGATTTTTGGTATGGGGCTACTAGGTACACTAATAAACACATAATATTTTTTTGGTAATTTTTGAACACAATTTTAAAGTTTTTTTTGGATTTTTTAAAGCAAACAAGGAATATCTGTGCACTATTTGATTTTTAATAAATAGGAAATATGTTTGAAATGAAAAATAAAAATTATGGCATGAATGAACATTACATCAGGGACATTATCCTATTTTTTACATTTTTCGGGGAATGGATGATATTTATGAAAAATAGATAATCATACACAAAAATATTTGAACTGGCATGGGTATATTGGCAATTTAAAATAACTGTGAGGACTATAGTGCAAAATACCCTAAACTTTACAACTAATATTTAAACTTTTTATATTAAAACTTAATTACAAAAGGCACATGGGTATACATGCAATTTCCCACGCACGTGGGCTGCCACGCGAGGTGACATGGAGGAGGACTAAAGTGCAATATGTGAAATATTCGAGGGCTTATATGCAAATTATCCCTTAATTTTTAAAAATTACTTAATATTTACAGAACTATATATTAATTACAAAAACTACGGAGGGGTTCTTTGAAATATACCCACTTAAACGGATGGATCCAGCTACTACCAAGCTGCCACGTGTCTGATCGAACGACCAACCTCAGGCAACGCTTCGTCTAATCCAAGGGTTGCGATTAATCCTAGCAGGGGTTCTTGATCCAACGGTGTTCGGGGGTGTTGAAAGAACACCCAATAACACTGCCTGCTGGTTGCTTCGATCGATGAATCCGGGTGACTCTGTTCTCCTCGACGGCGAGTGGGGAAGGATACTAGTACACCTCCGTGGATGCATGGGCCTTCAGATAACGTCGAGCTGGCTTGAATCGCTTGGGCATCTCTTGACCACCTGAAGGAGATCTAGGTGATTCGGAAGGAGTCAAAGTGTTCCTCATGTTCGCTCTCTTGCACCAAAAGGTTAGGAGCCACGAGGACTACTCCCTCAGCCAATTTTGGAAGCAGCAACAACAAGGGGAGATGAAGTGGAGAAAGCTCTCGTGATATGGTTGGAGGGGAGCTCAGTTCCCAGATCCACGAAGGATCTGGGTTGTCTAGATGGAGTGGAAGGCAGAGAATACGTCGAGGAACGAGGGGCGATGGTTTGCCTTGGAAACCTCCAATGTGCCCCCGATGATAATTCCATCATCAAGATATCAAGCATGGAGAAGGGGTTTACAATTATTTCTGATGTCATAAATAAATGGTGCAATGCCAGAGAAAAAGAAGTGTGCCTAAAGGATCACCTTGCTGCACTCTAGTGGTTGACCGTATATGATTGTCTCCAATATATAATCTGGGAGCTTGAGCATATATAAATTCCACCCATGAAGAAATAGATGGACATCTCCTCCTAGCTTCATAAAGCATCAAAGATCTATCTAACAAGTTGAAAGCATTAGAAAAATCTACTGTAAGCATAGAGAGAGATCCGTCACCATGAAACTTGTTCAAAAATCTGTTGGTGTTGTGTCTGCTCCTTCAAATACACCAACCTTAAATTGAAAGTCATGTTGATGAATTAAAAATATAAAACTACATATTAATCCAAGAAACTATTTTTAACAAATTTTTTTTGATGTGTTGAAATATTATTTAACTAGTTATTTTTAATTTTCTACATCTCAACAAGATAAATTATTTGATATTTCTATAAAGTATTAGTTAAACATAATTAACATTTATTCCAGACATTTATATTCAAAATTCTGCATCAACAAATATATCCATGAAAATTACGGACTAATTTATAGGCTGCATGTCCTATAAGACACATGCGTTTATGTCATAGCTAAACCATTCTACTCATCGTATTCAATATTTATTGCATTTAACTTTAAAATTGATTTAATACAGGTAATTAGTGAAATATTTGAGAAGGAAAAGAACTAGGTTGAAATTGATTGTAATTGCTCTAGTGATGAACGGTAAGGTGTGTGTGAAGATAGGGATGAAAACGGATATGGTTATATCCAAATATCCATTTATCATGTTTGAAAAATTGACAAATATAGTTATCTGCATTCGAACAGTAATAGAATACGATTCACATATGTATATTGATTGAAAAAATTCTGAATATGAATATGAACATGGTAACAACGAAAATATCTGTATTCTGATTCAAATATTCAAATACAAATTATTATTATTATTTATTAGTGCAAATACTATATATTATTAATAATTATACATCTAGTAAATAACTAACATCCTTGTTTCTGCTCTAATCAAATCCATGCATCCCTTCTACCATTGATGGTCACCGTATATATTTTTCCTTGACAACTTCGTAGGTATGAACATGTATGATGTAACCTACACCTTAACAACTAAATATGTAGAGCAACCTCTTTGTGATTATAATTTAATTGACTAAACATCTTTATCATGATGATATATATACTAATGTGATCTTTTCTAAATACTTCGTATTTTGATAATGATTAAATCAAAATATATAATTTATCTTTATTAAATTATATTAATATCCGATCCTAATTCGATCCATATTCGTGTACTCCGAAGAATATTTGATTCAAATCCATATCCGATGAATCAATGCTATGGTTTCCTAAACTCGTATCCACTGTACTCGTATCTGTATCCGACATAGATCAAGCGTATATGGACATGAAAAGAGCCATATCCAAACCATACCTGATATGTTTTCATCTATAGTGTGGAGGATATTGTAAATATACCAACCGTCAAAACCCTTCCCTACATACAATTCTCTTCAAGTGTAAGCATTCTCCTCTTCCTCTCTTTCCACCGCAAAAGCTGCTCCCTCTCTTGTTCTGGTTGTTGCTCAAGATGGTTTTATCTATGTGTGCCAATGTCAACCGTGTGTCGTCGTACCTTGAGAAATACTGCAGACATATCTTTGGAATGACAACATTCATAAAGCCTTTACTATCTTCAAAACCAAAAGAAAGTAGCCCTCCCTGACCTGTTCCCTTATTCAAGGAAGCTGCTTGGATTGCTACACCATAAGCCACAGTCTCATCTGAATTGATTCGACCACTCAGTTCCTTACCATAGAAGAAATCTTTCAACAGCTGTTGAACCTTTGGGGTCCGAGTGGAGCCACCCACCCGCACCACCTCGTCAACATCATTTTTTTCAACGTCGACATCTTCCAAACTAGAGAGGATCCTCTGTTGTGGTGCTGTACCTGCTGTGACCGTTCGAGCCACTCGATCGAGCGGTTCACACGATCTTGAATGGTATGAGCCCACAAAAAGTACAAGATCGTGTGAACCGCTCGATCAAGATCGAGCTGCTCGAGCGGTTGCAGCAGCAGCAGACAATCCACCTCCTCTTACAAACATCGTTCCAGAGGTCCCAAGCACTTGTCAAACAGTTCTTCGTTAAGATCTTCAAATTTGACTCGACTAAATTTCTAGTGAAGTCTATTCCTTCAAATGAAGAGTCTATATTTATCAGTCACAACAACAATAGATAAAACCAGCTTTGCCTTTTCGCATTCAGTTTTCAACCTTCCGAGTCCTTACGGTACTTCTGCTTGATGATGTCAAGAAGGTGATCTGGTGATCTACCGTGCGATAATCAAAGTCCTGTCCTCCAAGATTGGTATCTCCATTTGTGGCTTTCACCTCGAGGACTCCATGCTCATCCAATTCAAGAAGGGATACATCAAAGGTTCTGCCACCAAGGTTAAAGATGAGGAACTTCTTCTTGCCACCACCTTTGCAGATGTCCTTGTTGTCAAGGCCATATGCCAAGGTTGCAGCTGTGGGCTCGTTGAGAATATGTAGAACGGCCACCGTGACCGACGTGGTCACGCAACTGCTTCCAGCGGTTGCGGCAAGGCCAGGTCTCACGGAGACCCTAACCGCTTGGGCGTAAAGGATGGAGGCGGACGTGGCGAAGGTTTACGCCCTATAAATGACCTCCCATGAGGAGGTGAATCAATACGCATCAGAACTTCGCCGATCGGGAGCCCCAATCCCTTCATTCTCTCCATCTCTCTCGTTCTCTCTCGAGCTTAAAGAAGAAACAATGGCGTACCTGGATGCCTTCACTGGTATTAGAGCTGCGACCCTCGATCTTGTCCATCCGCACAACGACGCACCTCCGTGCGCACAGAGATCGTCGGTCGCCTCCGCCGGCGGTTGTTCCTCTCTTCACGAACGAACAAAGCCCTAAAAGGGACCCATGTTCTCTTTTTTTAATACTGCCGTCTCCTTTCATTTATTACCTCTTAAAAAATGTGTTGTCAGCTTTATTTACGTGTTGTTCAGTTACCTTCTTTACCCGTGTTTTTTTTGTGAAAGGTGGACGGAGGGATTTTTTAAATAATTATTAAAAAAATCGAAATTAATTAAATAAACATCAAGTAAAAAAATTTAAAAAAATTGTGTATTGATCGGCACCTCAGGTGCCAATTTGGACATGGGTAATTTACAGAATACACCGATTTCACATTTTACTTCATATTCGATACTAAATAAGAAAATATTATTATTATCCCTATTACATATAAATGAGAACCTATGAGGAAATATTGTAAGTAATTATTAAAAAAATAAAATAAATTAAATAGGCTTTCGGTATTTTCCTATTGCAAACTTTTCGATCTATCACTAGGAGGTTTGTGCTCTCATCTTTGGAGGTGGAAAGATGGGTTACCATTCCTTCTGCACCTCCTCCTCGTCTCGCTTCTCCACGATAACGCTATTTTAAAATATGATGTATATCTCTATTTTTAAATTTATTCTATACTATTGATATATACTAAGAAAATTTTTAGTCGACATATCAAGAATATTATAGTAAATATAAAGAAATTGAGAGTGTGCTCAATATTCTTTACCATTGACATACGGTAGCTCAATAACGTACAACTTGACATCAATTAAGGTTTAGAAAAAAGAAAAGTATTTTATTAGATTCATAAATGAACAAAGATGTGTTTACAAATAATAAGGAAAAAAATTACAATAACTTATAATTTTCATATCTTTAGAAATCCCTTCAGGCCTCCTCCTCCACCTCCTCGACCTCCTCCACCTCCTTCTTTGTCGTTTCCTTTCCCCCATCTCCCATTTTTCTGTGACTCTCCTCATGTGTCGTCTTCTTCTTCTTCTTTTGCTTGATGATTTGCTCCGAATGTGTTGGAATGTACCCTGGAGGATGCGGCCTAGCTGACGACTTCCGTGGAGGTTCGATTGTTTGAGTTTCCTGATTTCTTGAAGTCCGTACACTTGTTGACTGGCGAGTCAGCTCTAATAGAGGAGGCTCAGTGATCCTTACTCCGAGAGAGGGTCTTCGAGGCATCTCTGAACGTTGTTGTGGTATTATCGTGGGTAGACTAAACAACTTTCTATCAAAATCAGTTGTCTCCATTTGCTGAACACTATCAAATATTTGTGATTGCAAATCTACTGAACTATATTGAGTAGACGGTGTGAACTGAGAGGGTCCAGAGTCAAATTGACTCGAAGGACTAAAAAGTGATGCTCCTACAAGATTGAGACATTTATATTGTTGTAAGTATCACAAAAGGTAAACATAACGTACTGAAATGAGTTCTTGTATTTAATATGTACCTGAACCTCTAAATCCTGCTTCACCACTTTGAGACCCTACAACGCCATACTATATATAGCTCATACATGAAAGATATTAATTATTATCACATAAATTAAACTATAAGTAAGAGAAAGATACAATGTAATAAATTAACTATAATAACCTGCAGATACGAATCCTGGTTGTATATGCGGAAATCTCTACCTGTTATACCCCTGACTCAAAGGACCGGCAAATGATGATCTTGTAAATTGTGATTGACTGAAAGCTTCTCCATATCCTGCAGAATGAGATATTCATCTTTTAGAAAATATTAGTGAAGATACATATTAGTTATTGCATTTAGTCATTTTATTAAATAAATTGTTATAACCTGAAGCCCCAGACCCGGTTTGATCATATTGGGATCCTGAAGTGTTATATTCTATATAACTCACACCTGAACGTTATTAATTTAATTAGATATCACGTAAATGCAAGTACTACTAAGAGAAGAATATTAAGTTTAACAACCTGAAGATGCGAGTCCTTGTTGAATTGACGGGTACCCTTATCCGTCATATCTAGCAGACATCATTCCTGAGGTTCCGAATATTGACTCCTCCATTGTTTGACCTTGCGAAAATGCATGGTCACCGTGTCCTGCTATATTTTTGAGGAATTGTGTTTATATGTCAAAAAATCAATACACTAATATAAGTTTATTATACATAAACAATTAACTAAAACCTGAAGTCCCAAACATCGGTGGTGGTTGCGATCCCTCCCCACCATATTCCGTGTAATTCCTACCTGCACGATTTATAACATATAATTTTAAAAATTCACTCATCCAAAAGAGAAACAAAATAGTTTCCATTTATAAGATAGAAATCACAAAACCCGATGTTCCCGAGGTGTGATGTTCCTGTGATGGCATGTACTGTTGTTCATATTGTTGGAATGGATACATCAAGGAGAACATGTTGAGTGTCTCATCGAATAAGTTTATTGTATTTTCTACCGTTGTCCTCATGCTGGAAGATAAGTCCGTTGAACGTTTAAGTCCATCCATATTATTCCTTCCTTGTATAATGGTGTCCACCTATTCCATTTACAAAAATAATAAGAATAATTTAATAGAATATATGTGGGGTAACTCCTCTATCGGTTCTTCTTCAGCATCATCATTATTAGCAGAATATGAGTTCCCCCTTTCCTCGTTACCTAAGGCTAGAATTAGCGAACCATATCCAAAATCATGAAAACTATTACCACCTACGTTTTCTTCTAATGTTTGAGAATCATTATCTGACTCCTCATTTTCTTCTTCGGATATTTCTATCACTAATTCGTCTTCCACATTAACTTGTGAGGTGGACCCCTCGATATCCTCAAACATGGTATCATTTGTTGGCGTGATTAATTTACATTTTGTCAGTTTAAATAAAGAAAATATATCATTATTCCATAAATTAAATGTGATTAATTTTACTTCGATGACGACGGCATATTTTCCATAGCAAAGGGAGTAGCTTCTACGAAAAGGTGAATAAATCGCACACCGATGATTGAACTCAACATTGCTAATGTGGATTCATCATCATGAATCGGTACTGCAAAGAATGTTGATCCCTCATACAACCACTTACACGTTAATATAAGTATATACTGGTCGAGCGGGAGATCAGTGGCTTCAGATACTCGAGCCAGTAAACCAATGTATGTTAATTATCATGGTAATATAACCATCCGTTTCTTGCCCCCAATATAGTCTACGTGGTCATCAGAGACATGAACCGATCCTCCCCAAAATAATAGGACATGAGCAATGTTGGAAGCCATCTATACGAATAAAATACATGATTTGATTAGTTTATTTAAATATAACAATCATTTATATTTCATTTATAGTATGAAATCTCAAGGGGACTGGTATGTTTTAGGATATAGAGGAAAGCATACATGCAGAAATCATGTACTTTTACCGAAACATCGTCAATGCACATATGTATTTGTAGCACATTACATATTATCTTCATTTAGAGCACATGTTAGTATGACCTCGAGTGCAATTATATATAAAATAAAAGATGAATTGAAGACCGAAATAAATTACGTGACAGTTTGGAATGTGATGAATCCTGTATTCATCATGCTAAAAACTCCTTATTAAAATCCCTGCTTAAACAAACCAATAAAAATCACCACTAATTCTTTGATTTTATCATGTACTATATTATGTATAATTAACCCTTAATTATTTGTATTTAATTTCCCTTATTTTTCTGTAATTATTTTATAAACTCAAAAACCCCTAAAAATTAGGTAGATAAGATGTCTATAATTCACTGACCTCTAAAAACCACTAAAAAATACAAAAACAATTCAAAACCACAAAAATCGGTGTTTTTATCCCCTTAAAAATACCCCAAAAATAGTTTTTGTACAGATGACCTCTTTTGCCTTTTTGCCCAACATGAAAGTTGTAGATCTCGTCGAGACGAGCAACTTTCATGTTTTGACTTTTTCCAAATTCGGCCTCTAACTATTTCTTTTATATTTTTCTTTGTTTTTATTTCTGAATTATTCTGATTGGGCCACGTGGCGCCCTCTGGGCCGCCCACGTGGCCCGCTCTCCTTCCCGCCACCCGGCCCTCTCCTGGGCCGTTGGATCACGCCATCCCCACCTTCATCTCTGCCGTCCATCACCGCCCACTTCTCAGCCCTTGATCTGACTCCCAGATCTAATCACGACCGCCCACAGGCACCGAACCCTCAGCCGTTGGATCCTTGCCCTATCCTACAGCCTGCCTCGCGCCATGTCACCCCTTAACCATAGCCATCCGATCCTTCCATCATCCAACGCCTATCCTCACGCCACGTCTCCCTTCGTCCTCCACCGTTCGATCACGCGACCATCCGTCGCCTCTCGTTTCCTCACGTCATCCCATCAACCCCAGCCGTAGATCTCAACAAGCTCTCAATCCTAACCACCCGTCCCCGCCTACTTCCTAGCCACTCGATCAGATCTTAGGATCTGATCTTCACCATCCATAACCCGCTCTATCTTCCACCGTACGATCGAATCCCCGGATCAAATCTGAGCCGCCCCTTAGCGCCTAAACACCAGCCCTCCGATCCTCTTTCCATCCCACGGCGATCCTCGAGCCACGTCACCCTATCTCCTTAGCCGTCTGATCTCACTAGAATCAAACGGATGTCCGCCCTCCACGACACCCCTTCAAGCTTTGCCGTCTGATCTTCCTCTCCTAGTCATCTAAACCGCTTAATGGCGCCTAATCCTCACCGTCGGATCAGATCTTTTGATCTGATCCTAACCCTCTGTTCGCGCCCTCATCCTACCCGTTGGATCGCTAGATCCAACAGTTGATCGATCGTCTCCTACCTCCCGAGTACCTCACCCTCCAACCGTTACATCAGGTGAAACACACTGCCCCCTTCCATTTTTGGAAGGCTCCTTGGACCTCCCCTCCTCGATGTAACGCCACCATTACCTTCCCCGTTCTTCCGCCATCCTCGCGCGTCAACCACCATGCACAGCCATTATCCCCCTCACCATTAACGCCCCATTAAAAAACGTCCCTCCACCACTGAAACCGCCGTTCTCCTCCGACTATTTAACCCCCTCCTCCACCACCACTATGCCTCATCCACCATTTGGGAGCTTCGGCCCGAGCCCCTGGCTCTCCGGTGACAGCGGAGGAGCCCTTGCAAGGGGGCGTCGACGGCCGAAGCCCCGGTGTGATCCGTGGCCTCCGGCCACGTAGCGGTCGCTCTCTTGCGCCGCCGAGCACCAGGGAGAGGTCGGCCCTGTCGTGCGACGACCAGGGCTTCCATTGAAGCCCAGCCCAGACCTCCTCCTCCGCCAACTCCTCGCTCCGGCGAGGAGATCTTTTCGCGCATTTTTCTTCGAATTTCACCACTCATCTCCGACCGATTCACCTCCATCCGATCAGCTCATCAGCTTCGCCCAACCACCCCGACCCTCGCCGACCTCCTCTCCCTTCTCCAGAACCCCCCTTCGTACTGATCCCCCTCTTCACCTGCTCCGCCGGTGAAGAGTCCTCCGGCCATCGCCTCCCGTCGCTTCACGGCCGCTCATTCACCTCCTCTCACTTGCACACACTCGCTCAAGGCTTCGGCTATCACTAACACTTGCAGATCTCTTCAATGGCCGGAGTTGGCATCGGCTCTCCTTCGAGCTTCTCTCCTCCGACGAGGCTTCACCGATCTTCACCTCCGTCCAGCTCCGGAGCCTCGCCGCACTACCAGGGCCTTCGCCAGGCGCCCAGATATCTTCACCGACCTTCAGGCGGGCATGTGGTCCATGGAGGAGCTCCAGCAGGTCCGCCGGAGCACAGCCTTCTCCGGTGACCTGCGGAGGAGACGAAAGGTGCAGCTGCCGTCCGATCGTAGCGATCGGAGGTCTGTGATGATGACGCGTGGCCCGCACGAACCTCCAACCGAAGCTGCAGGCCCGGGTCATCCGAGCCTAGAGCCGTACCACCAGACAATGCCACGTGGACCGAAGTTGAGGGCTCATCCGAGCCTAGCCCTCACGTGCCTCGCACGTGAGGTTCTGGGTAATTTGCGATAAGGAACCCCGGAGTTTATGGAAATTGCAGAATGGTCCCCAGGCACGTGCCTCACGTGCGTGCCTGGGTATTTTACAAGGAAGCCCTCCAGATTTCGAAGATTTGCAAAAAGGCCCCTGCGCGCAAATGGAGAAATTACAAAATGGCCCAGGCGGTTTTTGGTATTTGCATTTAGGTCCCTCCAGGGACCTAAATGCAATATTTATCCTTTATTTTTCTTGCATTTTTATTACATTTATGCCCTTGCACTGTTTTTAGCATAACTTGAGCATCGTAGGTCCAAATTGCATGATTTTAGTGTCGTTTTGATCCTTATTTTGTCCTCTACATTCTAGCATACTTATTTGTCCTATTTGACACTGTTTAAATTTAAGTGAGTTTTTATGTGATAAATGGGACCTAGCTCTGCTTGTTTTGCTTGATTTCATGACCGATTTTAATGATGTGTTCAAAATGGCTCTAACTTCATTCTATATTGTGTTGCTCATATTTTAGGATATAATTGTAGCATTTGATTCATCATGCATATTCTATTGCACATGCATCACTTTAACTCGCATAAAAATGTCTAAAAAAATACATGCATCATGGCATTACCTTGTAAATAGCTTAGTGCTTCATAATTTGCATATGGACCTGAAAATGAGAATTAATTGACATTGAACTTCACGAATCAAAATTCAAAAGCTATAATTAAGCAGCTGTGTCCCTGTGTTCGACCTTGGTAGACTTGCCAAGTAAAAATTACTCCACAACATTCAAAGTTTGTGGTTTTTGCTGAACAAATTCGCCTCCTGTACTACAGCTTAACTCCATAATATTAAAGAGGCGAATTTACGTTCATCAGAATGCGAGGAGACGTGCAATGGATATTGTTTATGAGAATGAGGTTGGGTCATATCGTGATATTAATATATTCATATGTGTTTTACAACGACACAGTCTTGTAACTTATACGTGTTTCAAGACAGAAGGAGGTAAAAACGAGAGTACTGTGTATTTTCAAAGATTGTTTGTTTCATTTGGACCTTGCCATAGAGCATTCAAATTTTGTATTATATATTTTATTTGTAAATAAATTTAGAATTAATTTGTTAATAATGTGTTTAATTGTTATATGTAAATGACACAAATGGATAGAGTACCTTGACCCGTGGATACATCAAGTGTTGTACATGAAAAGTGAGCATCAGTCTTCACAACCTACTAGCTCGATATATAATTAATTAAATAAGATTTATTCGCTTGGTTTATTATTACTTATGTTTTGCTCAACATATTTTATAGATTTGATTTGTTGAACATAATGAGTTGCTCAATAGTATTTCTGACAAGAAGAGTGCAGTAATACAAAGAGCGTTAGAATCATCGAATTTCTCATGCGTAGTGAACATGAGAAGGGTATATATGGATCCTTCCTTACTGACTAGTTTACTGGAGAGGTGGAGACATGAGACTCATACTTTTCACCTACGATTTGGGGAAGCCATTATTGCCTTACAGGATATGGGATCGATTAGTGGGTTAGAGTTGACGATCATCCTGTCACAGGTCCTGATGTTCGACAGGGGGATGGGATGCACTATGTTTGAGTTGTTAGGAGTGATACCCACTCGGATAAAGAGTGGAAAGTGAAACTATCAAGGATACACGACATCTTCTTTAGTCATGAACATCAACTGAAGTCATCAACTAGGCCACATCCTCCAGGGGCACATTCCAACACATTTGGAACAAAATACCAAGCACAAGAAGAAGAAGAAGACACATGAGGAGAGTCACAAGAAAACATGAGATGGTGGACAAGAAAATGGCAAAGGAAGATGCGCAGGAGGTGGATGAGGAAGAGGTCCGAAAGGATTTTTTAAGATACGATAAATATAAATTGTTGTAACATATTTTTTGTTATGTGTAGAAAAATTGTTATACTTTTATGATATTAATATAAATTGTTGTATTTTTCCAAAAATGATTAATGCTAAAATGTGCAATGTTGAGCTCACGTATTTGATGAATCCTCATTCATCACTCTTTATTCTTTTATTTTAGCTAAAAATCTATGCAAAATACTATGTAGATACCTGTAAATAGAATAAATTAGCAAATAGCATGCATTGTGTAAATAATAATAATTAGCATATTTTTGTGCAAAAATAAAAGAATAAAGAAATAAAGAAAAATAGAGAAATATTTAGAATAAATATTGAGTGGCCTAAACCCAAGGAAAGGCCCCACAAGGGCCCGACCGCAAAATAAAATAAGTAGAGAGAGATAGGGTGACTCAACATAGTGTAAATATCCCTCTATATGTAAATTATTTTTTTTCTAAAAATAAAAATATATTTGTGCTTCCAATATTTTGTATATATTTGTAAAAATTAAAATAAAATAAAAATGGGAAAAATAAAAGAAAAATTAAAATAAATAAATTCTCTCTCATTAGTGTATATGTATACCATGTATATAAAAAAATACCTATTTATTTCCCCTTGTAAATAAGTAATAAAAATCCAACAAAAATCATTTTATATTCCATATTTTAAGTTGTAAATAAATAACATAAATAAAATATTAAAAATAAAAATAAAAAACACATAGGTAAATATACCTGTATATAATAATAATATAATGTAAATACGTAATTTATATTTCAAAAAAATAAATAAAAATCACTAAAAACATACTTTGAAAATAAATAAACATTTTTCATTTTGAAAATATTTGAAATAAAGCCATTTACTATTTTAATTTAATTTACAAATAATTAATACATGGCGGCTCCTGATTGGTCCACGGAGAACGTTGACCCCCCGGTCAACTGCCCCCCGGACCACTTTGCGCGGATCTGCACCAAGGACCCGATTTCTCCCATTTTTCGCGATCTGATCCGCCAACCATTTCCCTAAACCCCATGCCTCGATTAACGTTGATTCATCCCTGATCCACGCCCGGGGATCTTCCTAGGGATCCGTGCATCTGAATGACATGCCCGACTCCATTTTGTCGGATCCCTACCACTATATAATGTCATCTTCTTCCCCATTAGTCGCACCTTTGGCTCTCATCTTCGACTCCCAGGACCTCCACCGTGTTCCTTGAGTGACAGCGAGTGAGCTCGAGTGTTTGAGAGAGGATTTGGAGGTGTGCAGCCCAGGTCCGGCGACCCTCGTCGTCGTGCTCCGCCGCTGGCGAAGCTCGAGCCTCTGGAGGCGATGCTCCATCGAGGCGAAGATCACCGGAGAACCAGCGTCTCCTCCCCAGTCGACTGCGATCATTAGGTAGATCCCTTAGGCTTCATTTCATCTTTTAGATTCGATCTTCACATCCCAGCTCTGCCAGCTCCGCCCTAGTGGCCGGAGCCCCGCCAGTCCACCTTAGTCGTATAGATCGACTTCTCGACTCATCGCCACCTTCCTACGTGACCTGACCACCTCGAGCTGGGCCATCTGGGTCTAGATCGAGTTGGGTTCCTCCCATCACCTACGTCGGAACCCCCCGTCGACCATCCACGCCGCTTCTTTCCCTCTTTTAGCCCATAACCTATGCCAGAGCATCCCTCCAAGCAAGAGCTTCTTTTTGCAGGTCAATAAGCGCGAGAGACCCCTCTTGATCGTGCTTCCACCCTTCGCCGGAGCTGCTCCAGGTCGCTCCTCCCTCGCCGGAGTATCCGACCGTTGGGGCCTTCATCAGAGACCATCACCCGACGTGGAACACCATAGCAAGGAGAACCCACCTCTTCAATCTTCCATCAGTCGTCTGGATCGTCTCCGGATCCGCCGGAGAAGCTCGCCCAGGAGGAGTTCTTTCTGATCCTCTCGCAACCGTCGTATCACCCCTCTGCGCCAGTTCTTATCTCAGCCGCACGTAGCCTGCTCCTGTCAGGCCGTTAGATCCATGATCTGACGACCACGTGCGCCCCACGTTCGCCTCTGTGCCAGAATCGTTGGATCCTCCAGAGGGCTTCATCAGGACCGTGCATCCGCCGCCATCCACAACTCGACACCTGGCACGTACGGGCCCCTCACGCGCCTCAGCTGGGTAACTTGCACCCATACCCCTACAGTTTTATTTAGTTTTTGTTTAGTTTATTAAATAAGTTTGCACTTTTGGGTTATTTACATATTTGGACCTCTAGTTTAGAATATTTTTTATTCAATCCCTGTTTGTGTTTGACACGTGCTTCGACACGTGCTTTTTGGACTTTTTGCAACTTTGACTTTGTAGTTCCAAGGTATTACAGTTTGTATGTTTATTAATTAGAATTACACTTTGGTCCCTGTGAATGTGAACCACGTGCTAGGCACGTGTTATCTTGGGCTATTTGCATTATCTAGGATGGGATTTGTAGCTGTTCTAGATTGAAGTTTAAGTATTAAAAATTACGTTTATACCCCTGTGCATACAGTTTCAGACATGTGCGAATTTGATGTGATTTTTGCGCCTATGCCCTTATAGTTTCCAGCACGTGTTCCAGTTTAGCCCTAAAACTTTGTTTTATTACGTATAGGTCCATGTATGCTGTAGCCTTTGTAGTGGTTGAATAAAATATCAAATTAATCCAAATCCAGTGAAATTTGGAAATGTAGCTCCTGCCATTGTGTAAAGATTTCACTCAAATTTTAGGATATTTTTGTTACTTTTTATTATTTTTAAAAAAATAAAAAACCATCATTTTTGCTAGTGGTTGAAATATAAAATCAACTAAAAATATAAAAATTCATCTAAAAATTCTTAAAAATTTCATAATCATTTGTTTTGTGGTTTTTGAGTTTCTGTCCAATTTTGTGCCATTTGGATTTATAAAACCTATAAAAATTTAAAAACCCTAAAAATCTTATAAAAATTATTAAAAATTATATAAAAATAAAAAATACAATTTCATTTTCTTTAGTTTAATTTTTATTTTTACTTTTCATAAAAAATTCTCTCAGATTTTTATAGGCTAATTAGTTATTTTTAATTAGCCTTTCAAATCTGATTGCACACTACTTCATTATTTTTGTGCTTTTTGATTTTTATAAAATCAACTAAAAATCATAAAATTCTTAAAAAATCATCAAAAACACTTAAAAATATAAAAAACACAAAATAATTTCATTTGTTTTTTCTAGCTTTATTTATGATGTTTTATAAATAGTTGTTTGTGTGCTTTTCCTTTATTTTTATATTTTCTTCATTATTAAAAAACAAAAAAAAAATTAAAAATACATAAAAATCCACCAAAAGCATTTCTTTTTATTTTATTTCATTTCAGACTACTTCGTAGACCGTCTCAGCTAATTCGTGCTCCTTGTGTCCGACCCTGGTCGCTATACCAGGTTAAATAAATAGCGAGGACCGCTGTTGCTTTTATTGATTTATTCTCTTATTTTGGTGGTCTCTGATATTTTTCTTGTTGAGCTGAGCCGCGAGATCCGGGTCGCAACGACCCTTGAGTGATTTTATAACCTTGACCTGGGTCTTGGTCAATTTACAGCTCATCAGTATGTCACTGTCAATGTCTTTATATTTCATTTCTATTTATTATGGTCTTTTTGAAATGTCAAATAAAAATTATTCTAAAGTAATATCAAAAATAAAGAATGAAGTCAAATATAGAGATATACATCATATTTGTATAATAAAATTTTAAATATAATAAATTTAATTGAGTCTTATACATCATTCTTGTATAATAGAAAAATAAACATATTTTAATTATTTATAAAGTCAAATAATAAGTAAAAGGAGGGAGAGGATAATAATGTAATTAACCCTACCTAAATCGGTATCTGGGGTGCCATTTGGAGGGCACACTCCAAATCACCACCTGAGGTGCCGATTTGGGCTGGGCTCCCCAAATCAGCACCTCAGGTACCGATTGATACCTATTTTCTAAAAATCCCTCTAACTTCATGCCTATCTAATTAATTATGAATTATTTAAGAAACCCCCTCACACACTGAGTATGTTGTGCCAGGAAAGGGGAAAATCGATTCCCATCTTCCCCATACATGTTCGAACGAGAAAAATATTTCAAAAAAATCCCATCCCCTAAACCCTAATCACAAGAGAAATGAATATATATATAAAGTCTTGTGTTTCTTCTATATAATACTGTTGCTCGTTGATGTGAGTAGTTTTAAATATAACCATCTAGTTCATTATAAAAAAATTAATGTGTACCTATTTGTTTCCCATCAACATCAATCAAGGTCATTTGGTTGAGAACATGAAGAATGGATAAGGGAGGATAAGATATTGTTTCTTTTCATTTGGATGGAGGGATAAGCGATAGTTAATTGTCATTATCTATTCGGTAGGAAGGCGATGATAAGGAGTGATAATAGGGTTATGTCAGATAAGATTGTTAGATAAGTTATAGTTATTTATTTTTTATTTATGAGGGAGGCAGAAATTTGAGGAATAAGGAGGGAACCATTATCCCTCATCTTGACTGTAGGATCAAAATATTGATCGTATATGGATGAATAAAAAATTGGAGGAATAACGAGAGATATCTCTCTCTGATCTTATGATCATAGGAAGATGGAAGGGAACTCAAAGATCAGTGCCTTGTCCTCCTCCTTGAAGAGAGATTCTCCTTTTGCATTTCTCTCCTCAAGTCTGAGCACACCTCTCAGAATATTGTTAGACCATAGAGCTTCTTCTTCGTCAATAGCCAGTTCGTCAAAGATTTGAACTTCTATCGTTTCTTGAACTTTATCCAAACCTCCATTGGATCCTTCAAGTCAATGACTTCACGAAGAGTGTTGTCTTCCAAGAACAATTGTATTGTATTTTCATGAGATCCAACATCTCCGCCCACTCTTCCGCTTTCATCTTCTCTTGTATCTTTTCTTTAACCTAGAGAGCTTCCACAGGTCTTTCTCACGTGAGTATGTTCTTCACCCGTTGTTTCCATAAGGTGAAGTCGTTCTTCCTATGGAAGGATTCCACGGAGAAGGACACACTCCTCGATGAAAATTTTACCATCCACTTTTCTATCGTACCTCCTTCCATAATCTGGAAAAATTAGAGCAGAATCTTCCCGATCCAAACCTTCCAACTCACCCAGTGTGTGCAAAAATTCCTATCTGGACTCTTAGATCGCCTCAATCGAACTTCAGATGCTCCCGATCTTTACGGTTCACCATAACCATTGATTCTTCACATCCTCTGAAGAAGGCACATCTATTACGTTACGTTGTTTTCTTGATGTCGAATATCATTCTAATCCTCCATGTCGTATCATCTCCCTTCAACAACGCTAAACCCCACTTTGATACCAGTTGTTGGGAACACAGACCACCTTATATGGATACAGATGCGTATACACAATCAACCACCCATCACAGAAGCATGTGAAGAAAAGAACAACCGGATATAGCGGTGATCAGTCACTTTTTGCGACTATTGGAGAAGAAATATCATTATAAGAAGAATGAGTACAACTCTCTCCATTACCTCGCTCTCTCACCTCTCTCTCTCTTCTCTCTCTTTTTTCTTATGGCATTCTCTCTCGATGTGGTGTTGAGGCAATGCCTCCACCCCCTCTTTATATAGCACAAATACAACCCTATAGTTTTATCCCATTAAAAAAAACTCCATAGTCCTATTTCTTTTAGGACTATAAATAGAATACAACTCAACTGTTATTAGGATCAGGAGTTCACTCTTATTAAGATTCCTAATCTTAATTTAACTTTAATCCTAACGATTTCATGGGCCTTAGGCAAAAGAAAAAAAGGCCCTTAAAAAATATAATATAATTTGATAAAATTTGTAAAGTTCTCATAAAGTTATTAAAATTTTACAAAAACCATCCAATCTTTACGACATGCATCAAGCAATAAGTCATATACTACAATCATTAAAAATGATTTCTACGAGCATTTTGAGATGTAAAATCATTAATAATATCATCCACGTCGATGTTTTCTAATAAATTTTTCACAATGATAATGTTGTTAAACCATTCAATCTTTCTTGTGACATTGATGATCTCAAGTAAGTTTTTATCAATTTTAACTTCGAAAAATTTCTTCCAGTTGATGCAACAGTCACATGCATAGTTAGAAATTTTATGTATGTAATGAAAACATTCGAATAACAATTCACAAACTTGATAAACTTAAGAATTTCAATAGAAGATATTGACTCATTTGGTAAAGTCGTTTGCAAATTTAACTAAGAGTAAAAATCATTGAAATCAACATCACATGAATCATTGTACGAAAATTTAGAGTGAAAATTAGCACAATATTCTCTTAACTCTTTATCATCCAATGCCTTCATGATCACGACTAGGGATGAGCATCGGGTCGGGCCGGGCCCAATCCAGCCCAGCCCGAGCCCGATTCCAATTTGCGAGCCCTCGGGCCGGGCCTAAGCCCGCCAAATTTCTGGAATTGCAATCCAAGCCCGAGCCCGACCCGCAAGTACATGGACTGGGCCGGTCGGGCCGACCCACTATATTTTTAAAAATGGGTGAAAGCCCTTTAGATATCTTTTATTTTACTTGAGGCCTTACATACTTGTACCAGAGCTCGTTGCGCATGCTCATGCCCACAACCCTACGTAGCATTGGAGAATGAGATCATGCCTTAGTGACTTTGCAAAAACATGCTTAATTATTCTTAGTATCATGTAATCATAACTTTTTTTGTTATATATCTGAAATAACCGTCCATAATATATGCAGAAGATTGTAAGATATCAACAAAACTTAAAAGGATTTCTTGTCTGTTTAAAAATCAACAATTCTCTTATTATACAAGTTCAACAAAATTAACTTGTTCGTTGACCAAAATAAAATTATATTCGTAAATTAATAAGAATTTACGTTGCAACCCATATAATCTTTGCAGTTACACAACGGCTCCGGTAAGTTACACTATGGCTCCGTAATCTTACAAACTATTGAACCTTAATACTTGCACAAGGGCATATGTGCAAAATTTTGAGGGCCGTGGAACAATGATAAAAATATTAGGAGTCGGTGCAAATTTGAGGGTTTGTAGACTATTTTTCCTTCATTTTTTGATATAATAATCTAAACTATAGACGTAAGTTTAATAGTAGGTAATTCGTTTAGAAGTAATAATAACAGAAAAAAAAGTCCATCCCATCCGAATGGACAAACTTCTCCTCTACCATAGATGCCATCATCCTTAACACTCGAGCCTATATTTGGGCCAACATTCGGGCCGGCCCATGGGCTTCGGCCTCGGGCCCAAGCTAGCCCGAACCCGGCCCGATAAGTGGATGGGGCCAAAAATCAAGCCCAGGCCCGCCCGTTTATGGTTCGGGCTTGGGCCCGGGTCGGGCTTTGTTGAGCCGAGCACCGGGCTGGATCGGGTTGGCTCGAAAACATGCTCATCTCTAATCGCGACTTAGCAAACTTAATAGAGCCCTCGATTATAATTAGGCAAAGAACAACTTCAAATAAGACATTATGACATATGTTCGCCTCGCTTCTATTAAAGTAGAATCAAATAATGGTTCTTAAATGTTAAAACTCAAAATCCATGATAAGGAAAACATATTATCCCGAATTCCTACGATCAAGGTCAATGTTGTGTTAGAACATCGATCAAAGTTCAAATACTTTAGATACTAAATATTTATGTCCTAAATTAAATATCCACATATCGATACGTCCCTCTTAAAAAAATTGTGTTCCTCCCCTCTCTGAAATCCTATGAAAAGGTAATAGCAATATTTTCACATTGAGTAGGTATTATGAGAAATTACAAACAGAAAATATAAATAACGGAAAATTTTACATCTAATAATTTTTCTATTTTTTTAATCATGAAAATATGAGACAAGAGTTAATTCTTGCCAGCATTTATAAGTTATAATGATTCTATCTATATGATTAATCCTCACAAAATTTCTTAAAAGGTAATAAGAAGTTATCGTGAAAAGTATTAGATGAATTGTTTTTTTATCAAACAGCTTCCCTATTTTCTTTCTTCAACACCAATGAATGATATAATATATATTAAATTATTAATCCTGTGATGCTCTTGGCATTCGGTGAAACTTGAAAAAGATTGAAAGGTTTCACATGGTGAATAAAAAAGGTTCTACCAAATTACAAACAAGTCGAACCGAGAAAGCGGCAAAGTTACAAAAAAAAAAGGTTTGGTCTGTTTGGAATTGGAGCTTTTATCATTCGTGACAGAGAGATGCGGGATTTGATGATTTGAAACGGGAATGACCGGAATAGAAAACGTCATTGTCATTGAATTATATGGAAGGAGAACAGTTGTTTCTTTATTGGGGAATTTGGGAGTGGGAAATTGATTGAGTATGGATTTAAAATGACCCCCAATATTGATGGACCTTGAACTGTTGCACCTCGAAACAACCCTCGAGACTGACCCTGTCCCCTCCACCGTTTCTTCACTACAAATGCAAACAAAGTACGACACTCCAACAGCTTCACCAAGTCATTCTTTCATAGGATCGCACAAGAGATAGCGAAATCATGTGCAGACAAAGCTTCATGTTCTACGACGTCGAGGGCCAACAAGCCCCGTGCCACAGCCCACAGGCAACCTTAATGCCACTGTGAGGCCTGAAATCAAAGTTATTTTGGTAGGTAGATGGATAACACCGATTCCGACTTGGACCCAACCACTCAGACTCCATCGTTGAACAGCAGCTAAAGGTTGCACCCTCTTTTCCTTTCTAAGGAGGACATGCTTTGAAAAGATACGTTAATTATGCTTAACGCCGGTGGTTTCTTTATATAATAAAAAGTTTGGTACGTGATAATGGGAATGAGATGTTTAGCACTAGCTTCCACAGGCTTGTCGAGTTAATCAGAAAAAGATGAAGTGCACCGAAGGCTTTGCATGGCCTCTGCTTTTCTTCCTCTTTCTTTATGCCCAAGGATGGTAAGCTGCATGCACGTCTTATCATAAGCATGTGTGCATTGAAAGAGGATAGTCCGTTGTATTACTGCACCTCCTGCTGTAATGCATGTAGCCGTTTAATGGGGATCGGACGACCCTCACAAGGGGCCGACCATCCCGACCCCCTATGAGAGTCGTCCGATCCCCATTGGACGGCTGCATGCATTACAACAAATCAATTGACGATCCGTCCTCACGTGTTACTGGAAAGTAAAACTTGATCTCGTAAGGGGTAATAACTCACATCAACTTTCCAGAACAAAATATCAAGTCGGCACATATATTAGTCCTCCACTCTAACATACATGCAAGTCTTGCGTGTTACTGTTCACCACCTCTCTTCCCCTCATATGCTTTGTAATTTGAAACTGCACTCAAGCTTCAAAGCATAGAAATTTACACTTGCTCATTCCAAGATAGTTTCAAAGGTAGATGAGAGGTTATGAAAACACAATTTCATGCAACTCGGAAACATATATATTCCCTTTTCGTTGTGTTTATGTGTGCGCGCGCAGGCGTGTGTGTGGTTGAGAGGTGATGAACAATGGAAGAATGCAGCTCATCTGGGGATGTTCATGGTAATTAGATCGGACAGATACCTGATCCGAATGATTTTGACCCTGGGATATGGATGTTTCCATTTCAACAACCTGATCTGGGTATCCATTCCAAGTGATCCAATTCTCAGTAGTGCCATATCTGGTTCTGAGTGGAAGATCCATGGATTGGTTCAGTTATTCCCACCAACTCCTCATTCTTCCTCACCCACTCTAATGGTGCTTCCTTTTTTTACTGTTTAATCATTAGACCCTCTCTTTTATACCATCACTGATACTTGCATCGATTTTCCTTCATCCATTTAAAGTTCAACTACAAATTTTCTGAAACAACTTGCTAATTATAAAACTTATAATTATTTGTTCATTGAATTGAATCCACGTTTCGATAACACTCTGTCAAATTCAAAATTAACACTATTGCTGAGTAAATTCCATCGGAACAAGGTGCAACAGTTTCCTTCTTGCTGGGGATGTCCAAATCCAAAGAGATTTAGCTGATTAACAGGCTGGTTCTGCTTGTGATATTGATGCCGGAGTCGCTGAGATCCTGCGAGGATTTCGTGACCGCGAAGTTCGACAAAATTTTTGAGAATTTGGAGATGTTTCCTAGGAATATAAAGGTCATGAAAGAAGATAGATATTTGAGCATCTTCTCAAAATTTTACTTGGAGATACAACTCCACTTCTTCTGATTGCATATGATCACGTTTTCATTATTTTTGTTGAAAGGTTTTAGATATCATTTTCTCTTAACTACGATAGCAGGTGATTGATATTGTTGAACTAATCAAAAGTTCATTGAACCACCTCTGCCATCCACGACTTGGCTCAGCATCCTGACCTCGATATCTGAACATCCTCTCTTAATGCTCTACACCAATATTTTTCTTTTTTCTAAAGCTTGTCGACTGTGATAGTTATCAAAATCAGAGTTGGAGATATCATGATATATCGGTGATATATCGTCGATATATCGGTATCAACAAGATGGAGCTACCCGATATCCATATGTATACCATTTTCCAAGATATCGACTGATATCTCGCAATATATCAACATATCAAGCCATGTCGCTCAAAATTGATGGATTTCAGTATAAACTTTGCCGAATATCGATCGATATCGTCAATATTTTTGTAATATCTATGTCTATCAATGATAGTACACATATGAGCTTGATTTCACTACTTATTTGCGAGACCCCAGTCTAGAAAGATGTGGTGAGACAGAGGGGTGCATATATACGACGGTTTTTCAACTTCAAGGGTCAAATCGATAATTTATCTTATTTTATTCAAAAATATTATTATTATGAATTATGTTCTTTAAAAAAATATATTATGTTCAATTTTCTTGTTTCGTTAATTTTTGATATAGCTCAGCATTTTATTTTTGCATAATATATGATGTAATATAAACATAATGTGGTAATAACATTGTTGTTTGAATTTTAATCATTTCCATTCTAATATCTCTCAGCAATCAACATTGACAGCAAACGATATATGCGATATCATGTGTATTGTTGTGGTAAATTCACTACACTCTTGTGTATAAGTGTGTATTTATATGTTATTTATTGTTTTAATAACTTGGATGATCATAAATCGCAAAAAATACCTTTTTGTGTCATTTTTTACATTTCCGTCTATATCGTTGAAGTATCCATGTATATCCTTTTTCGACTGTATCGATACGGTATCGATATAAATATCTCGAGCCTTGATCAAAAGGAGTTTCTAGCCTATGCATGTGCATCACATTGTTATATCACAAAATAGATTGTGATGCTTCATATCCACAAATACATGTGAGTAATCTGCCATCCATTTCACACAATGGGTATTCAATCCAATGGATGATCATTTTGATTGGAGCGGGACGATCCCGTCAATCCAAGGTCATGGTTTCGAGTAGGCCAAACACAATTAGAGTGGCTTTTATTCTTTGAACATCCTTAAGTTCATCCGCATGTAATTTATATGTTCATTATGTGATATCGGAGGCGGACCTAAGTATAAGCCGGGGGGGAGGGGCACATGTCCCCTCCCCTCCCCCTCCCCCAATTCTAGATACCCGTCATATATTACATCATGCCCTGTTCTTGAAAATAATCCCATTGAATAAATGGACCCTATGCCCTCCTCACAAACAACCAAAATAAAAAAGCCTACCACTCAAAGATTTTCACGTGCCCCCTTCCCCTATTGTTGGGATTCTCCAAGCAAGCCCTCGTACCGCGCCCAGTGGCACACCATTGCCATTCACCCACAATCAAACTGAGTAGGACATCGGGACGGTCTTTCGCTCATTTTGACGCACACATCTTGTGACGTTACACACCTCTCCTAGTGTTGTCACTCCAATCTCACCAACATCATGAAATCTCGACCATAGACATCCCCTTTTCTTAACGACCCGATCTTGATGTCGCTCAGTGCATTACCATGGAAGCCCTACCTACCTCCACCTCCCTTACAGACCTATTTCTCGTCTCCTCATGCGTCGAGTCCTACATTTTACCCCCAATCCCAACAATCATCGCTCATGAAGGAGGAACAAGATTATTGCATGGTGCTTCTCCCAACTCCTTGTGGAACCACCACTCTCACCGTCAAATCTGCCACATTGACTTCCGTTGTACATTGCCTTAAACTTCTCATGTGCAGAAAGGATATTTAACCAATATCATTTTTTCTGGCAATTTATTGATTATATATCTTAGTAATTGTTTGAATTTTTCAATATTATATCAATACATGAATGTTAGGATTTGAGAGCGACGTGGAGTCGGCACAGGTGATGGTCGATGAGTTGCTATTTTAAAATTTTATTTCTATATTTTGTTTTTGAAGCTACATCTACGTAGAATCATTTTTTCATAATTTTTATAATAGATTCACAATCATTGAGTAAAAATATCATAGCATTCTCTCATGACGTGAAAATTGGATGAATATAAATGCGACATGAAGATAATTCAAAGATCCATAAATAATTTCTTTTAACAATTAGCCAAGTCCACCAAAAAATATTACCATATAGATGTTACAAGATGTAACAATAGATGGAAAGTCTATATTGATTAGAACTTCAGAGCGTTTGAGGTTATTGAAATTCTCTTGTAATTCCATTAAAATTTCTTTATTTTATATAATTCTTGGTAACATCACACTTCTTTTAGTAAATAAAGTTAAACTATTTTGATGCATTTTCCTAATAAAATCATTAGCATTAGAATTAATTTATTTTTAATCCGTTATTCGTACCTATAAAATGGATTTAATTTATATTCTTTAGGTAGATTCGTGAAAGTTATCTACATTATAGGTTTCTAATTAATGCATCCCTATAATACAACTTAAACTCCATCTTACTTTTAAATTTATCAAGGGATTTTTTAAATAATTATTAAAAAAGTTGAAATTAATTAAATAAGCATGGATAAAAAAATTTAAAAAATGGGTATCGATCAGCACCTCAGGTGCCGATTTGGCGATGGGTATTTTACACAAAGACCCCATGTAACATTTTAATTCTTATTCGATATTATATGATACTATAAATTATTATTAATTTTCTTAAATACGAATGAGGACATTTGAGGAATTGTTAAATAATTTAAAAAAACAAAATAAATTTAATAGGCTTTCAATATTTTCCTTCATCGCAATTTTTCCGATCTATCGCTAGGAGCTTCGTGCTCTCATCTTTGAAGGTGGAAAGATGGTTTACCGTTTCTTCTGCACCTCGTCTCGCTTCTCCCCGCTAACGTTATTGAAAAATATCATGTATATCTCTATTTTTAATTATATTCTTCATTATTGAGATATACTTAGAATATTTATAATTGACATATCAGGAATATTATAGTAAATATAAAGAAATTGAGAGTGTACTCAACATTATTTACCATTGACATATGTCAACTTAACAACGTACAACTTGACATCAATTAACTTATTAAAATCATAAAAGAATAAAGATTTGTCTACAAATAATAAGGAAAAAATTTACAATAACTTAAAGTTTTCATATCTTTAGAAATCCCTTCAGACTTCCTCCTACACCTCCTGTACCTCCTCCTTTGTCGTTTCCTTTCCCTCCATCTCCCATTTTTTTGTAACTCTCCTCATGTGTTGTCTTCTTCTACTACTACTTGGCCATTTGTTCCGAATGTGTTGGAATGTGCCCTGGAGGATGCGGTCTAGTTGACGACTTCTGTGGAGGTTCGATTGTTTGGGATTCCTGATTTCTTGAAGTCTGTACACTTGTTGATTGGCAAAGCGGCTCTGATGGAGGAGGCTCAGTGATCCTTACTCCGTGAGAGGGTCTTCGAGGCAGCTCCGGACATTGTTGTGGTATTATCGTGGATATACCAAACAACTGTCTATCGAAATCAATTACCTCCATTTGTCGAACACTATCAAATATTTGCGACTGCAAATCTCCTGAACTATGTTGAGTAGACGGTATGAGCTGAGAGGGTCCAGAGTCAAATTGACTCGAAGGTCCAACAAACGATGGTCCTACAAGGTTGAGATATTTTTATTATTGTAAGTATCGCAAAATTTAAACATAACGTATTGAAATGAGTTCTTCTATTCCATAAAATATTTATACCTGGACCTTTAAATCCGGCTTCACCGATTTGAGACCCTGCAAAGCCACAGTCGATATAGCTCATACCTGAAAGATGTTAATTACAATATATGTCACATAAATTAAACAATAAGTAAGAGAAGGATGCAATGTAATAAATTAACTATAATAACCTATAGATACGAATCATTGTTGAATTAGCGGAACTTCCTGCCCGCTGTATCCCTGACTCGAAGGACCAGCAAATGAGGATCCTGCAAATTGTGATTGACTGAAAGCTTCTTCATTTCCTACAAGAATAGGATATTCATCTTTTAGGAAATGTTACAGAAGATAAACATTAGTTATTGCATTTGGTCATTTTATTACCTGAAGCTCCAAATCCGATTTGGTCATATTGAGATGCGAGTCCTTGATGACCTGATGGGTACCCTTGTCCGTCATATCCCACAGACATCATTTTCGAGGTTCCAAATATTGACTCCTCCATTGTCTGACATTGCGAAAATGCTTGCTCACCGTGTCCTGCTATATTTTATGAGGAATTGTGTTTGTATGTCTAAAAAATCGATATATTAATATGAGTTTACTATACATAAACAATTAACTAAAACCTGAACTCCCAAACATCGGCGGTGGTTGCGATCCCTCCCCACCATATTCTGTGTAAACCCTTCCTGTACGATTTACAACATATAATTTTATAAATTCACTCGTCTAAGAGACAAACAAAATAGTTTACATTTGTAAGAAAGAAATCACAAAACCTGATGCTCCCGAAGTATGATGCCCCTGTGATGGCATGAACTGCTACTGCTCATATTGTTGGAAGAGATACATTAAGGAGAACATGTTGAGTGTTTCATCGAACATGTTAATTGTATCTTCGACCGTTATCCTCATGTTGGAAGGTAAGTCCGTTGATCGTCTGAGTTTATCCATACTGTTCCTTCCTTGTACAATCGTATCCAACTATTCCATTTATAAATATAATAAAAATAATTTAATAGACTATAAGAAGAATAAGTAAACTTTTTAAACATACCAGACATCTTTTCATTGGTCCGTGTGGTCGGTAAGCTACTACAGGAGGAGGAATCTGTGTTTGGATCCATCTTCTTATTATATTATAATACCACTGCATGTAAAAATCAGTATTGGAATCTGGGTGCTCATGAACCACTGCGGCTTCCCTATCATCCCAAGGTAGGTGCATCACTACGAGATCGTAACAAATAAGTGGAACTCGACTCATCCAAATAGCCTGTCCACTTCTGCAGATATGATGTAGTTGTGATATTTCCACATCAACGTACGGTGTTCAAATCATATGTATTTTATTTAAAAAAATAGATAGAATAGTTCACAATAATTTAAAAATAAATATGAGGATTAACATTTTTTTACCTGATGAGGTTCTTGTGTGTCTAGCTCGTTACGATAGAATACTAGTGTTGCCGTATACACGTTCTCTTTAAAACTGTGCACTCCAATCCACTTCAATGCTAATGCACCTCCATTGATCTGAGCACCAGCACGTACTATTGGTCGTCCAATATGTACATGCTCCCACGTCCAAACATGTATTTGAAAATATTAGAAGACATAAATAGACAAAAAACTATTGCTAACATGAGACATATGGAGTACTCTGTATACCTGTAAAATTGAGAAGAAGTCGTATATCCTAGACATGCCGATCTTTACACCCCTATCGAGCTCTGAATACATATGCGCCATAGCAGCAACACCCCAAGCAAGTTGAGCGCATTCTTCCAGTTCACGTAAATGTAATAGGTATCTATAAAAATTGATTAAACATTATTTCTAAGAATACAAGAACACATGAAAATGTAGCTTTGAATGATTAGTGCATACCTTAGAGGTACCATATCTCCGTTGCTGTCTGCAAGAACACTACATCCTATATGATAAAAAATCAGTGCTTTAACCAAACGGGCCGCCTGTTGTTCGTCTTCAATACCCTGGAGCGGATGTTATGTGCTGAAGAAGACGTCGCGTATCCAAGACAGCTTCATTTTCCACTCTTTATCCGAGTTGGTACTACTCCTAACAAAGTCAGGCACACAGCATCCCATCCACCTATCGGAGAATCCGGCCCAGTGACAGGTAGACCATCAACTCTTAATCCACTAATTAATCCCATGTCCTCTGGAGTAATGGTAGCCTCCCCTAAGCGTAGGTGAAATGTGTGTGTCTCAGGTCTCCATCTCTCTAGCAAATTGGTCAGTAACGAGGGATTCATTTGGACTCTTCTCATGTTTACCACACATGAGAAACCCGACGCTTCTAACAATCGTTCTACTACGACACTCTTCTTGTCAGAAATGGTGTTTAGTAACTCATTATGCTCTACAAATCGAAACTGTAAAATATTTTGAATAAGAAATAAGTAACAATATTACCAAACAGTAAATTTATAAAATTATGAAATTACTTACCGAGCTAGTAGGTTGTGATGATCGATGTTGATTCTGCATATATAATACAGAGGTATCTACTGGTCCAGGAAGTCTATTCATCTGTGCCATCTACATTAATAATTGTAAATTTCATAAAAACATGAACTATCAATTTAAAATGCTAATGAAATTTCAGCATCATCATTATTAGCAGAATATGAGTTCTCCCTTTCCTCGTTACCTACGGCTAGAACTAGTGAACCATATCCAAAATCATGACAACTATTACCATCTATATTTTCTTCTAATGTTTGAGAATCATTATCTGACTCCTCATTTTTGGACTCCTCATTTTCTTGTTCGGATATTTCTTTCACTAATTCATCTTCCACATTTACTTGTGAGGACCCCTCGATATCCTCAAACATAGTCTCATTGTTGGCCTGATTAATTTACTTCTTTGTCAGTTTAAATAAAAAAATATAACATTATTCTATAATTTAAATGTGATTAATTTTACCTGGACGACGGCGGCATATTTTCCATATCAAAAGGAGTAGCTTTTACGAAAAGATGAATAAATCTCACACCGATGATTGAACTCAACATTGCTAATGTGGATTCATCATCGTGAATCGGTACTGCAAAGAAAGTTGATCCCTCGTACAACCACTTACACGTTAATGTAAGTATATACTGGTCGAGCGGGAGATCAGTGGCTTAAGATACTCGAGACAATAAACTAATGTATGTTAATTGGCATGGTAATATAACCATCCGTTTCTTGCCTCCAATATATTCTACGTGGTCATTAGAGGCATGAACCGATCCTTCCCAATATAATAAGACATGAGCGGTGTTGGAAGTCATCTATACTAATAAAATACATGATTTAATTAGTTTATTTAAATATAACAATCGTTAACATTTCAGTCGGATGTTATCTCTAATAAACGATTATTTAAATGATATACTAATCACTCAGAGATGGAATCCAAAAGTCCGATCTTGGGGACTCATCAGTACTCACCACAGTGAGTCCTGCCAGCGCTGTATAGAGACCCTCCCGGCGCTCATCCTCCCGGCTCGATTCCAAATCTAAATGAGAAATAATTTTAACATGACTATGTGTACTTTTAAATCTAAATGAATGCAATGATAATAAGGTGTTTATCCTTAATGTAATTGACACTAAAAAATTTCATATTATAGCATTGTAGGGTACTTCATACAAAGTTTATAACACAATTGATTTCCATTCAAATATAAATAAGAATTAATTTAAATATATATTTTAATTAAGTATCAATTTTGCACATTTAATCACTGATTAAAACTACGAAAAATTTAACACAAGTAAAATTATCTGAAAGACGCGTGTCTTCGAAAAGAAATGTTATCCAATAAGACAAGAATATAATCCGGTATCCGAAGGTATATATCGCCTTCACTGATAAAAACCTGCAAAGAAAACACAAAAATATGTCTACAAAAAAACTCTTATTCTTACTTGAATAAGATTAGCAGATCGAGAGAAAAAATCGCGTTTCAGAATACCGAATGAGTGATTTAAGAGAGGAGGAGTAAGGGGACAAGATGAAGAAGGAGAGGGGATGAAAGTGTGAGGAGAAGGGAATGAGGGGGGGTTTATATAAGAATGTGGAGGAGGGGACCGTTGGCAATTTTCCAACTGCCCGCTCCAAATCTGCACGGGGCCGACAGGTCTCTTCCAAATCGGCACCTGAGGTGCCGATTTGGGCAGGGCGCCCAAATCGACACCTGAGGTGTCGATCGATACCTATTTTTTAAATTTTTTTATCTGTGCCTATTTAATCAAATTTGATTTTTTAATAATTATTAAAAAAATCCCTTGTATTTCATGTTTTCAAAATACAAAGATGAGGCGAGGATAACTTTAAATACAAGTATGGATTTCTTCAATATACTTTATATGCAAAATACCTCTTTATAAATTTATGCATATAAATATTTATAATGATTAAACTTTTTTGCTTGATTCTAATCTCATTTATTTCCTTAATTGGTGTGCCCTACTTAGTATATTTTCCTGAGTCCACCACTGTCCCGTACCCATGAATTTGACTATATGCATGTTCCAATGACAAAACCACTTGCATTCACTCATCTCGAGGCAAATCAATGATTGAGCATTTGATGAATAAATAAGTTACATACAACTCAATAACATACTCTTTTTTTCCGACACGTATATATGCATGCATACATGCGTAAATATAAATAGTAATTATAGGCTATTTTCCTTGAAGTAGAACTAGATTGAGAGTATTATTATTAGAGCAAAGGGGGCCTACTTCATGAAGTAGGTAACCTTACCTACTTCATGTTCATTTTTGGCAGTTTTTTTTTAATTTTTTGGAAAATACTACCATGGATTTTCATAACTATATCTCTTTAATATGTCATTCAAAGTTCGTCAGAAACAGAGACTCCTATGCCCTTCATCCAGAACAAGTAATTTTAACCGTCTTAGATTTGTTGTAATCGACATGTTCTGAATGGAGGGCATAAGAATCTTTGTTTCTGACGAAATTTGAATGGCATATTAGAGGGATATAGCTATGAAAATCCATGATTGCATTTTTCAAAAAAAATATTTATCAAAAATAGATGAAGTAAGTAAGATTACATACTTCATGAAGCTCGCTTTCCTTTTTATTATTATATCAAAGTATCATCCAGTGTGTATCCTGGCATGTTTATGCGGATATTAAAATCGAACAACACACTTTAATCAATTAGTTGAGTGCGGAAGGACGTTAGTGCGTATACAGAGGTATTCCGTATTCATACAGACTTGTCATCACTCCTACAGCTGCATTACCGATCGAGACAAAATGATATTTTATTAGGAAAAATGAATCCGCGAGCAATGATTCAAGCAGCATGATTTGATACTGATCGTCGGACAATAACTTTTTCTATTTTTATAAATGATATATGTACCTTGAATCACATATCATGATCATCCTTTCCCACCGCTTATCACAACCACAGAAATGTAGTGTTTTCAGTGTACTTAAACCATATGACACGTATAGATAACATTTTTTAGTGGTAAATATATCTTTGTATTAAACCGCACAAAAAAGAAGAAAGGGCTAACTGCCGCCCCAGCATACAGATTGGCTGGCTGCCAACAACACTTCTCTACCAGACAAAATCCCATATAGGGGAATAGCAGAGAGAGAAGCAATTGTAGACCCAAAAATTGCTACAGAAATCCACCTACAGGTCAGACATCAAGTTCCTGAATTCCTACAGTATGTGAGGCACGAGCGCGTTCGCTGAGGAGCTGCTGGTCATCGTCCAATGATTGTTGCACTCTCTCCAGATCCACCAAACAGAAATGGCCACAACAGTTCTCAATCGATCCTGAATCATTGAGGTCAGTCCTTGAGTATTCTTGATGTCCGCAAAGAGTTCATGAATGTTCCTTCCCCCGAACAGAAGCTCAAGAGCACCATAAACATAATCCCAGGTAGAGCATGTGTAAGGGCAGCTCCAGAAGAGATGGTCAGAGGTTTCTGAATGGTGATCACAGAGCAGGCAATTTAGCTCAGTACAAATCCCATGGCACGCGAGCCTTTCCCTTGTTGGGATTTTGTTTCTGACCACGCGGTAGAGGCAACATTTGTGCTTGGGGGCCGCTTTAGAGTCCCAAATATCTTTCCACCAATCCACCACGCTACCTCTCCGCCTCACTAAATCATAAGCAGAGCGAAGCGAGAATTCTTTATTGCAATAGTCCCACTTGAGCGGGGGATATAGGCGATGGACAACACTCATCAAGGTTGGGCACAGTTTAAGCATATTTTTCCAGAAGGGAGAAGCTCCCCTAGCTACGGCCACATCCCAGAAGGTATCCTCTCTCAAGTATTTGGCACGAAGGAAATAAGCCCTAAGGGAGTTCTCAGCAGTTAAGAACCTCCATGACCAAGCAATAGTGTTTGCCTTAATGAGATCAGCTAGAGACCGAAGACCAAGGCCACCTTCCCTTTTTGGAAGACAAACATCTGCCCAAGCAACTTGGTGCCGTTTATAGTCCCATAGGAAATCATCACAAATGGAGCTAATGCGAGAGATTGTTGAAGAGGAGAGCGTCGTAGCATCCGTCCAATACAGTAGGACACCATTGATGACCGTATTCAACAATTGTAAGCGCCCAGCTAAGAAATAGTTTTTGCCTTCCAACCGCATAGAAAGGCCAAAATATTCCCTTCCAACCTTTTTCTGGCTGTGACACCCCCGCTCTTAGAGTCCATAACAATGCCAAGGTACATGGTTGGGAAAGTATCACCAACAATCCCAGAAGCAAGCATCCAACGAAATTGTCCCCTAACATTTTTTGAGCAGTAGATCCGCCAAAAAAAAGATAACATTATAATGTGTGGTGGGAGTGAAGTACGAACGATCCAATATGCCAAGTTGATCGTCGATGGTATCAACTTCTCGTGAAATAATCAAGAGATGGGCGAAAGACAAAGGCACGTAAAACCTAACGAAATTCGTGGGCAAATTGATTAGACTAATCCCCAGCCGTATGTGCACGGAGAGGATGGGGCCCCTGCTGCAGGTGATCTATTGGATGGGGATCGGACGGTCCTGAGATACATGTCGATCATCTCTGCCCCTTATGAGAGCTGCCCGATGCCCATCTAACGCACAGTAGGGGATCCCTGCCCGTATGTGCAAGCCACAAACTACCTGCTAATGTTTGACGTAAACAGAAGCTATGAGGATGTGAGTCGCGCATGGTGTTTAACATGGCGATTAAATAGAGAAGGGCCACCTGCAACTGCAGGATCAATTTCTTGATGCACCTTCACTCATGGCTGGTGATGGCGACAGAGAGGAAGGGTTTGAGGGGAAATGTGCATGGCCATGAATTAATTAAGCAGCATCAATAACAGTGGCTTAACTACGTGTAGTTTAGGAATGAGCAACAAATCAAACCGACCCGATCCAGTCCGATGCCCGGCCCGAGTAAGTCCACCCCCAGCCCGAACCATGATTAAAATGGGCATGCCTGGGCAATTTTTCAAGCTCGAATACCTTCTTGGGGCGGGTTCGGGCTAGCTCGGACCGAAGCCCGTGGGCTGGCTCGACTATAGGCCCGATTTGCAGCCCGATGCAGGGCCCGAAAGACGGCCCGACCTGACCCGACTGGGAAGGCACCTTAATCCTAGTATGCACGCCATGCAACCCCATGCCCCCTTGTTGAAGCGGAAAATCGAGCGGTCTAAATATGTCTCACACAAGGCGGAGACATGGTCGCTGTGGCGACCGTACGAAATTCGGACCTTCGAACAATAATTAACCCACAACAGAGACCAAACAGTGAAAAGTGGTGCGGAGTCAAAATTTATTATAACTTTACAAAAGATGTGTATAGTGAAAGTAGTTTGGAGTGTCGAACACAGGGAGCAAACATGTAGATCAGGGTAATAATGCACAAAGGTGAAATCATCAATTGTCTATATGTGCTATTTTTGTGGGGTTTTAATTTATATTTTTTTACTTAATTTTATTTTTTTTATTTTTATTTTTAATTTTCTGATTTTGTATTTTTTTATATTTTAAATTTTTATATTTTCTTTTTCTTTTAATTTATAAAATAAAAAATATATATACAAAATAAGAAAAGAGATAGATAATGTATTTATAAAAATATATAAAAAGAAGAAAAATGCAAGAAATAAAATATTTTTATGCTTTTTATGTTTTTCTAATATTTTTTTTATTTTTATATTTTTTGGTATTTTAAAAATCAAAAATACTGAAAACATCGAATAAAATAAAAAGCTGAAATTAAAATGGAGATGAAAAATATTGAACAGTAACAAAAATTCTCCAAATTAATTTTAATTTAAAGATAATAAAATAAGAAAATTAGGAAACAGAAATTAAATTTTTAGGATTTTTATATGAAATTTATATATTTTTATAAAGATTTTTGGGGTTTTATATTTTTAAGAGTTTTCTTTTATTTTTTAGTGACTTTTGGTCTAAAGTTAAAACACACTAAAATACACAAAATATATTTTTTTGGGAATTTTATAAAGTATTTTTATAATTTTTATGGATTTTCTAATGCAAACATGGATGAAAATGCTTGTTTTTTATTTTTTAATAAATAATAAATTGCAACAAAAATGCAAAATAAAAATATAACTTGATAGAGGAATGAAACAAGAACTTATGTTAATTTTTGGGGATTTTTTAGAATTTTAGAAATGTATGAAATAAATAAAAGAAAAAAAGAAATTACATTCTAGCAGGGGTAGTTTTGTAATTAGCAGAAAGTCCAGAGGCCACAATGCAATTTTTTCTAGAAATTTTATAACTAATTACAGGATTTAAAGGACTAATCCTAAATATGCAAAGCTATAAGGGTATAGTTGCAAAATTGCCCAGGCACACGTGCGCGAACACATGACTCGCATGGACCTATACATAATATTCAAGAAATGGAAGGGCCAGACTGCAATATTTCCACTGAATAAAAATGTTTAAGGACTAAATGGAAATAAGCTAAACCCCAAGGGGGAACCTGCAAAATGGCCACGCAACTCACGTGCACGAGTCACGTGAGGTGACGTGGCCAAGGACCTATTAGCAAAAAGACAAAGTTCGAGGGGGTTGTTTGTAAATATTACAAAAATTATGAAAGCAGATGAAAGATTTAATATACTATTTAATAAATACAAAAAGGGGCGCGGATTAGTCTGCAAAATACCCACGCTAAGGGCGTGATCCGACATCTGAGGATACTCCACTTGACACGTGTCCGCACGAGGACGCGCGATACCCCTTCGCGATGAATGGCTGAGATGAGATGCCCAAAACGATCGAACGGCTGGACTCCGGGCTAATCCGACGATAGTTGTAGCACGTCAAGAACAAAGGAGATTGTGCAGCTCTGGAGCATGGAGGAAGAACGCGCGGAGAACAGGCCACTTGCGACTTTGACTTGGCAAAATCTCGATGCTCAGAGCTCCGCCATGAAGTCGGCGAAGGAGGGTGGCTCCAGGAGGTTCGGGCTTCGACAAAAACGACCTTAGATGGGGTCCTTCGGGTCCTAGGACCTGCAAGAAATCATAAAGACCCACCGTAAAAAGTCCCCAAGACCCTCGAGGCGCGGGAGGAATGTGGATGGCACGAGAGAAGGTTCGTCGGAGCAGGGCTCCGGCGAGCTTCGATGGGCGAAATTAAGGATACTTGCGTAATTAAATACAGAATAATTATACGAACTACACCTAGGGTTAACCCTACACTAAGAATGCGATAAAGGAGGACCTCGACTGGCCGGAAAGCTAGGAAATGGAACCTCATAGCGGCACGCCGGAGATGGGGGTGGAGACCACGATTCGCTTCGCTAAACGCCTCCGCGAAGGGGCCAGAGAGGACTTGTCACCTCCTCGATCCATGGCCTGAAGGTAGGAGATGCTCGGCAGGGGCAAAAAGGGTTCAAGGATCAATTGGGAAGTCGGGGTGTAATTTGAACAAGGTAGTCGAGCGGTACAAAGAATGATGGAGATCTCTCAAATCCATGATCCATTCCCCGAGGAAACCCTTGGGCGTCTAAGTTCAACCATCAGGGAGAAAAGGTTCTGAAGACATCGACATGAAAAGATGCAAGACGTGGCCTCCAAAAATGGGAGAAAACCAAGGAGAACCACGTCTGACACAGGAGCAGGGGGTGGGTCAGAGAGTTGACCTGCGGTCACTCTCGGACCCTCCTGGTTGGTCCACGTGGACCAACCAGGAAAAACCCTGCAAAAAAGATTTGTTAAATCAATTAAAAATAGTAATTTAATTTATTATTTTTCTGTTATTAAATAAAAAATATTTATTATTTTATAAATTATTTTATTATGATTTTTATTTATTTTTTCGAGATATAACATTACATGTTTCCATTTATAGCCTATATAGGTATCTTTATTTATATATTTTAATATTTTATTTTTATTTTGTATTTTTAATTGTATTTATTTCGTTTATTATTTTATATATTTATAACATATTTTTATAAACTTAAATATATTTTTATTTTATTTTTCTGATGTATTTTATATAATTAAATAAATAGAAGTATTCATTATATAGGTATATTTACTGGTATTATACCTATGTGTTTTATACAAGTATTTTATTTTTGTATTTTCTTTATGTTTTTATTCCTATTTTAATATAGACATATATTATAAATAATATTTACAAAATTATAAAAATATAAAATTATGAAAATAATGAATAATGAATATTTTAATATGTACAAGTATACAATAGGGGTCCAAAACCTAACTTTCACACCGTAGCTTCGAAAAATATAAAACCACCTTCATTAAATAGCTTATTGAAAATTATATACAAAGCTGATTTTGATACACTTCGAGTTTTTATTTGAGAGATCCAGGTTTGAGAAGTTGGGATTATGGAATTTTATTCAGATCATAACTTTTTATCTGTACATTATTTTTGTATGAAATAAATATTTTTCTATATTTAATTATCTACAACTTTCATGTACAAAGTTTCTTTTTTTGAGGTATAAAAAGTGGAACTAAAAAAAAGGAAACGAAAAGAGTAATAAGAAGTGAAAAGGACATAGACACTTCCCAACCAGAAAGCAAAGTTCCCAATGATGGTATACTTTGTGAAAATGAATAAAGAATGAATTAAATAAAAGAGATTTTTATTGTATTTTGGCCCTTATCTATCCTTACGTTATTCCTTATCAACCTAGTCATCGAGATGCCTAGGTCTCAGGGTTTCGGGTCATAAAATATTTGCGTATTTTATTCTTTTTCTTTTCTTTTCTTTATTCTATAATTTTGGCTTTAAAAACAGTATTTTATATAATATTTACACAATAATGCATGAATGATAAAATGCATGAATTAACGCTATTTACACGCATTTACTAGAGTTTTTAAGTCCAAAATGATAGAATAAAGATGATGAAACATAGATTCATCACCCCTTCCCCCCACACACGACAGAACCATACCGTATCGCCCCCCCATCCCCCATCCCCGACGGACTCAACCCCGCACGCCCCTCTCTCCCCCTCCCTTTCCTTCCCATCCTTGCACAGTTGCCTTGCAGCCCACCATCATCCCCGCTCGGCCTTCCTCTTCTCCGTCCTCCCATCTTCGCACCGCCACCTCGCCATCCATAGGTAATAGCCTAGGCACGTTGCCCACCCAACATCATCCACGTGCGACCCTCTCCTTTCTTCCATTCTCCCATCCTCCCCTTTCAACTGCTCATGAAGCCACCTCCAGGCCCTTCATTAGCCCAATAGCAGTAGCCCTGGGCACTAGGCGGCTGAGCCCCTAGTGTTGTCGGTGCCGCCCCGCCACCGAACAACATCGCAACACAACCATCAATAAGGTATACCTTACTAGTTCCCCTCTTGAATATATAATTTTTTATTCATGGTGTTGAATATTATACATGATGGTTGTTTTTTTTTGTTGAATATATTGTTGATTATCCGAATGTATCCAACGAAATTTGAGTCATTATGCATGTTTGATTTGTCCAAACTAGTGGTTGTATGATTGCATCTAATGAGTCATTATGCATATTGTTGACTCGTTGTTGTGATATTATTATCATTCTTTAATAGATGTCAAATATACAAAATGAGCATGGTGTCACCACTCCTACAATAGAGCAGGAATTTGTGAGAGTGGAAGAAGAACATGAGAAAGATGACTTGGTCGAACCCGAAGGGCCGAACAAACGTTCACGACAGTCTCATTCATGGGTTTGGAATCATTTGACCAAGATAGTTGCCATTGATGGTAAGGAAATGTGTCGTTGTAATCACTGCAAGAAACCGTTGTCATGCCAAACGAAAAGTAGCACAAGTCATCTAATACGACATTTAGAGAATAAAAGTATATACTACAAGAAGGACGGGAAAGGTCAAGCCTTATTAAATGTATTTAAATCCAATCAAGGGAGCACAATGTCTTCTTGGAAATTTAATCCAGAACATAGCTGCACTGAATTTGTCAAATAGGTAATCTCTGGAGAAATGTCATTTACAGTTGTAGAAAATCCCAATTTTCGCAGTTTCGTTGGAAATCTACAACCTAAATACAATGTCTTGTCTCGTTTTACACTGAAAAGAGACTGCATAAAACTGTATGAGGATGAGAAGAAGAAATTGTTGAGCATCATCAAACAAATCCGATGCGATGGTTTGCATAACAACTAACATGTGGTCTTCTATTCAGAATTTGGGGTACATGGTCTTCACAACTCATTTCATTGATGACCGTTGGAAGTTGCAAAAGAATTTTTTGAGTTTTGCAGCATTAACTTTACGTCATACTGATGATAACATATCATATATGATGATTACCGGGTTGATTTCATGGAATATTACAAAAATGAGCACGTTGACAGCTGATAATGCGTCCACCAATGATGTCGTGATAAGGAATTTGGTTGACCATTATTCGTCAACCAACTCACTTTTTCTTGATGGTAGTTTTTTTCGTGTCTAATGTTGGGCACATATTCTAAATCTAATCGTGCATGATGGTTTGTCTGAGATTGACAAAATTATTGGGAAAATTTGCAATACGGTGAAATGCATTAAGTATTCTACTCGTCATCATCAAGAGTTTCTTGATTACGCCCATCAGGAACGCATTCAAATGACAAAGTCCCTAAGGTTGGATGTAAGCACATGATGGAATTCTACATTCCTAATGCTTGAATCTGCAACATTGTATCAGAAAGTCTTCAATCGAATGAAGACTTGTGATTTTCAGTTGATAGATGTCCCGTCACCCTCTGAGTGGAAGAAGGTGGAGCTGTAGCTCATGAAGGAAATTTTAGAAAACTTCTATGATGCAACTAAGTTTTTTTTCGATCAGAAATATGCAGCTGTAAATCTATTTTTCTGTTTGATTTTTGAGATAGAGAAGGAGTTGATCTCCTTACAAAACAATGAAGATGCTTCAATCCGAAGCATGACCACCAAAATGTTCATTAAATTTGATAAGTAATGGACAGACAAGGATGCTATGTTTCCTCTAGCCATCGTAATTGTTCTACATCCACGTTACAAATTTGAGTTTTTATGTTTCTCTTTATTCAGAACTATACTCGTTGGAGGAGGTAACTGAATATGCAGGATATGTGGAGATAGTTTTCCAAGCGCTATATGATGAGTATGCTTTGACTTTTAAGGGAAATGAAGATGTAGAAAATACTATGCAAAGTGTTGTTAAATGTGATTCCTGTGAACCAAGAGTGAAGGAGTACACCAGGTTGAAGTTCTTAAAACGGAAGAAAGTCTTGAGATATACAGAATCAGGAAAATATGAGCTGCAATTGTACTTAGAAGACAACTCTACCGACAATGTTGACAATTCCACTTTTGATTTTTGTTGTGGTGGCAGCTAAATGCAAGAAAATATCGAATTTTATCACACATGACACAAGATATTTTGACAATTCCAGTATCAACTGTTGCGTCAGAGAGTGCATTCAGTGCCGGTGGGAGGGTCCTTGATGCCTACAGGAGCTACCTTGATCCAAACACTGTCAAAGCTTTGATTTGCACACAAGATTGGATACGTGGTGAAGGTGGCGAGTTTGCGGGGGATGAAGAGGATGACGATATCGAGTCTAGTATAAATCCATGTGGTTAGTATTCATTCAATAAATTCCTAAGTATTATCTTTTTTCTATACAGATTTTGATACATATTTTCAAGTATAGGTTTGAAAACAATCTATGAGTGACGCAACTGTGGGCCTATAGGCATGTGTGTCTATACTCTTCGGATGTGATTGTAAAACATTTGCACTTGCATTGCAGGTTTCTGATGAGGATCATTTTGAGAAAGCATAGAGACTCGAGACTCCTGTGCCTTACTCTCTTATTCTAGGAAACTGTTAAAAATCTATTGTAATATTTTTTAAGGCGAACAATATTTTGTGTTGTGACTTCTTGTATTGTGCATGTTTTGTTATATTTTGAACAAGGTATCCAAACAATCGATTCAGATCTCCATCCTGGGTTCTATTGGTGCTAGCTCCTTCTGGTTTGAAGTTTATTGGCTCCACGAGACTTGTGCTGGCATTGACTTTTATTTTTTCTATTTCAATAGATCTTCCTTTTTAAGTTGTCGTTATTATCTTGATTCATATTTTTATATTATCAAAACTATGCAAAAGCATCCAATCATTGTTTCTTTCTTACAAATTAAGTTGTTTAAACATCGATGTTCGTGTTTTGAAGAAATACATATTTAATATGTAAAATTGCAAATTAAATATTCATTTTATCAAGGTTTAAAAAGGATGAGCAAATTTTATTTTTAACATAGCGGGCCGACCCGATCTGACCTGACCTATATACTTGCGAGCCGGGCTTGGGCAGCAATTTCAGAAATTAGACGGGCTTAGGCCCAACCTGTAATTGGAACCAGGCTCGGGATGGACTGAGTTGGGCCCGGCCCGCAGGCCCATAAATTGGAACCGGGCTGGGCTGTAGCCCACATCTATCTGATCCTGTCCTGTGGCATATATCACGTTGGATGTTTCTGCCTCTCCCTTGTCCTCTGCAAGACGTCGGGATCGAATGGAAACAAAGGCTACCTGTGACGAAGGGAGCCACCAACATCCCCTTCAAGTGAACACACTAGCGATGCCGTTTCCGTGCCAACGTTGTAGTGATATAAATTTAATTTGTAACGACGGATCGTACATTAACATCACTAGCGATGCCGTTTCCGTGCCAACGTTTGCGTGATGGAACTTCTATTGACAAAGAAATACTTTGTTGCTAAGAACCATCGCTACGACTTAGTTACCACAATAGTATTTTGCTATAGTGTGAATATGGCCACGACCCTAAAATCCTAACCAATTATATCATAACTAATATTATTGTAATTGCACCACAAGCCCTATAATCTTAATCTGTTTAACAAGCATGCCTGTTGTGTATAGGATTGTGGCGTATGAACTAGAAAGCTCACAGGGAGCGTGGTGCAATTACAAAACTTACTGAGAGTAGGGTGAAACTTGATAAGATTGTAAAGATCATGACGTAAAAACCCCACGAGGATTAGATATTTTATTCCGAGATAAGCTATCACAAGATAAAGTGATCACACCGAGATTATTATCATCCATATAATCTCGGTCTACAATATTTTTCTCACCCTTCTCTTAAACCAACCGAGCAAAAAAAGAAATAAACTTCATTTATATTTTCTCTGTTTATCATTGCCAAACTATGAATAACTTAGGAGTAGGCTACCACATTGCTTAGACAAAAACAACATGAAACTGACACCAACTTTGAGCTGCCAGGGGATGGACTGGACTCCATTTCCTTACCGAGATATATCATCGATGTTTCGCACAAGATCGTGATGGGACAGAACACATAATATCACAGTTTTGATGCATCCGTTAGATAAAATCTGAAACAAACAAGTTCAGTAAAAACACATTGGATCTAGATCACCGAAACGCAGACATAAAATACGATCCAAACCTAAATCGAAGCTTCTCCCAGTTTAACCAGGCTGCCACATTGCGTTTGTACCTCCGATAACATTAATCCGAGCTTCGATCTAAAAAGCAAATTTAATCTATGGTGAAGGCAGAGCATACTGACCAGTTCAACTTCCAGATGGTTCAAATGCACCCCCAAACTTCGGAATGAAATCAAAAGAGTGGAAGAAGATGGACCGGGATCTCATCCATTGCATTTGTTTAGGATTTATTCTATAAATCTTTTGCAAGTATGGAAGCAACCATGCACAACCATGGCCAATCAAGCAAAATGCAGACACACAAATTTGCAAGGTTTACTCGTAACTAGGCTACATCCTTAGATAGCAATACAAAAGATACTGAGAGCCCCGTCTGGTAGGATATGATGCGACAAAGGTGCTACATACGACGGTTCTTTAAATAGGTTAAACATAACAGATGATTAAGATTCAAAGCATATCAACAGAATCCGATCATTCGTGTTCCTTGAATTATTCGTCAAAGATAATGATATATTCTGATTTTCATTCCTCCATTGCTATAGTAAACGATATAATCTCAATCACAATGGTCGATATTAAAATTCCTACTGCAAATAGCTAGAGCAACACCATATTTCTAAGCACAGCAGGCCAACCCTAGATAGCAAATTTATTGATTATTCAAATTATTCACCGGACACGTATGGACTGATATCATAAAATCATGCAACGGATGTTACTTAGAAAGACGCATCATGATGATCTTGATTTGATGGAGCTTGAAGCACTAGCTCAAGATATAACAGTACTTCGACATTTAAGATGCCCGATCTAAGTGGGAGACTTGCGTGCATGAAATAAGCCGCACTCGTTCAAGTCGGGACAAAAATGCCGACTCACTAATTGTCATCAAGGTTGCAAAGGAGTGGGAGATAATGGAAGCCATTGTCACCCCATGATTACGAGACTCAAATCCATTGCCCTGCGTCAAACGCTATACATATTTCGACATTCCCAACTCCACCTACACCTCTTTAAAAGGACCACAATGGCAGCCAAAATCGTAAATGAAGCGACGAGGAACTCACCAGGCCATGCCAGCAAAGCATGGCACTCAGATCTAGAGTCCAGCCTTCGTACTGCGCTCGCTTGCTTCTTTGTGGGCTGCACCACCATCTATAGCCCACCGGTCTTGCGTGAATTCATGAAGTTCCCTGCCTTAGCATACGTCACCACCACGCTGGTAATCGGTGAGGTGACAATAGGGGACACTCTCCGTGGGGCGGTCTTTGGTCTCTACGGGACATTCATGGCGATCACCCCGGCTATCCTGAGCTTGCTGGTTGTTGGGCCAAATAATTTGTCGGTCATGACGACTACTCTGGTGACGGTGGTTGGCTCATTCATCGTAACGCTGCCAGCATCAACGCCGTTGATCATAAAAAGGATTGCTCTTGGGCAGATAGTGCTCGTGTATGTCACAGCTTACAAGCACGGAAGTGGTGTCAGTGCCGTAATGCATCCTGCTCATGTAGCAGTCAGCAGAGCGTTGGGGTTTACCGCCGCTGTCCTCACAGTCCTCCTTCCTTATCCCCGGCTGGCATTTGATGAGGTAGAAAATTCTGCATAGATAACTAAAATTTGTGACAAATGCTATGGATTAATTTGATAGAATATAATAATAGCGTTAGAAGAAACAAAATAATCCTTAATATTTTAGAAAAAACATTAAAATAGAACAGTTGTATTCTACTGGAGTTTCTTGTGTTCGTCGTGCTCATCGTATATTTGTTTCCATGATGATCAGTCATAGATGACAATCCTGTTGAGATTTATTCTGTGAAGACTGATTGGTTGAATACAAGTAGAAAGCATTCTGATGTGGCTGATCTCCATGTTGCCTTCTGATTGGATGAGAGCTCTTGGGCTGGATTGCTGAGGTGTCTGATCCACCTCCTGCATTCTGATTGGCTGAGAGGTTTTGGATTGGATTGTTGAGATGCTTAATCCACATCCTGCATCCTGATTGGCTGAGAGCTGATGGTGGGGATTGCTGAATGCTTGGTATTCTTTTGTTGTAGTATAAAAGGAGCCTTGTGGCACCACATATTGTATCCCAACTTCATTCAAGAAATAGTAGAGAGAGTCTGGTGTGAGCAAGTGGAGTAGGCACATTACCGAACCACTATAAATCCTTGTCTTGTGCGATTGTGTGTGCTTTCTTCTTTGATTGTGGTTCTAGTCGTGTGGTGCTTGATCAGATCCATCCCCAACAACTGGTATCAGAGCAAGATTCGGAGATCAACCTCTACACAGATGGCGGAAGAATCGAAGGTCAAGATCGAGAAATTCAATGGATCGAACTTCGCGTTCTGGAAGATGCAGATTGAAGATGTTTTATATCAGAAGGATCTCTATCTTCCGATCGAAGGGAAGAAGCCTGAAGCCATGAAAGATGAAGAGTGGAAGGTACTAGACCGAAAGGCTCTAGGAACGGTAAGGCTCAGCCTTGCTCCATCGGTGGCTTCAAATATCGCAAAGGAGACGACGACGGCGAATCTTTTCAAAGCTCTTGAAAAGATGTACGAGAAGCCATCTGCATCAAATAAGGTGTATTTGATGAAGAAGCTTTTCAATTTAAAGATGAGTGAGAACTCTGTGGTGGCTTCACACTTGAATGATCTGAACAGTATCATCAACCAGTTGGAGTCTGTGAAGATCGTATTTGATGATGAGGTAAAAGCTCTTTTACTTCTTTCTAATTTACCTGATAGTTGGAATGCTTTAGTTGTAGCAGTTAGCAACTCCTCTGGTTCTGCAAAGTTGAAGTTGAAGGATGTTGTTGGTCTTCTTCTTGGAGAAGAGGCACGACGAAAGACGTCTGGAGAAGAACACTCGTCAGGTTCTGCCTTGAATACAGAAGGAAGAAGCAGGAAGAGCTAAAGGAACCAAAAGCATTCTAGGGGAAATTCAGTAAGAGGAAGATCCAAATCCAGAGATCCGAAGTTCGTGGTCTGCTGGAATTGCTATCAAAGGGGGCATTACAAGACAGAATGCAAGGCCCCAAGAAAGCAGAAAGGAGAAAATGACAAAGGTAAATCTTACTGATGATGATAATAGCGATGCCTTAGTATGTGTTGCAGATGCTAGAAGTGAGTCATGGATTGTGCACTCGGGTGCTTCATTTCATACCACTCCACAAAGGGATATCCTCCAAAATTATGTGAAAGGTGATTTTGGAAAGGTATATCTGGGAGATGATGAATGCTGCAGCATAATTGGAAAGAGAGATATTGACATATCCCAACCCAATGGTAGCTTCTTGAGATTGAAGAATGTTAGACATGTACCCAGTCTAACAAGGAATCTCATATTTGTCGGACAGCTATCAGAAAGCGGCGTGGTAACATCATTCGATTCTGATTCGTGGAAGATGTCAAAGGGATCATTGATCCTTGCTCGAGGTAAGAAAGAAGGAACCTTGTATATTGCATCAGGTTCATATGACAGGATAAATGTTGCATCATCTGGGTGTGATGCTAACACTTGACATAGACGGCTTGGTCACATGAGCAAAAAAGGAATGAAGATCATGCAGAAGAAGGGAAAGTTGATGGGATTGCAGACCGTTGATCTGGATTTCTGTGAAGTATCTTTGGAAAACAGAAGAAAGTCAGTTTCACAAAGACTGCAAGAGTACGAAAAACTGAAAGACTGGAGTTGGTTCATACAGATGTATGGGGTCCATTTCAGATACCTTCCCTTGGCGGATCTCATTATTTTATTATTTTCATTGATGATGCAACTAGAAAACTGTGGGTTTATTTCATCAAACATAAATCCAATGTATTTGAGACCTTCAAAATGTGAAAGACCTTAGTTGAGACTGGGACAGGTTTAAAGTTGAAATGTCTCAAGTTAGACAATGGGGGAGAATACTGCGGTGAGGAGTTTGAATCATATTGTGCTAAGAACGGGATCAAGAGATTGAAGACGGTTCCAAGAAAGCCCAGACAGAATGGTGTTGCTTAACGCATGAACAGGACTCTTCTAGAGTGTGCGACAAGCATGAGATTACATGCAAGTCTACCAAAGCGACATTGGACTGATGCAGTGAATACAATGCATACTTAATCAATCGATGTCCCTCTGCTGCTTTAGATGGGGATCTTCCAGAAGAAACGTGGACAGGAAAAAAGGTAACACTTTCTCATTTACGTGTCTTTGGATGCATAGCTTATGTTCACATTGAGCAAGAAAATAGAGGAAAGCTTGATCCCAAAGCAAGGAAGTGTATCTTTGTTGGCTATGGTACAGATAACTATGGATATAGATTGTGGGATTTGGAGAACAAGAAGACAGTTAGAAGCACTGATATCACATTCAATGAGTCTTCCTTATACAAGGATGAATTGATAAAAGGAAAGACAACGGAAGAGCCAGACTTTGTGGAGTTTGATGAAACTCCTGAACAAATCACATCACAGCCAAGTGATGAGAATGTTCAACACATCCCACAGAATAATCCGCAAACTCCGTTACTACGGAAATCTTCCAGAATCAGCAAACCCACTACAAGGTATTCACCTTCTTTGAATTATTTATTGCTGACTGATAATGGTGAGCCTGAATGCTTTGATGAAGCTATACAAGGTGAGGCAAGGAATCAGTGGGAGTTAGCCATGGATGAGGAGATGAACTCCCTCTCAAGAAGCAAAACGTGGGACTTAGTCCCACTACCGAAGGGAAAGAAGGCTCTACACAACAAGTGGGTGTACAGGGTGAAGGAGGAAGCTGATGGTTCCATTAGATACAAGGCTCGGCTACTGACGAAGGGCTTTCAACATAAAGCAGGAGTTGATTTCACAGAGATCTTTGCACCTGTTGTAAAGGTCTCAACCATAAGAGCAGTATTGAGCATTGTTGCAGCTGAGAATCTACATTTGGAGGAGTTGGATGTTAAGACAGCATTTCTCCATGGAGATCTTGAGGAGGATATCTACATGCAATAACCAGCAGCTCCAACTTTTCAATCTTCTCATTCAGGTCCTTAATTCTATAACTCTGCCTCTTCATTCTATTGTTAGAATATGACATGCATTTCTATACAATTGCAATGCATTATACCATTATGTATATGCAATGTTTTACGTTTTTCTCATGTAAATATTTTCACGAGTATATGCAATGTATCGTCGAATATTTTTGTATATGCCGATTGAGGTTTTGCTCATGTAGTGCATGTATGTGTATTGAAGTTTTGTTTTTACGAATCATATAATGTGAAGTTTTTATGGTAAATATTTTTTTGTGATTAAACATGAGGCAATTAAAAGTATATATGCACACCCATCTAACATGAACCATTTTTCTTAGATCTTCTTTAACTCTTAGATACATAACTTCATTGGTAATGTTATTCATAGATATTTTTTATTTTTAAATTAAAAATTAGAAAACCGCTTAGAACCGCATATACCCCGCATATGCCCCCGCATACCGCTTAATCAGTATTCGGTGACCAGTCCCAACGCATACGCATACCGCTTTCCTGAACCTTGATGCCAACCAAGCATTCCATGACCATTTATATCCATCGTCAAAGTAGTTGTACTGTGAGATTGGAGTAAACACGCAAGGAAGAAAAAGAATAATATACTAATAATTTAGGAAACTAATTTAGTCAACTAATAGTTATTATGAATGTAATATATTATATGTAAAGTTCGGTACTTTTGATGGAGGATCAATTATAAATATAACGATATAGATAAATGACATTATATTCAAGAATAGAGGCATTTTGTGCGCTAACTTTTTTATTTTGTTGATTGTTGTCAATTATTTTGTGTGCTAACCGTTCTATTGAAGTATTGATATTTGATTGATAGAGATTATTTTGAATTCTATGAAAGTTATTTTTCTTAGATCTTCTGTTGGACCACAATTATACATAAACTTAGTTCTGTTGTAGTCACTTTTGTATATATTTATTTATTTTTAAATAAAAAATTAGGAAACCGCGTAGAACCGCATATACCCCGCATATGCCCCCGCATACCGCTTAAGCGCTATTCAGTGACCTGTCCGAACGCATACGCATACCGCTTTCTTGAACCTTGGACTACATAAATCTCTCAACATTCCCCCTCAAGATGGAGCATAGATATCAATCATGCTCACCTTGGAAGAATACTTCTGGAATGGTCCTCTGAGCAATGGCTTGGTGAAAATGTCGGCTGTCTGCTCCCATGAACTTACATGTGAAGTAGAAATCAGGCCTTTCTGGATCATATCTTTGGTGTAGTGGCAGTCTACCTCAATATGTTTTGTTCTTTCATGGAAGGCAGGATTAGTGGCAGTGAACAATGCGGCTTGGTTATCGCACTACAGCTGCATGGATAGAGGTACCTCTATATGCAAATCGTCTAGTACAGCTTGAACCCACATCATCTCTGTACTTGCTTGTGTCATGGCCCTGTATTCAGACTCAGCACTAGATCTAGCTACAACAGTTTGTTTCTTGCTTTTCCAAGAAACCAGCGAGCTGCCTACAAATACTGCAAAGCCCGAAGTATACTTCCGATCCTTAGGGCATCCTGCATAATCCTCATTCGCACATGCTGAAATAGATAAATTTGTTTCCCTTTTAAATAGCAATCATGTGCCTGGTGACGACTTTAGATACCTCAGTATCATATATATATAGCATCCATATGCACCTGTCTCGGTTGTTCCATGAACTGGCTAACTCAACTAACTGCAAAGGTAATATCGGGTCGAGTTATAGTAATGTAGAGGAGCTTACCCACTATTTCTCTATATCTTCTCTTGTAAACTTCCTCGGTATCATTATCATATAATTTCATGCTTGGATCCATAGGATTACTCGCGGGTCTACACCCAACCATACCGGTTTCAACAAGTAAATCTGTAATATATTTCCTTTGGGTCATCACAAGACCCTGTGTATTCCTGGCAAACTCCAACCTCAGAAAATATCGTAGAGTACCCAGATCCTTTGTAACAAACTGACGGCTCAAAAATGCTTTTGTCATCTTTATCCCCTGAGCATCATCTCCTGTAACCAAAATGTCATCAACATACACCATGATAACAACCATACCTCTAGGAGTCTTATGAATGAACAACGAGTGATCCGCATTGGATCTCTTGAATCCTTGTTGTTCAATCAGATGGGAAAGCTTCTGAAACCACGCCCTTGGGCTCTGTTTAAGACCATATATTGCTTTATGAAGTCTACACACCATATGATTCTCTCCCTCAGTAGCGAACCCCAGGGGCTGTTGCATGTAGACTTCTTCCTGCAGATCACCATACAAGAAGGCATTTCTTAACATCAAGTTGAACCAAGGGCCAGTCACGTACCACAACAACAGACAGTAGGATACGAAGGGTGGAATAACGAGCAACGGGTGAAAAAGTATCCATATAATCCACACCATAAGACTGAGTGAAGCCGCGCGCAACTAGCCTTGCCTTGTAATGGTCAAGACTACCATATGCATGATACTTAACTGTAAACACCCATTTGCAGCTAACAACAGACGCTCCTAAGGGAGCAGGAACCAAGCTCCATGTACCCCGTGACTGTAGGGCAGTCATCTCCTCCTCCATAGCAGAACGCCAACAGTCAATCTTCAGGGCATCCTGATAATTTCGTGGTATCTCCACGATCGACAAAGCCATAGCAAATTTCTGAAAATCCACTATAAGACGATGAAAGGAAACCTGGGAGACAAGGGGATATGATCCACAAGACCGTTTTCGGCTTCCGTAGAGCAATAGGAACATCCAGATCATCACCCACCGTCTTCACTGGTTCGAATTCCTCCTGCAATGATGATCCATGCACATGCATACTATCCGACCCATCATTAGTAATAGCATCTGAACATACCTGAGGAGCATGGGATGACTGACGTATAGCATGAGCAGGACCCGACCGACGTGTGTAATATTTAGGTAGGGGCGAGACAGTTGGTCTTGGTGGTGGTAGCAGGGGTGGTGGTGGTGGTCGAGATGATGTTGGTGTGACGACAGGGACAGGAACACACGTAGGTGGATTCAGAGTAGGAGGAGGTGGAACATAAACCTCATCAGTAGAAGTGGATGATGCCAACCTGGCACCTACAGGTGAGAAGTACATAACAGACTCAAAAAATGTAACATCAGCACTGACAAGGTATTTCCTGTTGACTGGATCATAGCAACGATAGCCCTCTGAGTCCGAGAGTAACCCACAAAGACACACTTGACAGCCCTAGGTGTGAGCTTGTCAAGTCTAGGGGACAAGTGGTAAACAAAGGCCACAATACCAAACACGCGAGGGGTAAGTGAAAATAATTCCTTGTCGGGAAAGACAACAGAAAGAGGAATTTGCTCACCAATAACCGAGGACATACGATTCACAAGGTAACAGTCTGTAATTACTGCATCTCCCCAAAATGAAATAGGTGCACAACTCTGGATAAGTAGGGTTCGAGTAATATCAAGAAGATGATGATGTTTTCTCTCCGCGACTCCATTTTGCTGAGATGTGTAAGCACATGTGGTTTGATGAATAATACCTCTTGACGAGAAGAAGTGTGAGAGAGAATGAGTGCAAAATTCCAAAACATTATCCGTACGAACATATTTAACATGAGAGGAAAAAACATTTTGCACTTCCATTATAAGATTTCGAATAACATTCCCTGCTTCAGATTTATTCTTTAACAAAAAGACCCATGACAAGTGAGAGAAATCATCAACAACTACAAGATAAAACCTGTGTCCCTGGTGATGAGGAACACGACTCGGACACCAAATATCGACATGAAGTAAATCAAACGGGGAGCTACTGCTCCGACACCGACAACTAGGAAAGCTAGCTCGATGGTGCTTACCCAACTATCAGGCTTCACACTCGAAGGAGGAACTCGGGGAAATCTGAGGTAAGAGATGACACATCTTCTAAAGTAGGAGGTGACCAAAACGTAGATGCCATGTATACAGAGAGACTGATCCGGCTGAATAAAAGGAGATGCCAGCATAGGAATTCCGGACCAGACGATAGAGATCATCCTGCTCAGAGCCACAGCCAATCACCCTGACCGTTAGGATATCCTGGAATATAAGAGAAGATGGGCCAAATGTAGCACGACAATGCAAATCCTTTGTAATTTAACTAATAGACAGTAAGTTCACCGAAAAATCAGTTGCATGTAGAACATTCTGTAAATACATGGAAGACGACAAAGTAATCTCCCCCTGTCTAATGATGGGTGAATGAGTCCCATCAGCTATTACCATAGACCGTCCTGATGGAATCTCCCTATATGATACGAGTCTTATCTCTGTCCCGACAAAGATGGTGTGTTGCACTAGAGTCCATGATCCAATCTGAGACATCTGAACTATGACATGATGGAAAAGCACAAGCACTACCTGAGTTGCTAGCAAAGGCAGAAGTATTGGCAGATGTTGAAGCTGCAATGTCTGAAGAACCTCTTCGAGAATCTCTAGATACAGGAGGCATAATATCTCTCAATCTCGCAACGAGATCCTCGAACCTCTGAGACGCGGACGGAGATGCAACATGCTCGGTCACTCGCATCGATGTTGGAAACCCGTGCTTAAAAATAACATGTATCGTGGAGGTGTTCTTGAGGAATATTGCGTTGTTTAGGCCGGTCCTTGGTGGGGGGAGTCCTTCTCCTTTTGGACGGACGATTGGGCGGGGGGAGGGGCTCTTTGCTCTCGTTTCCCTCGGTTATATGCTCTGGCTGAGGATAAGTCGTGCTCGGTTGCGACCTGCTGGCTTGATGGGAATTGGTGCCCCACCTTCTCCGCGAACTTCTCCGATCAGAGGTTGGATGACTTCTTGGCCTTGCTCGATGCTGTGAGGGAGGTGGGGCATCCTACGGGGGGGCGGGACCACTGGTGCTGGCGGGAGGCTCCATTCATGGTCAGGAAGGCCTTTGGGGCTATCTCTCGGCCGCCGTCGTCGCAGTCGGAGTTGCTTATCCGGGATTGTGCCTTTCTGCGGGCGCTCAAGCTTTCGGAGAGAATTGGTTTCTTCCTTTGGCTTCTCAGGAGGATGAGGCTAATGACGAGGGACCGATGTGCCAGGCTTTTAGGTACCATTTCTGACAGGTGTCTGCTATGCAATGAGGCGATTGAATCCGTGTAACACCTCTTCTTCTTGTGCCCCAGGGTGATTCAGGTTTGGCAGGGGGCTGCTTTGGACTGGTGTTGTACGAACGACCTCCAGTCTTTCTGTAATGCGCTACAGGCAAATAAGGATAGGCCGGTGAAGGAGGTGTTTTATCCAGTGGCCATACTGTGGGCGATTTGGCAGGGTAGGAATGATTTGCTGTTCTCGGGTCAAAGATTCTACAAGGAGAACATGGGGATTTTTGCAAAGCACCTGATGGAGGATTGGGCGTTGTAATGGCTATGTAGTGTCGGCGTGTGGTTGTTTCTTTCCCTCTCTTTTTTTCTTTCTCTTTTGAATAAAATTTTTGGGGCGTGCACCTTCGAGTGTCTCCCCCTTGCTTATGGATTTCAAAAAAAATAACATGTATCCTCAGCATGATCTGTGCGATGGCAAAAAGTGCATGGCTGGCGAAAACGACCGCCTCGACCACGAGGTCCGCAGCCACAGAATGAAGACGAACCACCTCTTCCTCTGGACACAACTATTGCCGAGGGTGGTGGAGTAGAAGTACTTGAGGAGACAGAGATGCAGCTGAGCTGGTTGCCGGTATACTTCCTCCATAGGAGGAATAGTAGCATCAGCAAGTATCGGAGAACGGGCAACTTCATATTCAGGGTCCAAGGACGCAAGCAGGACCCCCACCATGGTAGCATTCCTGAACGTCTTCTTTTGCTCAGGGGTGGCCGTGAGAGGAATAGTCCTATAGAGCTTCTCAAACATCCCTCGTAGGGATGTATGCAGGGAATGAAGTGGCCGTCCATTCTGCTTAATTGTGAAGATGTCATGCTGTAGCTGTAACATATTTGTCTCATTTCGCACATGTGAATATGTTGCTGCTAGTATGTCCCACATCGCCTTAGCGGTGGGTTGATGGAGAACATCATTAGCAATCTCCATCGACAACGTATCTGATAACCAGACCTTGGCATATGAATCATCGGCCTCCCAGGAGGCATAAATCCCAGTTTTGTCTGCCGGCTCTTCCTCGATAAGAATGTGCTTCTTACCGTTCGACTTCATGAGGCTTATGAACTACATCGCCCAGAGCTCGTAGTTCGTCCCATCCATCTTGACTATTGGTGCGAGACCTTTGAACGCGCCTATAGAGGGCATATCGACTTTGAGTTTTGACATATCTCCGTAGACAGAGAACTAGGATTTGTAGACTAAAAGAGAGATGTCTACATAAACTTCATGGGATTTGAGTGCGCTTCTAGACTCTACGCACTCAAATCCATTAAGATGGTGGAGAAGACGACTGCGAAGATGGGAGAAGGTGCCGGCAGGAGATAGCCGGTGAGGGGAGACAGCGGGAGGGGGCTGGCGACAGAAGGGGGGCTGGCAGCGGCGGGAGGGGGTAGCGGCGGCGGGAGTGGGCTGGCGGCGCACTGGGAGAGGAGGCGACGGGGGTGGCGCCGAGGAGAGAGAGAGAGAGGGATGGCGGGTGAGAAGGGTTTTAGGGTTTTGGCTCTGATACCATATTGGTGGAAATTATTGTCTTGTTATTCCAAAGAACCCTAGGCTCTCTTATATAGAGGAAAGCCTATGGGTAAATTACATAAGTAGTAAGTACGGAAATAAAGAAATGATAAACAGTACACCGACTACATAAATCTCTCAACATACTGGTCAGGGCTTACGGTTGCCATGGCAATCACCCCATGGAGGGAGGTCACATTCAAGTTAGCAAACCTTAGAGCACAAGACACTGCATTAGGATCAGTTTATGGAGATCTAGGTTCCATTATCTCCCAGAACTATATGGAACTAAGATTCATGGTCCTCCTCCCATGGATAATTTTCACCAGCTTCCTGAGGCAAAGTCAGATGTATGGTCAAGCTGGAGGGATTACAGCAGCCGTGTCAGCAATTATAATTTTAGGGAGGAAGAATTATGGTTTCCCTGCAACTTTTGCAATAGCTAGGCTTACTGAAACATGTACTGGCTTGCTGTGCTGCATCCTTGTCGAGATTATATTGCAGCCTACAAGAGCTTCATCATTAGCAAGGTCTCACCTATGTCATGGCATAGAATCTCTTCATAAATGCATGAGTATACTCGGCGGAAGCGAGAATGCATCAGCTACATTATCGTCTGAGCTCAAGGAGAAGGGAAAGAAGCTGATGGAACGAATCCATCAGCTTAAGACATGAAAGAAGCACAGGGAGAGCCAAACTTCTGGTTTTTGCCATTTCCTAGTGATTCCTACGACAAGATCCACAACTCCTTGTCCAGAATGGCAGAATTTATAATCTTTATAGGTCTTATGGAGCAATTTCTGGTTCAAGAATACAACAGGAACAGTCAAGGATGGCACAAAATTCAGGAAACAATCAAAGAAGAACTAGAAGCACTGGACAAAGTTGATGATTTAATCATGTGCCTACACCATATTATGCAGGTCAAGCCAACTGACAAGAAATTACAGGTTGAGAACCACAGATGAAAAAGAGTGTCAACAGATTCTATCTTTATATCTTCAGCGCACATCAGAGTTGGTGCACAAACTTGGTGAAGATGAAGAGAATCATGACGTGAACAACCAAATTATTTTATTTTTAGGCTCGTGTGGATATTTCATCGGGGGTTTAAAGAAAGAATCAAAAGAATTCGAAAAAGGGATTATAGAGTTAGTCCAATTAGAAAATCCTACCAGGTACATTAACTTGAGTGAGCTTTCATGTAAGGTTAAAACTGTACTAGCAAAGTAGATTATATGGTAAAATAATGTCCATTATCGTTCCAACTTTCGGACTATAAGATCATAAAAAAATCATCCATGTTTTACAAAATGTTAAGGTGAAGATGCCAGATGTTATTAAGACAATAACCAGTTCTGTATATACTTTTCTCTGCAGCATAGTCGTTGCTTGTATATGCACAAACATATATATAGTTTTCAAACAATCAAAAGGTCAAAAGGCCATGCAGAAAAGTTGGCGAGAACTAAGAGGTGACAAGGTTGCATCACCTAAGGAAAATCAAATCTTTAATGATGCCAATTGGTCCTTGGGCTATTGATGAGATCTTCCAACCATAACAGCGAAGTTCATCTAGTTAAAGAAATCATGTGTCTTCAAGAATTCTCAATGGATTTTCCATTTTCCAAAAGTTTTGCTCTAATATCGCATAATTAATGCAACAACAGAATGTAAACCGTAAAAAAAACTCCACATTCTATAAAATAGCAAATTAAAAAATACTCCAGGTTACATCTTTTCTGAAACAAATAAGTCTGATCTTTCTATAGTACAACAATCATAGGATTTGAGTGAAAATACTGTAAAATCTCAACTACGAACATAGAGACAACTACAGGACATTCACTCATATTTTCTTCAGTCCAAATCTTTCATCACTAATACTGAGGGCCAAATAAAATCAGAAACCCGATACTAAAATCTCATCAACCGCGGCAGATTACCTGGCAATGACGTCTCCCAATCGTCCAGTCCGCAACTCGCAGCTCTTTCCCAATCCCCAACCGTCGCGACCGTCAACCCCCTTTTAATTCCTAGCATCATCATCTTCCCAAAATCGGCAGCATCGAAACAAACTCTCCTTTTTCTACGCGCATTTCCACGAACACCTTTCCCACGCCACGCGAACTCCGCCCACTTTTGGAAAGCATCGCGACGTACAGCGATGCAAATTCCCAATTAATGCATCTTTCCCCTTCCGGAATCGTCCCTGAAACGGCTCCAATTTCAAATCGAAAATCCTAAACCCTATAAAACACACCCGCTCGAACAACTCCATAGACTCTCACAGACTCTGCAACATGAAGACGACCACCTGCATTGTCTTCTCCGTCGTGGCTATTGCGCTCGCGCTTCTAGCCGCTCCGTCCTTCTCCTCCTCCACCCCTTCACCGGCGCCGTCACCGGCTGTGAATCCTCCACATCCATCCCCGTCGCCGAGCCCTAAGTCACCGTCCCACGCCCCGTCGCCGGCCGTCCATCCGCCGACGGTGTCTCCGTCCAAGCCCCCCGTCGCTGTTCCCTCGCCCGAGTCTTCCCCGCCGACTCCGCAATCTCCTCCGATGGAAACTTCGCCGCCTTCTCCGCCAACTTTGCCGCCGTCTTCTCCTCCCGACGATGAACCGGCCGACAGCAGCGCGAGCTCGTTGGCCCTTCCCGCGTCTGTGGTGATGGTGGGAGTGTTGGCTGCGTCGCTGATGCTTTAGATGAACGTAGACCGTCGGATTCGAGTTTCAGGATATTGTCATACAGTTGGTGTTCATTGGTTTTCAGGATGACCTATTTGATCCGTGATGTCTTACTTGAATCTTTATTATTTTTATCATATTTTTATTCGTTTTCTAATCTCAATAAATTGATGTTCTTGGATGACATATATTTGAATGTTCGTTTACAAACGTGCTTCCATAAAAAAAATATATGAATTAAAATCTATGTTAAGATAAAAATGTTCCTTATTTTTAAGGATCTAATTGGAGGAAGGATAAATTATAAGGTGAGTTTCTCATTCCCATTTGGACACAATGAGCGGTGTAAATATGATACAACCACTTATCTTGATGTTTGATAGGATAAAGAATATTACTGTAAAAATGGACTGTACCATCTTAGCATTTGATTTTTATTTCAAAACAAAACTCCTTCCCACATTCCTTACATATCCATGCTACTCAATTGTCACTACCATCAAATTTTCAACTACTAAAGGTCATATCTCATCCATTAAGATTTTAGTAAAACTTTCGAAATATTAAAAGTACGTTCGATTCGGAAATAAGCAGGAATATGGATGGAAAATAAAGAGGTATGCGTCTATTAAGGTGAAATAATGGGGTGTGCCACGTCAGATGGAAAATTGAACCCTTATTGCAGTACTTATTCTCCAAACGAATATGAGCTAAAAATTGTTTATTTGACCAATATGAAGGTGATTTCACAACCTTTCGTAATTTTTAATGTAGGGTATTAGTTCATGATGAACATCGAGATTCTCGATCACCAAGAGTTGATCACCCAGACTAATTGATGTAGAACTAATTGATGTAGAAAAGAATTTAGGGGCGAGGGGAGAAAAGTGGAGAGCTACATGATCCTCTCACATTAAGTTCAAAACTAGGATGAGAGACTAGATTTCATTGTCATCTTTGGAGAAGGAGAAAAGACTATGCTGCATAATTGAAGTATCTACTTTTCCCAAATACATAGAGAGTTCTTTTCTTAATTTCTCAGTTTCAAAATCTTCACATTGGCTTCCACCTTTAGCTTAGAATCTCCCAAGTGCAGGTTTTTTGAGATTGACATTCTTCTCTATCGTAATTATATATCATGGACATGAAAAAGTGGTCAGCAGACTTTCCCATCCTTATAACAAATGTGGTATTCAACCAATTATGTCATACTAATATATGGAGCCCAAAGAGAGGAAAGTTGAAGTTAAAGAAGTGAAAGAGGGATGTTGATTAAAAAGAGTGATCATCGATTGAGGGTGGGGGGATGAATGGATGATGGGAGTCAAATGCTAGTTTTCTATCCACATGACTTGTCCCTCAAAGCATAAGAAAATAGCATAACTAAAACGAAATCTAAATCACAATCACACCTAAATGATGGGAAAACTTACATCCCTAATTTGACTGAACTAACTATAGCTAGAATCAAACTTAAAGATTTATATTTAATCTCAATTTGTCCAAACAACATACAATAGTGATAAATCAAATCATCAACTTCTTATAAAATGAAATTTTCTAATTTGGGATTTGTAGCACTATCTCATCATTCAACCAAGCTTTATCTATAACAAGATTGCTCTATCCATAATAATCGGTTGGGAGAGAGGTGATCAAACAGCAATCCAGAGGCGATCGTGAAAGTGGTCCACACAGGGTGGGACCTACGGTATCGCTGAGGTGACTGCTCACGGACGTCGATTAAATCAATAATCAACCCACAAGTACCGATAAAACAATATGATGAATCTCCATTTCATCACCTTTATTCTATCATTTTGGCCTTAAAAACTCTAGCTAATGCATGTAAATAGCATCAATTTGTAGAAAATAGCATTCATTATTTATTGTATTTATTGTGTAAATAATATTATTTTTAATGCTAAAATTATATAATAAAGAGAAGAAAAGAAAAAAAATAAAATATCAAAGATATTTTATGACCCTAAACCCCGAGACCAAGTCAATATTTGAATTGGTCGGCAAGGAATAAATTAGGGGGATAAGAGCCGAAAATACCATAAAAATCACAATTATTTATTCATTCAATAATTTATTTTGACACCTATTTTATTATTTATTATTTATATATCAAATGAAGAAACTTTGTACATGAAAGTTATAGATAATAATATAAATAGACATACAAAATTGAGTTTGTACAAAAAATAATAAACCGTACATTTTATACAAAATAAAAAGCCAAAATCCCAACTTCACAGACCCATATCTCCCAAACAAAGACTCAAAATATATCAAAATCACTATAATTGTATATAACTTTTAATAAGCTATTTAATGAAGGTGATTTCAAAATTTTTAGAGTTAAGGTGTGAAAGTTAGGTTTTGGACCCTCATTCTACAATATACCTTGTTAACCTTATTGTTTTTACGAGTTCATATTTTATAATTTGGTAAGTATTACTTATAACATATGTACATATTAAAACCAAAATAAAACCAAAAAGAAAATACAAAATAAAATAAATTCTATGTCAAAACATAGGCGAAATATCTATAATAATACTTGTATATAAAGAAAAGTGAAAATCATTCCTTTATTATTTTATATTTTTATACTCTTATAAATATTACTTATATTCTATTAAAAATATAAAATCAAAACAAATCCCAATAAAATACATTAAAATAAAATAATGTATATCAAACATAGATAAAATACCTATAAGTATATTTATATAATATATACCCTTATTTATTTAAGTATACAAATAACATCATAAAAATATAATAAAAATATATTTAAACATATAAAAATAAGTTATAAATATATAAAATAAAAGAATAAAATAATAAAATAAAGTATACAAAATAAAAATAAAATGGCTAAAATATAGGTAAATATACTTATAAGTATACCCTTAAAAATTAACTACTAATAAATAAATCAAAAAAATAAATAAAAATCATATTAAAATATTGCATTAAATAATAAACAATTTTTATTTTATACTCAAAAATTAATAAAATCAAATACTATTTTAAAAAATTTATCTTCGATTTAATTGGACTGTTTTGTCTGTTTGCGGGCTGACGTGGCCCAATCACATCGCCCTGACTGTTGACTTCCAGTCAATTGTCCCTCCAGACGTTGCTCCTGTCAGAACCATCATTTCCTGTATTTTCTTCCCTTTTTTACGCGTGATCTATCGATCAATCGGCCCCTGATTTTTTCATGACATTTCATCATTGATATCCCCTGATTCACGTTAGGATCTTGGATCCCTTGTACATAGCTCGATCTCCTTTCTAATAGTCGGTCAATAAGAGTGTGTTCTATGCTTATAAATAAAAACCTCTGTCAACCTCCTCGTTTTTTGTCATATTCTACCCTCTAGAACCCAGTGGCTCGGCCAAAGCAAGAACCCTCGTGACAGGAGGGCATCCCCTGAGTTTCACGACGATAGAAGGAAGGTGGAGGTGCACCCAAGGCAGCCAACTCTGACCACCTCTGCTCCTTGGCTCTCGGCCAGGTAAGAGATGTGTTTTTGTACAATTTTTAGGTAGATGTAGTTCTTAGCTATAGTTTTATGTATTTTATACCCGATTTAGGTAATTTCGTAGCTTAGATTAGGCTAACGTACCCTCGTCGGAGCTCTAGAGCTCCGGCCATGTCTCATCGTTAACTCGCGCATCTCCGACCACCGCCTTTCACCCTCATTTCATTTCCCATCGCCTTCTCCATTAAAACCGCTGATCATCCTCTTATGATCGGTCTTCGATCAGTGATTCGATGCTCCTCCGTCACCCATTATATGAGCATCACCATCCACCTCATCCTGACGCAATCCAGCTTCATTTTCAATCGAGGAGAACCCCCTCGAGCCGTATCTTTTGTCCTTGTAGGATCTAGAGCACCAATGCGCCTCCTGGATCGATTTAGGAGCACATGTGAGGTACCTGGAGACGTCTAGCTTCCTTGAACTCGTCGGAGAGCGTTGAATGTCCTCTAGTCCTTTCGAGCCTCCCTGCTGATAGACGAAGGCCCTAGGAATCTTTTTGGACCTGTAGCAGCTCGAGGCGTGGTTGGATGCACTCGTGCTACCGGATCGAAGCTCGGGGATGGTTGAGTTCTTCCCTGTTCTTCGAGTCTTCGTCTATGCCGTCCGATCGACCTCGACCTCCAGATCCTCCCGGTGTTGTTGGATGCAGCCGTTCTTCACCGTTCAATCGTCCCATATGATCTAATCATGTCCATCCACAGTGAAGCATCATCAGGCCGCAATGAGGTGACACGTGTCAAGTGGGATCCATACAACCATCCGCCCACGCTTAGTATGGGGTAAATTTCATATTATACCCTGCCTTTTTGTATATTTAATTATTAGTCATGTAAATAAAATATAACGTGTAAAATAAAGTAGAAATTTTGTAAAAAGGCCCCGTACTTTTTGTAATTACATCTGGGTCCATTCCACGTCACCTCACATGCCATCCCACGTAGGGACGGAGCCAGGACATTTTTGAGGAGGGGGCACGAGGATTTAAAAAAATATGTCTATCAATTACAGTACAATCACATTCATTATATAAGAATAATTGTTATGGATAAAATATATTTATAGTTTCACGTATATTTTTCATCAATTTTGAACTTATTCATTATATAACAATAGTAAATTTTGAACATATTTTTTAATCAACTATATCTTTTATTCAATTTTACATAGATTGGTATCATATATGTTCCACAATGTCGGGATTTTTTGTGAATGATATTTATATCTTTTTTAAAAGTAAGTTATATTCAAGTATTTTAATTAGTTTAAATTTAGTATAGGATTTTGATTAATTGCAATATAAACTACACTTGTTCCGAATCTGTATCAAATCAAAAATATAAAATACTAATTCTATACTTTTTTTCAATAATAAGAAATATTAATGTCTATGAAGAAAAATACGCAGATCAAGAATATATGTGCATTTGACCACTTTACTTGATACTAAATAGGACCAATGAATAATATATGAAACTTGACAATAAATGATTTAAAAAAGATAATTTTTTAGATTGCGAATTAGACCACGTATATGTATAAGTGATAACGAGATTGGACGAAGATCGATTCATTCTATAGTTCGATTCTTAAAAAATGGATAACCGATAAGATTAGGGTAGGGATCTATTATAAGTTAATCGATTGAAAAAAATCCAATATAGGTTTATTTGAGGTAAAATCTATTATTTTTTGGTAAGAATATTATGTTAAGAGGCATACTATCTATGGGTAAAAATTATTAAACTTTTTCAAAAGAAATTAGAGGGCATGTACGAGGTTTACCTTCAAAAATCCAAATGAGGTATTAAAATTTTGAAATATTATGATTACTTTTACCTTAAAAATCCATAGGAAAAAAATTAAATAAACATATATTATATAATCCCAAAATTTAGGGGGGGCGTTTGCCCCTCCTTGCCCCCCCCTTAAATCCATCCTTGATCCCACGTGAGGTGGTGAATTTGCAAGTACGCCCCTGTTATTTTTGTAATTGATGAAAAGTCCATAAAATTTAAAATACGTTGTATATTTTTGGCTAAATTGTATCTGCTCCTTTGAAGTTTATTTTTATTGCAAATATGCCCCTGCTAGGACATGTATTTTTATGCATTTCACCTAATTTTTATAAATAGTTATTGTGCTCCTAAATCTGCAAAAATAAGAATAAATGCCTCTTTCCATGTATTCTCGCGCCACATATTTGTTTTGCATTTCGGGTATTTTATCTATTTATTAAAAATCAAAAGGAGCGTAATTTTGTATTGTTTAGCTTAGAAAATACCAAAAAATATTAAAAAAGTGCCTAAAAATTCCGAAAAAAATTATATAGTCTATTATATTATATTTTAATTCTAGACCAAAAATCACTAAAAAGGAAAAAAGAGAGATTAAAATTGAAACTCTAAAAACATTCATAAAAATATAAAAAGTCATTAAAAAATTCAAAAATTTATTTTCTCATTTTATAATTTTCTTTATATATATTAAAATTAGTTTGGATAATTTTGGATCTAATTTACTATTTTTAACATTCAAATCAATTTCGTCTAATTATTTAATCGCTTATTTGGGACATTTTTTGTTTTAAAAATATATAAAAATTAGCAAAAAAATTCAGAAAAATTACAAAAATATTAAAAAATATATAAAACACAAAACAATTTTTATTTTGTATTTTTATTTATTAGTATTTATAAATATAATAATCTACATGTATACATAGCCTTATATATCCTATATATAAGAAAAGAAATTATAAAAATCTGAAAATATAAAAGGAAAATATAAAATTAAAAATAAAATGCAAAAATATAAAACAAAAACAAAAATATATATAATATCAAAAATCCATAAAAATAATTAAAATGGACAAGAGATAAAAGGCAAAAATCATGTGGGCATTCATTTGCCCCTTTTCTACCGTTTGCTCCTTGAGTTAGACTTCTACACATGCTTACACATATAGATATTTGATGTAGAGTTATAATAAATTGACTCCACATTTTTGATACTTAATTGCTTGATTTGTGTTGTGGGTTAATTGTTGATTGAAGATTGGGTTTCGTATGAGGTCGCTTCGACGATTGTCGATCCGACTTGTGGATTGACATGACCTCAACAAAATCCTCTTCATCAAATGGCGTCGTTGCCGAGGAGCAACATCGCATAGTTGGGGATTCTTTTTTTCTATTCTCTCTTGTCCATACATTTATTTATCTTTGCATTTATTTATTTATGTCGTTTATTTATTTTTAATTTTTATTTGATATTAATTGTGAACTGTCTGACACTCCTTCATGTTTGAATTTGTTGCGAGGGACCGCAGAGCAATGGAGGACTTCTTAGGATGACCTATGCACCAAGCAAGGCAGAGCCGACCTTCTTACTGAGCTGGCAGGAGAGAGCATCCAATACAGACTTGGAGGAATTTTTTAGACAACTTCTGGCTACATCTCATTTTATACATTTTTCTTAACAAATATATAAATTCACGTGAGAGAGTGGTACTTCTATATGTAATAATTTGGACTCTCACAGGTACAACAACTTCGCGAGGTCCATTGCCCGAGGGATTGTTTCCTAGGGAGCCTATCTGGCTTTTTCATGTTTTTATCGCTTTATTTTTATTTGTTTTCTGATTTTTGTTTTATATATTTGTGTGAATGAGCCCTAGTTTAGGAATTGTTTGCTCGATAGATTAAGGTCCAAATCCCTAATAAATTTGCATGAACCTATATCTTCACTTCTGGACTTAATCAAATCGTAATTGGTATTTATTTAGATTTGAGATCGAGCGTCGAGAGAAGTGATATACAGCGCTTGCGGGATCTGTTGTGACGGACACCGATGCACTTTAGAGGCCGGACTTTTGGATCTCATCTCCAGATATTTAGCATATGATTCTTTACGATAATAGCAATTACTATCTTAGGGTGATTTCATCGGATTGCATTGGCATGTAGTATAGGTCTCAATTCTGTTATGCATCCCACATAAAGAGAGCTGGGAAGCACTGTAAGCCTTTTGACTTAGTATGCATGATCGATTTCCTACTTGCACGGCTTTTTCGACCTTCTCCCTCTGATTTTGCTCACCTAAGATGCTAAATGGAATTGAAAATATTGTTAGGCATGTGCATTGAAAATAACAAAAAAGGTGATAACCTAAATAAAATTAGGACCACTAACTCTGTTGGACTTTGAAATTAAAATGTAATGGATTCATTACATTGGGGAGAGCAACCCCCACCTTGTCTGTGCATTTTATTCCTATGTACACACTAAGGAGTAGTGTCCAAATCCCAAGCTTGTCTTCGGTGTGTACAATTTCTTGAAAATCACCTAACTCTAAAAATAAAAAGATAAAAGACCAACATCTCGATCTTCACTATGTTGAGTAGGTGAACTGGGAGTTTGCTTGGTACATTGACTATGATTTTGAGTCCATTTGCATTTTCACCCTTTTTAAGTTGTTGGTCCCATTAGTGTACATCATTATTTTTTATTATTGAGTTTATCTACCTCTCTTGTGTATTTATTTCCTCATTTGCATCCGAGTCGTGATATTGGGTTTTGAGCTTCATCGTCTTCGTTGGATTTTACGGCTTTTCTCCTTGCCCATATCACCCATATCTGGTCTGGTTCAAGGAGACTCTCTCCTTGATCCACAATTTTATCTATGTCCACTTTGATCCCGCCCACTCTCCTCGTTCCTTCTGTATCATCCAATCTTCTACCCGAGATTACTGTGCTTAGAGATGGGCATGCATTGATGTTTATGACTTACATCGATTATTTAAGTAAGTTGGGTACATTTTGAGGATGTTGAGATTGGCATGCTCCTTTTGGTGGATATGACTCCAGATCCGTGCATAGATCTTATTGAGCATTTTGATGATTGCACGATTACTAGGTTTGACTCTTATTTGATGATTTTGATCAAGCACACCGGATTGAGGATGTGATGTATTGTGATGATTTGATGATGATTTCATGAGCTATGATTAGATGATCTATTTTGTAGTTCCTCATGTCTTGCTTCAAAGGATTGATGTATTATCTCTATTTCGACTTCGGAGCGGTCGTGTGTGGAACCCACATGATCTCACTCATCCCCTTGACCGGTCCATCCTCAATCTCCTGACTCTTTCATCTGTAGAACATAGAGGATTCCTGCTAACATCTCGAGCCATCTCTGCTACGTTGATTGACTAGAGGGACCGTATTGTGATTGACCTGATTGCCTTATCCCTCACATGATCTTATGCCCTCCGACTGAGGATTGAGTGATTGATTATTTCGAGGACCTAAGACTTGATGCCAGCATTCATATGATTTGATTGACCTAGTTTGCATTACTCCCCGAGTAATAATTGCAGGAGAATGCAATATTTTCTTTACGATCAGTTTCTCTCTTGGCTTGTGTATCCATTTGTTGGATCACAAAATCGAGTCGTTGAATATTTGAGTATTTTGCCTCCTAGTCTGCTTATGTACCCGATTTGTCGGTGCACAAGGCTAATTTCATGACTCCTTTGAGTCTTCTTTCCTTGATAGTCCTTGCAAGGATAAGTCTCACCTTTCTGACTATTTACTACTTAATCATAGTACTCCCCGAGGGTTATCTGCGGGATACTATGTCACTTTCTCGATATTTCGGTCTCTTCTGCTGGTTAGCCGATCTGTAGTCTACCGAGACCTATCTGTTTGACTCATACGAGTCTGCTCACCTTCAAGACCCTCGCAAGGTTGAGATCTATTCTGATATTCTCTGCATAGTTTGCATTACTCCTCGAGGACTATCTGTAGGTGGATGCAACAAATTCTTTACACCCGGTGCCACTTGCCGATTATGTCTCCAATCAGTTGGAGCACAGAATCGAGTCATCTGATATGTCATCAGTCTCACTGCATTGATGCATATCCGGTCTGTCAGATCATGAGACTATGTTGTCTTGAGTCATTTGAGTCTGCTCTCCTTGATGTTCCTCGCAAGGACGAGCCATCTTCATCTGATTATTCACTACTTAGTTGGTAGTATGTTCCCCGAGTAAATGCATGTAAATAGGTTTAGGTATTTTACTATTCATGCATTATTGTGTACATAGTGTATAAAATATTGTTTTTAATGCCGAAATTATAACATAAAGAAAAGAAAAGAAAAGCAATAAAATATTGCAAATATTTTATGACCCGAAACCCCGAGACCTAGGCATTTCGATGACTAGGTCGACAAGGAATAAAGTAGGGGGAGATAAGGACCGAAAACTAATAAAAATACCTATTTATTTTTTATTCATTTTCCTTCATTTTTTGGGACCTATTTTAAGTTCCACCTTTTATACTTCAAATAAAGAAACTTTGTACATGAAAGTTGTAGATAATTAAATAAAGAAAAATACAAAATTGGTTTCATACAAAAATAATGTACAGATAAAAAGTTAGATCTAAATAAGATTCCAGAATCTCAACTTTTATCTCTCAAATAAAAATTCAAAATGTATCAAAATCACCTTTAATTATATATAATTTTTAATAAGCTTTATAATGAAGGTGGTTTCATATTTTTTGGAGTTATGGTTTGAAAGTTGAGTTTTGGACCCCTATTGTATACTTTACCCGATTAAAATATTCATTTGATTTATTATTCATTATTTTTATAATAATATATTTTTATAATTTTGTAAATATTATTTATAATATATGTACATATTAAAAATAGAATAAAACACTAAAGAAAATATAAAAATAAAATACTTAAGAAAAGACATAGGTATAATACATACAAGTATACCTATATAGATAATACTTCTATTTATTTAATTGTATATATTAATTCAAAAAAATAAAATAAAAATATATTTAAGTCTGTAAAAATAAGTTATAAATTTATAAAATTAAATATAATTAATAAAATCAAAAATACAAAATAAAAATAAAACATTAAAATATATAGACAAATATACATGTATATAACTCCTAAAAGGTAACTTGTAATTTCAAACCTCTAAAAAATAAATAAAAATGAGAATAAAATACTTTGGAAAATAATAAATATTTTTCATTTAATAACCTGAAATTAATAAAAATTTTTATTATTTTTAATTGATTTTACATATATTTTTTTCCAAACTTTTTCATGGTTGGACCACGTGGACCAACGAGATGGCGGCAGAAGTTGACCTATGGTCAACTCTCTGCCCAACGTCTGCTGATGTGTCAGATTGAATATTTCCTCGATTTCTTCGAATTTTGGAGGTCACGCCTTGTACCCTCTCATGTTGAGCCCTTCTGCATTTTTTCGCCTCATATATTAGTGATTCACGCCCAAGTCTTTTCTTGGGCTGCGAATTACTGATCGAGTCGTTTTTCCTCGTTTTTTTGGAGTCGTTCGACCACGTATTCAAAAACTACCCGTCACCTTCCTTCGACCTTTGAACCCCATTTGACCCGTCTCTCTTCCCCTTTTCTTGTGCTCCGGACCGGTGGTGGTGACAACACCACCTCCAGCCAATCTGGGCGGTGTTTGACGAGTTTTTTGGGCGTGTTCCACCCTATCTCCGGCCATAGGCTGTCGAGGTCCTTTTCTCTGGGGTCCAGCCATCGAGGTATCCCTTTTCTTCTTGTTTTCTTGCATTTTGTTTCTTCGCCATAGTCTTAGGACTCCCCCGACCGTTTCCTTTTGATTTCTACCCAACCGATCACCTTCTCCACCCCCTCGTCGGAGCTTGCTCCGATGAGCTCCTATCTCGCCTCCACCTCTCCTTCGCCCACTGGAGGGTTGCGGCAGTTTGCCCGCGACCCTCTTAACTTTCGCTTGAAGTTCCAGGTACTATAGAAGCTGTTGGTGCTCGTTTTGAAGTGTCATCGTGATACCTGGGGCTTGCCCGCTCCGTCGGCCTCACGTGCACCCTCCAGCCTCCGTCGGAGATTTTTGGAGCTGCCAGCAGATAGAGGACCTCGTCAAGGAGCCGTCTGACCATTTTGGAGCTCTTCAGGTTGCTGGAGGACAGAGATCAAGCTTGGGAAGGTTCTCCTCACCGGGGCTACTTCCTAGTTCTTCCTCTGCCCTTCGCCACCGTTCGATTAAGGTCGGATCTTCCTGACCTCCAGTAGCCATTCGATCCTTTGAGCCAGTGTCGTTGATCGCCATCGTCAGATCTGATCTCAGCCGAAGGATCGCGAACCCTCATCGCGTGCCAAGAGCCTGCCATGTGTATAAGTGGAGAAATCCCATCGTTCGATCGCACCTTAGGATTGGGTAAATTGCAGAGCCACCCAATCATTTTTGTTAATTATTTATTAATACTTACTCTTTCCTTTGACATTTTAATATTTTTGTAATATTTATAAAAAGAGCCCCGAACTTTCCATATTTTCCATTTAATCCCCGACCACGTCACCTCACGTGCCTGGCATACGTGAGGTGTAAGCATTTCGGGCTAGGACCCTCGCTCATTTTGTAATTTATATTTAGTACAGAAAGTTTTTGATGCAGTTATAATATTTCGGACAAATTGCATTTTGATCCCCAGATTTTTAGTAATTACAAAAAGGTCCCTGCTTGGTTACGTGCCCCGTGCACGTGAGTTTTGGGCATTTTGCAGGGAAGGGCTTCGACTTTTGGTGATTTCTGATTAGCCCTAGTATTTCAATAATTAGTTTCATATTTGTGGGAACTTTACACTTTGGCCCTCGAACTCTTGCATATTTACAAAAATACCCCTGTAAGAGTGTATTTTCTTTTTTCTTCTAGTATTTATTTCATGCATCTATAAAAACCCTAAAAAATCTCCAAAAATAGATTTAGGTTCATGTTTCATTCCACAATCATGCTATATTTTTATTTTTCATTTTTGCAGCATTTATTTTTTTATAAAAAAACAAAATGGTGCATTTTCATCCCTATTTGCACTATAAAATCCATAAAAATTATAAAAACTCTTGAAAAATTTCCAAAAAATATATTTTGTTTATGTCTATGTGTTTTATATTCAGACCAAAAATCACTAAAAATATAAAAAAACCCATAAAAATTGCAAAACCCTTAAAATCTTTATAAAATGTTAAAAATTCTAAAAAATCCTAAAAATTTGTTTTCTGTTGTTGAATTTCTCTATTATTATCTTTATTTTAAATTAATTTGGAGAATCTTTAACTCTCTTTACTATTTTTCAACTCCATTTTAATCTCGGGTATGCATTTTATTCCTTATTTTGAGTATTTTTGGCTTTTAAAATACTAAAACAATTAGCAAAAATTTAAAAAAATCACAAAAACGTTAGAAAATTATAAAAAGTATAAAAAGAATTTATTTCATGTATTTTGCTTATTTTTATCTATTTTTATATATACATTATCTCTCTCTCTCTTTTCTTTATTGTATATATACTTTATTTATAATTTAAAAGAAAAAGAAAGTAAAAAAATATAAAATATAAAAAGAGAATATAAAATTAGAAATTAAAAAGAAAATATAAAAATATAAAATTAAAAATTAAAATAAAAATTAAAAATCAAAAATTAAAAATTAAAAATCCACAAAAAATAGCACTTATAGACAAATACATCACATTCGTTTTTACGTAATTTATTGCCCCTATCTACCTGCTTTCTCCATGTGTTCGACCTCTACACTACTTGCACTATACAAATCTTTTGTAGAGTTATAATAAATTTTAACTCCACATCTTGCTTTTCATTGATTGATTCTGACTTGTGGGTTAATTGTTGGCTGAATTGGGTTTTCGTGTGAGGTCAACTCGACGACTGGATTTCTCACCTTGTGAGACTTCTAGACCTCCGCAAAATCTTGTTCAACAAATGGCGCCGTTGCCGGGGAGCAACAACGCTTAGATCGGGTTTTTGCTTGATTGTGATATTTGTCTATATTTGTCATTCATTTATTTTCTTTATTTTTGATATTGATTGTTGAGCTGCCTAACCTCCTTTCTTGTTGATTTCGTGTGAGGTACCACATATCGAGGGAGTCGCTCTACTCAAGGTGCATGTGCACCCATGTGAAGTCGGCTTCTGCTTGCCTAGCACCGAAGGAGACGTAGAGGGATTTTTGAAGATCGAACTCCATTTTTATTTTCTATATTTATTTGTGTAATTTAAGTATGAGAGAGACAATCGATTTGTAACTTAAACATGACTCTCAGGACTCTACCACACTCCACCACTTAACAAGGTTCAGTGCCCGAGGGATTGTTCCCTTGGAGGCCTCGTCGGTTTTGCCGCAGTTTTCCTTCGCATTTTTTTGTTTCCCAGTTTTATTTTATTTATTTTGTGTGATTGAGCTCTTAGTTTTAGGAGTTGCTTGTCGACAGCATTAGGTCCAAACACTTAATATATCTGTCTGCGCCTATAGTGACGGTTGGACTTAGTCAAATTTTGAAAATACGGTTCTTCACGATAATAACAATTTTTGAACTTAGGGCGATTTCATCAGTTGTATTTGCATATAGTGTAGGTTTCAATTCACTGAGCATCCTTGCATGTAGAGTGTTGGAGGCAAGGTGAGCATTTCTCTTTAGCATTCATCATTGATTTACCGCTTGCATTGCTTTTTCGTCTCTGAAAACTCGGATTTTGCGAGGGTCAAAATAGTCCACACAAGGCGGGACTACAGTGTCGTTGAGCGACCGCTCACGAAACCCGAATTAATCAACAATTAACCCACAACAGATAAATCAAGCAATGAAAATAAATGTGCGGAGTTAAAATTTATTATAACTCTACAACAAGATGTGTATAGTGCAAGTATGTGTAGAGGTCGAACACAGGGAGCAGACAGGTAGAACGGGGCAAAGATGCACAAAATGTGTGAAAGTGATCAAGTGACTACTATGCTATTTTTTTGTGGGTTTTAATTTTTTATATTTTTTATTTAATTTTTAATTTTATATTTTTGTATTTTGATTTTTAATTTACTGATTTTTATATTTTCTTTTTATATTATATATATTTTTTATTTCTTTTTCAATATTGGAAAATAAGGACAATGTAATAAAAGATAAGCTAAAGTATTTATAAAAATGTGCAAAAATAATCAAAAATTCAGAAATAAGATGTTTTTGAGATTTTTAGGATTTTTTACTGTTTTTGTGATTTTTGGGTAATTTTTAGAATGTTTTTGGTATTTTTAATTAGCAAAATAAAGCAAACAGTGAATAAAATGCAAGGCTGAAACTTAAAATGGAGAAATAAAATAGCAAATAGTAACAAAAAATCTCCAAATCAATTTCAATTAAAGATGATAAAATAAGGAAAATTTGGACACCAAGATTATATTTTTAGGGTTTTTGTAGGATTTTTAATATTTTTTGGAAGTTTTTTTAGAGTTTTAATATTTTTAGGAGTTTCCTTTTGTATTTTTTAATGATTTTTGGTCTGGAGCTAGAACACACTAAGAGAAACAAAATACATTTTTTTCGGATTTTTCTGGAGAGTTTTTATATTTTTTAGGGATTTTCTAAGCTAGACAGTGCACAAAAAGCATGTTTTTTTATTTTTAATAAATATTAAAAAGCAATAATTATGGAAAATAAAAATATGACATAAATATACAATGCAACAGGAAATTTAATGCAATTTTTGTGGATTTTTTAGTGATTTGTAGATGCATGCAAAAATTAGAGATGACAGCAAGAAACTACATGCAAGCCAGGGGTATATGTGTAATTAAGGCAAAGTCCGAGGGCTGGCAAGCAAATATTCCACAAAATAATTAACTATAGAAAATAGTTTCTGGACTGTTAGCAAATACACAAAATGCCAAGGCTATGCCAGCAAAAATCCAAGCCCCACGTGCATAGGCACGCGCGCCTGGGAGGGGCGAATTCGCAATACTCAAAATCCTTGGGGTACAGTATGCAAATGTCACAAAATTTTAAGCCTGCAGAGGAATGTTTGATAAGTCTTAATTAAATACAAAAAGGCTGGCCGAAGTTTGCAAATTACCCACTCAAATGTGCGATCCTACGGCGGTTAATAAGTCACTTGAGCCACGTGTCGCGCCGCGGACGCGCGATGCCCCTTGGTTTTCAACGGCCAAGATTAGATCGACTTGAGGGCGATCAACGACTGGAGGGCAATCAACGGTTGGAGGGAGGCACGCGATCGACGGCGGATGGGAGGCCTGGAAGAACAGGCCGCATCCGACGGCCCGAGGATGATCACGAAGAACCAGGAGGAGGGCCGGCGATAATGAAGTTCCCCGGCCCCTCTCCTTCATCCCCGTCGTCGTTGGAGGTCGCAAAAGGGGCCGCGCGGCTCCTGGGAAGCTCCCCGAGTGGGCGGCGGGGTCAAAATGGCCCAAGGAGGGCTGGAGGTCCGCCGTTTCGTGAGGCGGAGGGGGCAGCTCCAGGCTGCCGGCGTCGATAAAAATTGAAGCCCAGACGGACGTCTTCAGGTCCTGGGACCTGCAATGACACACGAATTCAACAGTACGAGGTCCCAGGTCTTTTTAGATGCAAAAAAGCGTGGACGAGATGGCGGAATGGGAAGGAGAGGTTGGCCGGAGCTCGAGGGGCTCCGGCAAGGGTGTTTGATGTTTAGATCGAAGCCAATAGTTGATTTAATGCGAAGCTAATTACAAGAAAACAAAGCTAAAGGCTACAGCTACATATTACGCAAGAAAAATCAGGGAGAAACGACCTCGAGGGCTGAGACGAGCCCAAGGTTGGACCTCAACGGCCACGGGTGGCCGGAGGTGATGGAAGCACCAAAGCAACCGCTAACCTTGCCTCGGATGAGCTGGAGGACGTGCTGTCACCACATCCAGTCCAGAGCTTGACAAAGAGAGGAAGAAAAGGGGCCAGAATGGGTTCAAAGTTTGAAAATGGAAGAAAGGGGGCTGTTTTGAAAGATGGTCGACGGGGCACCTTCAACGAGGCATATCTTGCGAATCGCAGATCCATTCCTCGAGGTAAAGGCTAGGCGTGAAAGATCATATGTCGAGGAGAAAAAGTGATGAAGACCGCATCATGAAATGGTGTAAGGATCGTCCCCCAAAAAGGGGCGAAAATCAAGAAAAACGCATTTCTAACAATAGCCAGACCTCAGTCAGAGAGTTGACCGAGGTCAAACAAGGAAGAAATCTGGTTGGTCCACGTGGACCAACCAGAAAAAACCTTGGAAAAAAGATTTTTTAATTCAATTTAAAATAGGAGATGATTTTATTAATTTTTAGTTATAAAATGAAAAATGTTTATTTTTTTATAAAGTATTTTATAGTGATTTTTATTTATTTTTATGAAGTATATTTTTACAAGTTGCTATTATACCCCTATATAGGTATATTATCTACATATTTTATTCCGTTATTTTTATTTTGTGATTTTAATTTTATTATTTTTATTTCTTATTTTATAAAGTTATAAAATACTTTTATATACATAAATATATTTTTATTTTATTTTTATGATATGTTTTGTATATTTAATAAAATACAAATATGCTTTGTATAGGTATAAGTATAGGTAATGTATCTATGTGTTTTATTTTTAAGTATTTTATTTTTGTTTTTATTTAGGTTTTTATTCTTATTTTAATCTACATTATTGTTATAAGTATTATTTACAACATTATAAAAATATAAAATTGTAAAAATAATAAATAAATAATAAATTGAATATTTTAATATGTACAAGGTACAATGGGAGTCCAAAACTCAACTTTCAAACCGTAGCTCCGCCAAATGCGAAACCACCGTCATTAATTAGCTTATTTTCTTCTATATACAATTAAAGGTGAGTATGCTGCATTTGGAGTTGTCGTTTGTGAGATACGGGTCTGGGAAGTTGGCATTCTGGAATCTTATTCAGACCATAACTTTTTATCTGTACATTATTTTTCTGTGAAATCAATTTTGTATTTTTCTTTATTAAATTATCTACAACTTTCATGTACAAAGTTTCCTTATTTGATGTATAAAAAGTGGAACCAAAAATAGGTCCCAAAATGAATAAAGAATGAATAAAATGTATAGGTATTTTATCTGTATTTTGGCCCTTATCTCCCCCTACTTTATTCCTGGTCGACCTATTCATCAAGATGCCTAGGTCTCGGGGTTTCGGGTCATAAAATATTTATAATATTTTATTCTTTTTCTTTTCTTTTCTTTATTCTATAATTTTGGCACTAAAAACCGCATTTTATACAATATTTACACACATATGCATGAATGCTTAAAATACCTATATTAAGCCTATTTACACGCATTTACTAGGGTTTTTAAGGCCAAAATGATAGAATAAAGATGATGAAACGTGGATTCATCAGTCTCCCCCTTTGATTTTTATCATCTAGGTGCTACGTAAAATTGATTCCTCATTAGGCACGTGCATTTCTCACTAAAAATCCAAAATAAAGTGATAATCAATAAAATTGAGACTGTTAACATTACTTGACCCTAAAATCAATCAAAAAGAAAAATCTTGTTTTGGGGCGAGGAATCCCCTCATTGTCTTCGTTTTACTTACTCACGCACGCACTAAGGACTAGTGCCCAAATCCTATTCAGCCTCCTAAGTGTTTTGCACACCATTTTGACTTCTCGCCTAACTCTAAAAAGACCGCAATTGTGATCTTCACCGAGTTGAGTAGGTAACTGAGGGATTGTTTTGCGTGAGCTTTGCTTGTAATTGTTTGTGTGCATTCCTAGATCATCTCTGCACATTTGTGCCTTCTTCTTCACTCTCTGGATTTGACCCTCGTACTCTCCCGATCGTTTCCTTTTGTTTTCGAGATGGACCCCTGGAGCGTTTTATCTGGACTTTGTGGACTCCTCGTTCCCTCCAGTCGGTCCACCTCCCTTTTATCAGGAGGACTCTCCTCCTATTTTTTGTGATTTTTGTACATACCCGCCTCAGCCACGGTATCAGGACTCGGACTTCTACCCACACCCACCACCACCTCTATATTTTCCACCTTCACATCCACCCGAGATTGATCTGTTGGAGTCACCTTTCATGGAGTCCACCCTTGAGCACTTGACCCAGATGATGGATCATATGAGACAGAGGATTGATAACCTCACTAGTATAAATAAGAGCGACCATGATACTCCACCATTTGATGATATGGGTTCACTCGAGGATTTCCATGAGAGCTTGCAATCGCCCAAAATACAAAAAAATAAGAAAAATTTAAAAATCCAAAAAGAATTCAGGATACAAGTGATCAAGTCGGATTGTGAGGAGAGGTACCATTTGCCAGACCATTTGACCACACCTGCACTTAGACCCTTTCCCACCTTTGACCTCGAGGATGTTGTTGTACAGACTGCTCTTGGCATGCCTCGTGTATATGCTGATTCTGACTTCCTCCCTTGTATGGAGGAGGTCCAAAAATTCAAAAATATATTGACTGGACCTGAAGTGGTGGCCACTATTCATGAGATCATCCGTGCCCCACTTCAGCAGGCCATGACCGATTTATCCGTCCCTTTTCATAAGAAGAGAAAGCAGAGGAGCAGATCTGAGCATCATATCTTGACCATGGCCACTGCACACGCCATCACACATCGTCCCATTCCTAGGAAAAAGAACACTGCCACACCTTTCATCGCTTGCACCATTTCTGACCATACTTGTGATCACACTCTCCTCGACGGCGGTGCTTCGATTAGCATCATACCCTTCTCGCTGGTACAGTCTCTTCACTTAGGACCTCTAAAGAAAACCAGGATGATCGTACAGTTTGCTGGTGGATCGATCAAGAGGCCGAAGGGTATCCTAGAAAATCCCGTCATTTTGATTCAGGGCATGAGCTACCATGTTGACTTTGTCATTTTGCCCATGGAGACCTCTACTGGGGAGCATTCTCCAATCATCCTGGGACGACCATTCCTCGCCTCTGCGAGGGTCATTATTGACTATGGATCAAGAGAGATTTGCTTCCATCCTGCTGACGAGAGCGAAGTGTTGATCACCGCACCCATTGTTGACCAGAGACCTGCACCTGATGCGACCACACCTGTTTTGGCTAACCCTGAGGCCTATGACCTTTATGAGGATATCAGAGAGACTTTCTTTATGACCGATGATGAGACACGAGAATTCCTCTCCAAGGAGGAAGGCTCGGAAAGCATAGACCTTGGTGTTTTCGCTTCCTGCGATTGGCGATGTGTTGATGACATCCGCGGGATTTACACAATTGATACCATTGAGCGGAGGGCGGAGTTAGAGACTATACAATTGATATCATCTAGTGTTTGTTTTGATCCAACTCACTTTTGAACTAATGAACATTCAATTACCTTCAAAACAATACCAAGTTCAAGTGAATCGGAGCTCATATGTGAAAGTTGGGTTTTGAGCCCTTTTGTACATTTGTATTTTAGCACTTTTTGACCTATCATTTTATGTACATAATAAAAATATTTTATTTTATTTCTTTTTCATTTGTCTTCTCTGATGAAAGTTTTATAAAAATGCATAAAAATCCAAATCCAAACTGAGTTTGAAATCAAAGAAACAAATTGAACCCAAGTCTTCCCTAACTGCCTGTACAAAATTAGCCTTTTTCATCTTTTATTTTTTTCCTCTTTTTCTTAATTAATAAAAATTCAAAAAATGGATTAATGTGTAAATATTTATTTTTTCATTTTACTAAATTTTTTCGGATTTTTATCTGGTTTAAAAATGATAAAAAAAATTATAAAACCCAAAAATCAAAGTATTCTATGTACACGGGATACCTCAAAAATATCACTGTGACCAATTGATCGATTTTGGTTATGATGTCTTCATGAAAGTTGTAGATCTCATCGAGACGAGCAATTTTCGTGAAGAAGCTTTTTCGATCTGAGGTCGTTTCCTATATATTTTGAATTTTCAAAGTATTTATTTTTCGATTTTTGTGGTGCTGACACGTGGCAGCTCCTGGAGCCGCTACGTGTCAGCCATTTTTCGAATATTTATTTATTCGTTTCTTATAAAAAAATAAACCATGCACGTGCTGCACCTTCACCCCACCTGCCTTTCGCTGCCACACGTCACCACGTGGGTCGTCCAATCTCGATCGATCGGACGACCCGTGGCCATCTTCCTCATCAGATGCCTTTCCCATTCTGGTCATCGCCCATCACCGCGATTTCACCGCCCGAGATCTCCTCTGCCATCTCCGATCTCATCTTCCATCACCGAATCACTCAATAAATCCCCTCAATATCTTTGGCCTTCCAATCGAACATCGTCGAACCCCAGTGAATCTCGTCAAAATCTCCCCGATCCACTTTCCATCGCCAGCCACCCCTCGACCCTATTTAAGAACTCTGCCACCCTCCATGTTTTCCCATCCGCAGATAAGCCTTCAAATTCAAGGAGTGGTTGTGACAGCACCATTCCCTCGTCATCTTGACCGTCGACAAGTTCTGAGGACCATCATTCTCGTCGCAACACCGTCCCAGCCTTGCTGTAGTGCTCTGCTTTGCCGTCAAGCCACCACGTCATTCATCCTCGACAACAATGTCAACCTCTAGTACGACTTCGAGCATCTTCATCGACTGCGTCCTTCATCTGCATCACTGACCATTGAGCAGGTCCATCACCGCCATCTTCTCCGACGACTCGATGCTCCAATCGAGCTAAAGTTCTTCATCATCTCCGCTGCAAGCTCCCCCGACAGACCGTGTTGCTCCCCTTCGCCACTTAGATGACCAGCATCTACCTCTGACAACGCTTCGTCACCGACTCCGACACCGGTTCCGCCATATTCTCATTAACGAGCCAAGGCTCCAGGCATCTCCAGAACTACACCAATCGACGACCGCCGTAGGGGGGCGGTGATGCTCCTCCACCGACGCTGCCACCAGGGCCGGGCGTGGGACCCGAGGCCCCCACCACGTGCCACGCACGTGGGGCGGGGGGACGTCAGCTATCGTCACCTGGGGTCACGTGCTTCGCACCTGACCCGTGGGAAAATTACGAGCAGCCCTCGGTCCTCCCCCTAATTTGCATATCAGACCAGCCGACCAAGGGTCATGTGCCTGGCACGTGATCCCTTGGAACGTGTGTAGAGGACCCCCATACTTATTGGTATATACATTATGGCCCTCTAATGAATCCACATTTCATCATCTTTATTCTATCATTTTGGCACCAAAAACCCTAGCAAATACCTGTAAATAGCCTTAAATATCGCATCTTAGCATTCATGCATGTGCATCCCATTAGTGTATAAAATACTGTAATTAAAGCCAAAATTATAGAATAAATAAAAGGAAAGAAAAAGAATAAAATATTATAAATATTTTATGACCTAAACCCTGAGACCTAGGCATCTTGATTAATAGGTCGACCAGGAAGAAAGTAGGGGGAGATAAGGGTCAAATACCTACACTATTCTATTCATTCTTTATTCATTTCAGGACCTATTTTTGGTTCCACTTTTTATACTTTAAATAAAGAAACTTTGTACATGAAAGTTGTAGATAATTTTACAAAGAAAAATACAAAATTGATTTCACAGAAAAATAATGTACAGAGAAAAAGTTATGGTCTGAATAAAAATCCAGGATCCCAACTTCTCAGACCCGTCTCTCACAGATGAAAACTCCAAATGCAACAAACTCACCTTTAATTGTATATAGAATAAAATAATCTATTTAATGGTGATGGTTTCGCATTTGGCAGAGCTACGGTTTGAAAGTTGAGTTTTGGACCCTCATTGTATACTTGTACATATTAAAATATTTAATTTATTATTTATTCATTATTTTTTATAATTTTATATTTTTATAATTTTGTAAATAATATTTATAATATGTTTGTATATTAAAATTAGAATAAAACCCTAAATAAAACTCAAAATAAAATACATGTAAATTAAATTCATAGGTATTACACCTATACTTATATCTACATAATACAGACTTATAATTTATCAATTATACAAAACATATCAGAAAAATAAAACAAAAATATAATTATGTATATAAAAGTATTTTATGATTTTATAAAATACTGAATAAAAATAATAAAATTAAAAACACCAAAATAAAAATAAAAGACTAAAATATATAGGTATTATACCTATAAGGGGTATAATAGGTACCCCATAAAAATATACCTCATAAAATTAATTAAAAATCATAATAAAATACTAAATAAAATAATAAATATTTTTATTTTATAACCTAAAAATAATAAAATCATTTTCGATTTTTAATCTAATTTTTAAATCTTTTTCAGGATCTTTTTTCCTGGTTGGTCCACGTGGACCAACTAGGGGGCAATCATAGTTGACCTCGGTCAACTGTCTGCCCTAGACCCTGTAGCTTCTGCCAGCCTCATTTTTGACCCACCTTGGTGGATTTTTCGAGGTCAAATCTTTCATGTTTTGGTGTTGAATCCTTCTGCAAATATGTTCATCGACCATCCCTCCAGCTCGCCCATGAATAACCTTGGTCTTTGGACCCAAGATTTGTGAGATATTCGTTGATCTTTGAGCCCCTGTCACCTCAGGTCAAACCAAATATATGGAGCACCCCGACTTCAATTTCAAAATTGAGTCCCTTCGGTCCACCCCTCACTGCCTCTCTTGTGCTCTGTGTCTTCTTGGAGGTGACAGCTCCACAGCGAGCCCTTCAGCCAAGGCGTACGAGGTCGGAGGTGTCTCAACCACCTCCCCCACTCCGGCGGTCGAGGTACACCTTTTCCTCTGGTTCCGACCATTGAGGGCCCCTTCCTCTTATTTTTCATCTGTATTTTGTTGGTCATAGTCCAAACATCAAAAGCCCTCAAAAAGATCGAAGTTTCATCGCTCGAATCAACCAATCCCCCATCTTGGCCGGAGCGCAACTCCGGCCAGTCACCGCCATGCCTCGTTTCGCTTCCATTTCGCCTCCCCAGGGTCCAGGCAGTTTGCCCTGGACCTCCTAACCCTTCTTGCAGGTCAACGTGCTTTCACTCGCGCCTGGAGGCTATTTTGGAGCCTCGCCGGAGCTCGCGAAGCCCTCCCAGCTCCGGTGATCGCCAGCAAGCACCTCGGCCGTCGTCGAGGTCTTTTGAAGCCTCCAGGAGGAAGAGGAGACCTTCAGGAGTCTCCACGTCCATTTTGAAGCCCAACCGCCACCGGAGGACGGATATCTAGCGCGGCGAAGCTCACCCTCGCCGGCATCCGACGCTGTTCTTGGTCATCGCCTCTCCACCGTTGTATCGTGGAGAGTCTCCAGACAACCCAGCTACCGTTGGATCATGCAACGTCACCACCGTCAGATCGTCTCCCAACGATCTAATCTTCACCGTCCAACGCGAAGCGTCGCCAACCATTAGATCTGCGCCACGTGTTTAAGTGAAGACCATCAGCCGTTGGATCCGCACATAAGGGGTATTTTGCTACTTTAACCCCGCGCATTTTGCATATATCATTTAGTCCTTAAACTTTCGTCTGTAGTGTAAAAGTTTTGTAAAAATTGTAAGAAGGCCCTCGCACTTTTCATATTTACACATAGGCCCCCTGCCACGTGACCTATTCACGTGAGGTGTGGGTATTTTGCAGGGACCCCCCTGGGGTTTAGTTATTTAAGTTTAGTCCCATAATTTTGTTTTATAGTGTAAAACTTTTGGATATTTTGCATGCGTGCCCTGGAAAATTTTGGATATTACAGTTAGGTCCTCCCACACACGTGCCAGTGACGCGTAGGGTTTGGGAAAATTGCATTGATACCCCTGCGGGTTTGTTTTTTTGTAATTAGTCCATTAAATCGAATATTCAGTGTATTATTTTGTGAGAAAATTGCTACAAAGCCCTTTGAATTTTGTCTATTTGCATATATACCCCTGCTAGGCTGTGGTATTTTTGTGTGCTTGACGTATTTATTTGGAGCATCATTTTAAATCGAAAAAATCTCAAAAATTAAACTTAAGCTCATGTGTGCTTGTACTTTAATGCCATATTTTTAGTTTTTGATTTATTACATTTTTATATTTATTAAAAATCAAAAACATGTTTTTTATCCACTATCTAGCTTAGAAAATACCAAAAAAATATTAAAATACTTAAAAAATTCCAAAACAATTCCCTATTGTCTATTTTGTCATATTTTAGTGTAAGTCCAAAAATCACTAAAAATCTCAAAAGAAAAACCTTAAAAATTTGAAAATACCTAAAAACTTTAAAAAAATTATAGAAAATTACAGAAAACTCTAAAAATTGCAAACTCAGTTCATGTTTCTTCATTATTTTATTATCTTTGTTTTAAGACTAATTTGGGAAAATTTTGAGAGCATTTGATATTTTTCTTTCCCATTTTTGTCTTGACCAGATTCCTAACTCATTGTTTGCTTTATTTCAGTATTTAAAAATACCAAAAACATTTTGAAATATACCCAAAAATCACAAAAACAGTAAAAAATTATAAAAATACCAAAAAGATTTTATTTCTGAATTTTTGGCTATTTTTACATACTTTTATAAATAGTTTATTATCTCCTTTACTACCTTGTTTATATATTCCAATATTGAAAAAATAGAAAATATAAAATTTAAAATATAAAATTCACAAAATTAAAAATCAAAATACAAAATTAAAAATTAATTAAAAAAATTAATTATTTAAAAACCCACAAAAATATTTGCTTGCATAGTGTAGATGACACTTCACACTCACACACACACATTTGTTTGATCTACCTTGTTTGCTCCTTGTGTTCGAACTCTCTGCATACTTGCTTGCTATACATCTTTTGTGCAGAGTTAAAAATAAATTTTAACTCCACGTTTATTTCTTATTGCTTGATCTATAATGTGGGTTAATTGTTGATTAAATTCAGATTTTGATTGGTCAACACTTCGACTGTGTTCCCGCCTTGTGTGGAATACAAGACCGATCAACTTTTGGGTTTATCAATAGTTCATCTTTTTGTCTGTTTGTGTTTATTTGTCTACCATTGCTTGCTATTTTATCTCTTATTTTTGACATATATTGTTGAGCTTCCTGACCACTCTTTGTTTTGTCTTCTTGCGAGGGACCGCGGAGCGAGGCGGATCGCCTAGGGGATCCGAAGCATCCTTGGGAAGCGGAGCCAGCTGTTCTTTGGCCAAGCCGACAGGAGAGAGCAGGAGGAGTGAGAGAGAGTGCTTAGATTAGTTGCTTTTTTATTTTGTGAGAGAGAGTAATTTGATAATTTGTAATAATACAGGGACTTAGACTCTTGGACACTTCGGGCCTAATTTCTGGGTGTTTGTTTACCCGGGGGCTCACTGCGGCTTTTCATCGTGTTTTCCGTTTGTCATTTTCCGGTTTTGTTTTCCTTTTCATTTCTTTTGTGGATTGAGCCCTTAGCTTTAGGCTTGCTTGTTCGATTAGATTAGGTCCAAACACACTAATCACCTTTGCATGTTCCTATAGATCGTATTTGGACTTAGACTAATTAAACAGTTAGTCATTAGCTTTCGATCCGCGTATCGCGAGCTCATCCCGCCAAGCGCTTCTCCTAAGCTCGATGTGTTGAGAGAAGGAGGGGTGAGCCTAGACCGGACATTAGGATTGGAGGTTAGTGGTTAGCTTGTGGTTCTTCATGCTAGCAGTTGCCTATCTTAGGATGATTTCCGCATTGCATACCAGCATGTAGTTTAGGTTTATAAATTCTGCTTTGCATCCCGCATGGAGAGAGCTGGGATTCGCTGTAAGTCTTCTTACTTTGCATCCATCATCTAGGCACAAAGGTGAGATTTCCACCTTGGTGTCAACTTGCATTGGCTTTTCCGACTCTATTCTCTCTCTGTTTTTGGATAAAGTAGGATCAAAGAAAATACAAAAACCATTAGGAGCTTGTTTGAATCGACTCAAAAGAAGCGATAACACCAAAAAAATAAAAAAGGGACTGCTAAGAAAACCTTGACCAAAAATAAAATCGGTAATTGGATTCATTGATTGGGGAGAGTAACACCCTCACTTGTATTCAGGTTGCATGGGAAGGTCTCCTTCCAAGTGAGGTGAGTGCTTCGTAAGGATTAGAGCCCAAAACCCAACTTGTTGCTGCCTTGTGTATCGCCTGGATTTCCGAAGTATTGGCGCTACTATCGTAAGTAGGTGAGTAGGGCTTGGTCACCATTGGTGACTCACTATTGTGTGAGCATCGACCTTGTCCGAAGTACCGAGCATAGGCCACGCCTTCAAGGGTGTGTCTGTCTCACCGTCTGCGTCCGAGTAGGATCTTGCACGCTCACGGGTGATTCCGTTGCGAGCGAGGTCCGAAGTATCGGTTTCGCCTATCGGCTTCCTCCCTCTATTTCTTTGGCTGAGTAGGAATCCAAGAAGGGTTACAAGGACCTTAAAAAGTGCAAGTTACAGGTTACACAGGAGGAGGACAAGTACGGGAATACTTTTCCGGCAGTACTCTCTCTCCTTTAGGCGTAGCACTCTAAGGACTCGTGACAAGATTAATTCCTGAAATCAAGCTAAAATCGACAAGATAAAAGCCGAACCTTCACGGCTTCATGTGTTGAGTTGGTAAACTCACCCCTGTTTTGTGTTTGATTGCTAGTTCTATTTAGGTCAAGATCAAAAACACAGCACAATTGTGCGTAATTTTGCTTCTCTTTCATTCTTCTTCTTCTACATTCACCCTGCTCTTCCAAATAATCAAGATGATGGGACGGAGATCTCTTAGGCCGACCTTGTCGCCACCGCTATCCAGCACTCCTCCTCATTCATCTAGGACTACCTCGGAGAGTCCGCTCTCCGAGCTTGAGTTTACCTCCACCCTGCTCCCCCTCGATCACCCTTCTCATTCTCCTTCACTCGGTCCAATAGTTTCAGAATTCAGTGCATCACAAAGTTCAGGACATTCGACATCACCTGAGATGGCCTCTTTTGCTTTTTCAGAGAATCCAGAGATGGACGACAGAGGCGAGCATCCAGATGATCATGAGCACCCTCCATATTTCATTGACCAAGCCGCCATCAACAATTCACTTCTAGCATCCCTGAAGACCATGCAGAGGCAGATTCGTGACCAGGGTACCTTCATGGGTGATCTCATGAGAGAGATAGCACAGATGAGAGAAAACCGAGCTGGTGGAGGAGGCGGAGGCGGAGGAGGAGACGAACCTGATGCAGGAGGAGGTGATCCAGATGCTGAGAGACCGCCACAGACTATCATGAGGGAATTGCATAATCCCGCCGCATCCCTCACTCACCGTTGGATCAGACTTCTGCCTATTCATGGAGATTTCGAGCTTCGGCCCCACACCATTCAGCTTCTACCCAAGTTTCATGGGTTGCCGACCGAAGAGCCACACCTCCACCTCCAGGAGTTCGAAATGATCTGCAGCACGATCCATGATAGGCTGATGACCGAGGACACGATCAAGATGATCGCTTTTCCGTTCTCATTGGTTGACAGAGCCGCATATTGGCTCAAACACCTGGGGCAATTCATCGATACATGGGCAGATCTCCGGACCGTGTATCTGAAGAAATACTACCCTCTTGACCGGACTAATGCAGCTAGAGAAATGATCAGCAACTTTGTCATGATCCCAAACAAACAGTTTCATGAAGCTTGGGATCGATTCCGAGAGCTCATCGACCGGTGTCCACATCACGATATCTCCAAGCCCAATCTAGTTCAAAGCTTCTTTTGTGGGCTAACACCGGAGCTGCAGGGGCTAGTGAACGCCTCTTGCGGTGGGTCGTACTTTTCCAAGGGTGAAGACGACGTTTGGGCCATCTACGAGGGCATGGCAGAAAATTCAACTGTGATGGCCCAAGCCCGTGTCTACACACAGCAGAAGCCCCCGCAAGGAGCAGGATCATTTCAGAGGATCGCCCGCATCGATGCCAGTCCTAACACATCGTCGGTAGCTGCAGCTCAAGCCGAATCAGCCGCAGCCGACATGGGCATCATTAGTGAGAAATTGGACCGTCTCGAGATCCTCGAGAAGAAACAGATGCAAGGCATGGCCCAGATGGACCAAATTGCCAAGACGTTGAGTGACCTGAAGACGCAGATTCTATACGTACAGGAGGCACAAACTCATTTCCAGCAGCCTCCCAGGTCACGGGTTGACCCCAGCACCAGCAGTTCCAACCAACCCTCTACCTCATACCGTCAAGTGAATCATATCCAGGCAGAGCCGGTTCCACTGCTACAGTACTACGTAGCGCAGCCGCCATCTTCGGACACGCAGATGGTGGTTTACCAGCCGGAGCAGCCACTGCCAGTTCTTCCTCCACCCTCCTTTGAGCAGGAACCATTGATGGAAGTCAATGGGATTTGGTACGACCGGTACCCCCAGCCCGGGATTCGTCGTGATCACCCCGGATTCCATTGGGGAAATGGTGGCTCCTCATCCCAGCAGCAGCCTCCTGCCCAAGGACAGCAGAACAGCCAGCCACAGCAGCAGCAGCAGCCCCAATATGCCCATCAACCACAATATCAGAATGGTCCTCGTCCCGCCTATCAGGGACAGCAGTGGAGGCAGCGACAGCTGCCTCATCAATCTTACCCCCATCCTCCCCAGTATCAACCACAGCAGCAGCAGCAGCCCCAATATGCCCATCAACCACAATATCAGAATGGTCCTCATCCCTCCTATCAGGGACAGCAGTGGAGGCAGCGACAGCCGCCTCATCAATCTTACCCCCATCCTCCCCAGTATCAACCATAGCAGCAACAGCAGCCTCATTTTCCGCAAGGGAACCCGTCCGATTCTCAGGGCCCAGCTTTTGAGAACCCAACATTAGACGATCTTGCCCGCTTGCTCTCTGAACAACGAGCATCCTTCAGGCAAGAAATGGATGAATTCCGGCAGGAAATGAGGGAAATCATCGAAGGCAAGGCCGCAATACCCGCTCAGATTGAACCAAACCCGAACAATCTGAAAAGGAAGTCTGAGCAGGTAGAGTTTATAGAGGATACCTCTCCTAGTGACTATTTGAGTAATATGTCTTATTCTTTGTATGATGCTGATTTTGTGACTACTAGGAGCGGTAGGATGCCAGCCGGCGGTGCCTCTTCTGAGCGACAACCACCAGCTGAACCAGGAGCGCCAGAGGAGCAGAGTAGCAGTGCTGATGCCGCTAATGATAATGTTGAAGACGGTGGTGCTGAGGCCACCAATGATGGAGCTCCAAACGACGGTACTGAGGCCGCCGTGATACCAGATGCAGACGGTGGTGCTGATGCCACCATTTTGGATGCAGATCCAGAGCGCGGTGCTGATGTCGCGAAGACAGGTGCCGGTGGTGGTACTGAGGCCACCACATCTACTTTTGTTGAGCCTCCCTCTGTGATGTTACCACCTTTTGTATCTATGGACTGTGCTAACAAAAAGAAAAATAAAAATATGAATAAAGGAAAGGTTTCTATTCACATTGCGGATCCATATGTGGTGAATGATGATGATTGTATGGATTCTCCTCCTTCACAGGCACAGGGACCCATTCCTAGACCTCCATCTGTGGAGGCCCCTACCATCCCCTTCCCTGAGGCACTTCGCCGGGCGAAGGGGAGCAAAAGAGAAAATCCCAAAAAAGAGCAACAAGTAGAGTTCAGCAATCAGATGATAGACATATTCCATATCCAGCTGACTCTACAGGAAGCACTTGAGCACATCCCCCTCTTCAAAAAGAACTTGAAAGAGAAGACCACAGTCCGCAGGAAGAGGAGGAACCACATAGATCAAATCCACGTGCTCACTCATTCCACTTGCTGCACTATTCAGAACAAGCTACCAGCCAAGCGACCAGATGCAGGAGCTCCCTATGTCAGATGCGAGATTCAGGAGCAGCAGTTTGATCGTACTCTAGTAGACAGCGGTTCTTCAATTAACCTTCTTCCGACAGCCTTACTTGACCGATTCGAGTTTGGTCCTCTTCTTAGGAGCAGGACAGTCCTTCAGTTTGCTGACAGGTCGACTATGAGGCTGAAGGGGTTATTGAAAGGCGTGGTCGTTACCATTCAGGGCCTGAAATTCCCCGTGGACTTCGTTGTGTTGGACATGGAGATCCCTGAGTCAGTAACCGATGCCCCCATCATACTCGGACGTCCATTCTTGGCCACAACCAAGGCGGTGACCGATCATGATAGTGGGAAGGTATGCTTTCGCGTAGAAGGTGAAACCATACAAATAGAGACGATCGAGGAAACCAGAGCCTGAGAGTTAGAATGCTCGGAACAGTCCAGCGAAGCCGCACAGATGACAGAGGAAGAGTTAGACATCTACCAGGCGTGTGATTTTGTGATGACTGATGATGAATCTAACTGGACAGATCCTGTAGCACAGACCCTCGCCTTGCCTACAGATTCACCATATCTCAAGCTTATGGCGGTCGAGAGCCTGGAGAGCACACCCCTGGATGAGGATACATCTGAAGCTGACAGTGTTGTGATGAGTGGTGCCGATGATTTTCATTCTTGCTCATCTTCTTCTGATCCCTCAGATTCAGACATTGACTGGGATGACTTTGATGATTATTTGCCTTGTCTGATTCCTTCTGAGCCAACAACCATGATAGAGTGCGAGCCAGTGCAGTTCATTGATGATTCAGCAGGCCGCCCTTCGTCAGAAATTCATGCAGAGCGAGAGTTCTCCCCGCAGTCGCTGAAGTACAGATTCCTTGCGGGTGAGCCAGACATGCACCCAGTCATTATCTCAGCAGGTTTGACTGGAGAACAAGAATCTCGTCTGATGGAGGTTCTTGAAAGAAACCGCAAGGTGATAGGTTGGAGTATAGCTGATCTCCAGTGGATTAGCCTGGCTCTGTGCTCCCACCACATCTATCTTGAGGATAACGCTAGGCCGTCGCATGAGTTCCAACGACGGCTGAATCCGAATCTTCGAGACGTAGTCATGAAATAAATTTCAAAGTGGTGGAGCACCGATTTTATCTACCCCATCTCCGACTCCAAATGGGTTAGTCCACTACATGTGGTACCCAAGAAGACGGGTATCACTACAGTTGTCAATGAGTCTGGAGAGGAGATCGCTACCAGAGTGCCCACTTCTTGGAGGGTTTGTGTGGACTACAGACGATTGAATGAGGCCACCAAGAAGGATCACTTCCCGCTACCCTTCATTGATCAGATTATCGAGCGGCTAGCTAGGAAGAGTCATTACTGCTTTCTAGATGGCAACTCTTGATATAATCAAGTGGCCATTGTGCCCGAAGACCAAGAGAAAATGGCATTCACCTGTCTGTTTGGGGCGTATGCTTTCAGACGGATGCCCTTTGGTCTATGTAACGCTCCGGCGACATTCCAAAGGTGCATGTTGTCCATATTCTCGGATATGGTGGGTGACTGTTTAGAGGTCTTCATGGATGACTTCTCGGTCTATGGCGATGGGTTCGATGCTTGTCTTGACTGTCTAGACCGTGTGCTTTAGCGCTGCATAGAAGTCAATCTTGTTTTATCTTGGGAGAAGAGTCACTTCATGGTGACTCAAGGGACGGTCCTTGGTCATATCGTCTCCAACAGGGGCATGGAGGTCGATCCGACCAAGGTGGATATCATTAGAAAACTCAATCCACCGTCCAATCTGCGTCAGTTGCGGTCTTTTCTGGGGCATGTCGGTTTCTACCGACGTTTCATTCAGGACTTCAGTCGTATTGCCCGACCGCTTACTGATTTGTTGACGAAAGACACTGGGTTCATTGTCAATGATAAGTGTCTTGCATCGTTTGAAACTCTCAAAAGTATGGTTGTTTCAGCTCCTGTCCTTCAGCCACCCGATTGGTCTCTCCCATTCGAGATCATGACGGAGGCTTCAGATTTTACCATTGGGGATGTGCTTGGATAGAGGAGGGATGGTTTACCGTTTGCCATTCACTAAGCCAGCCGGACTTTGGATGCCACTCAACGGAATTACACTGTGACTGAGAAAGAGATGCTGGCCGTAGTCTTTGCTCTGGATAAGTATCGATCTTATATTCTCGGATCTAGAGTGACTATTTACACTGATCACACCGCCATCCGGTACTTAATGGTTAAGAAGGATGCCAAAGCTCGTCTTACCAGATGGATTCTTCTACTCCATGAATTTGATATTGAAATTACAGATAAGCTTGGAGTCAAGAATGTGGTGGCGGATCATCTCTCCAGATTGGAGAATCTTGAGGAATCTGAGCCCAGCGCACCTATCACAGAGATATTTCCAGATGAGGTGATCTCGGCTATCACCTCGCTCCCGTGGTACGCTGACATTGTGAACTATCTTGCCACCAAGACAGTCCCACAAGGTTGGCCCAGGCAGAAACTCGAGACCTTCCTGGCGAAGGCCAAGTTTTACCACTGGGAGGATCCCGTCCTTTATCATGAAGGAGGGGACAGCATCGGGAGGAGGTGCATTCCTCAAGAAGAGCATCATAGTGTCCTCACATACTGCCACAAGCTTCAGGCAGGAGGACATCATTCTGGAAAAAGGACAGCACAGAAGGTGCTTCAATCCGGCCTATGGTGGCCTACTCTCTTCAAGGATTCTGAGGAGTTCGTGAAGAGATGTACTGACTGACAGAAAATGGGAACCTACGGACAGAGAGACATGATGCCCATGCAACCCATTCACTTCTGTGAGGTTTTTGATGCATGGGGGATTGATTTCATGTGCCCATTTCCTAAGAGTTAGGGATTTGAGCATATTTTGCTCGCTGTGGATTATGTTAGCCGATGGGTTGAGGCCATCCCCGCCCGAGCCGCAGATGCTAAAACCGTGTGCAAATTCTTGAGGAAAAATATCATTTCACGGTTCGGGGTACCTAGAGTCTTGATTTCAGACAGGGGGTCTCATTTCATCAATGACAAGGTTAGGGCCCTTGCAGACGAGTTCGGCATTGACCATCGGGTTGCCAAACAGTATCATCCTCAGACCAATGGTCTTGCTGAAGTATCGAACCGGAAGATAAAAACAATCTTACAAAAAGTTGTCCGCTCAGACCGAAAGGATTGGTCACAGCTTTTGGACTCGGTCTTGTGGGCCTATCGGACGTCTTTCAAGAATCTATTGGGGACATCTCCCTTTCGTCTCGTCTATGGCAAGTCGTGCCATCTGCCAGTGGAAATAAGCACAAATCTTTTTGGGCAGTCACTGAGTTACTGTTAGATCCTGAGAGTATAGGAGAACAGAGAAGAGCAGAGTTGGCAGCCCTGGAAGAACTGAGAGACAAAGCCTTTTCCAACAGCCTATAGTACAAAGAGAAAGTGAAGACATGGCATGATTCTCATATCAGCCATAAACAGTTTGAGCCAGATCAGAGAGTATGGTTGTTTGACTCCAGGCTGAAATTATTCCCAGGGAAACTACAGAGCAAGTGGAAAGGTCCTTATGTGGTCAGGAAGGTACATGACAATGGCAGCGTTGACATATCTGAACCGTCATCTTCCTCTACCTTCCGTGTCAATGGTCAACGCCTGAAGCTATATCTAGATCATGATCCGCCGACCATTGACGTTGCCCCCATTCTTCTGGTATGAGATGTGTTCTTGACTCATATCACCCGCATCTCATACATGGATCACTTCTATTTTCCGTTGTACAGATCATCTGTCTATATCATGTTTTCATCTGGCAATCTCTTTTCTTCTTTTCTTCTTTTCCTTTTCAATCTTCTTAATCTATCAAAAAAAAAGGTGCCACCCTTGCAGACAGTTTTCCATACTTAGGACATACTTTGTCCTAAGTATAGGGGGGTTTGCACCCGAGTTCTTTCATGTTCATTTCGATCCTCTCCATTGTCTCCTCTTCTTGTCTATACTTAGGGCTATTTTACCCTAAGTATAGGGGGAGACAATGTGAGTACGATCTGTTCATTCCCACCCTTGACCCTCCCTGCTTTGTGTACAGTCTACTATACTTAGGATTATTTGATCCTAAGTATAGGGGGGACGGTCAACTTCTCATTCATTGATTCATTCATTAGTTATTTATTCTTTAGACTTGTCTATACTTAGTACGAGTTATGTCTTCTCTTTTCTCTCCGATCTATGAGGACATAGCTCAAGCTAAGTATAGGGGGGTCATATATACTACGTATATACTTTAGCCATAACTCGTACTTTCGTATTTTCTTAATAAATATGGCTATTCATTCTTTAAAATTCATTAAAAACCTTAATAAAAAGATGTGGTTATTCCTCAAATTCTTTTTCTATTTACTGATTAATAAATCAGGTGAAAATATTTTTTGCAAAATGTTTGAAAAATAGTTTGAAAATCCTTGTGAACATCTATTGAAAACTATTTTGAAAATATTTAGTTACGTGTTTTCAACCTTTGTAAAAATATGTGGTTTGTAAAAATTTATTTTCTTTGTGAGAAATAAAAATGTTTGAAAATTGATTTGCAAATGGTTTGAAAAATGGTTGCAAAAATATTTTGAAAAATCTTTATATACTGTTTTGAAAACCTTTGCAAAATGATTTTTAAATGTGTGTACATGTTTGCAAAAATGTTTTTAAAAACTATTTTGGACTATAGTTTTCAAAAATTGTGTGAAAAGCTTGTGTCAAATAAGTTTGAGGAATACATACATCTCACCAAAATCCACTATATGTATATATGTATAAAATTGATCACTTACCCTTGTAAATTCTTAAAATCCACTTCTTGTATATATAAGAAGCACTCCCATGTACATAGTTCTCACCTAGTTTTCAGCCAAAATCTTTTTGTTTTCAAAAATCCCAAAAACATTTGCAAAAGTAAAATCCAAAAACATTTGAAAAATCTTTTTTGAAAAATACAAAAAATGCATATGCTTCATCATCATGTTTTCAAAAATCCATAAAAAGTTCAAAGTCTTGAAAATTGCATCACAAAAATATTTTCTGCATCGCATTGCATAGCATGAGCATTTTTCGGATTGAGTTTGATAGTTGAACAAGTCTAAGTAAAGTCCGGAGATTGGAGCTTGATTGGACCTTAAAATCTACCTAATAACAAGAACCTTATAGGAACTGGGTTTGAGGTACTTCAGTTCTAGTTGACTTAATTCTTTGAGGATCACGAGACTTAGTTCAATGGATTCTTGACTGCCTAAGTAGAGTATTTCGGAGCACACGCACGACTCTTGTTGATAATGACCTAACTTGGACACCTGCACCTTTCACATGGCTCAACTCAGTTGGAGTGGTATGGGGATTGTATTTTTCGGTATGAGATGCACACAAGTGGAAACATTTGTCCTCCCCTAGGGAGGGAAGTGCACCCCAACCCATCTAGTGATTAGGAAGTCTAAAGACAGGAGGCTGTGGGTTGCGATAAAGTTTCAAAAGAGGGATAGTCTACTGGCTCAAGAGGAAAAACTCATTACGTAAATGCAGCTGTATATAGTATTCAAAGAAAAAAATGTGTGTTCAGGCATCTACAAAAATAAAAAGCCTGCAAAGTATGTACAAATATTGTAAGGTCAATAAGCAAGCTTGAGTTCCAAAGCCAAATATGTGAGCCTGCAGCAGGATGACTTGACTACACTGGTCTTGCATCCCAGGATAGGTAGCTACACTGGCTACCGTCCATTCTTCTCTTCACCCCCTCCTCTTGAGCTGGTTGCCACTTGAACTTAGAAGGGAATACCCCGCTCCTCGAGGATGGAGTTATTGGATTGGGGAATCATTGGGTTGTCGTACTGGAGAAGTCATTTTCTTTGTCATTGCAGTTGGGGAGAGCCACCATCACTTACACTGTACAAGTCAGATTCATAGTCGTAAGAGTTTGTGTACGAGTTGAAGTATTTCTGACCTGGCCATTGAGGAGACTTGGGCAGAGTTTTGGGATTCTCAAGGATTGTTGGATTTCAAATTCGGTTCTCATTAAGGTTCTGCCCGCACTAAAATTCCAAAGGTCCGACTTAAGCTCCAAACTTTGATTTTGTGAAGACAAGTTTGATAATTTAACTAAATCCATGTTCTTCTTTTTCTTTTATTTCTTTTTCTTTTTGCACTTATTGCATAAGTGTTTGCTAGGGACTAGCAAAGGTAAAGTATAGGGGGATGATGAATCCACATTTCATCATCTTTATTCTATCATTTTGGCACCAAAAACCCTAGCAAATACCTGTAAATAGCCTTAAATATCGCATCTTAGCATTCATGCATGTGCATCCCATTAGTGTATAAAATACTATAATTAAAGCCAAAATTATAGAATAAATAAAAGAAAAGAAAAAGAATAAAATATTGTAAATATTTTATGACCTAAACCCCGAGACCTAGGCATCTTGATGAATAGGTCGACCAGGAAGAAAGTAGGGGGAGATAAGGGTCAAATACCTACACTATTCTATTCATTCTTTATTCATTTCGGGACCTATTTTTGGTTCCACTTTTTATACTTCAAATAAAGAAACTTTGTACATGAAAGTTGTAGATAATTTTACAAAGAAAAATACAAAATTGATTTCACAGAGAAAAAGTTATGGTCTGAATAAAATCCAAGATCCCAACTTCTCAGACCCATATCTCACAGATGAAAACTCCAAATGCAGCAAACTCACCTTTAATTGTATATAGAATAAAATAATCTATTTAATGGTGGTGGTTTCGCATTTTGCGGAGCTACGGTTTGAAAGTTGAGTTTTGGACCCTCATTGTATACTTGTACAGATTAAAATATTTAATTTATTATTTATTCATTATTTTTTATAATTTTATATTTTTATAATTTTGTAAATAATATTTATAATATGTTTGTATATTAAAATTAGAATAAAAACCTAAATAAAACTCAAAATAAAATACATGTAAATTAAATTCATAGGTATTACACCTATACTTATATCTACATAATACAGACTTATAATTTATCAATTATACAAAACATATCAGAAAAATAAAACAAAAATATAATTATGTGTATAAAAGTATTTTATGATTTTATAAAACACTGAATAAAAATAATAGAATTAAAAACACCAAAATAAAAATAAAAGACTAAAATATATAGGTATTATACCTATAAGGGGTATAATAGGTACCCCATAAAAATATACCTCATAAAATTAATTAAAAATCATAATAAAATACTACATAAAATAATAAATATTTTTATTTTATAACCTAAAAATAATAAAATCATTTTCGATTTTTAATCTAATTTTTAAATCTTTTTCAGGATCTTTTTTCCTAGTTGGTCCACGTGGACCAACTAGGGGGCAGTCATAGTTGACCTCGGTCAACTGTCTGCCTTAGACCCTGTAGCTTCTTCTAGCCTCATTTTTGACCCACCTTGGTGGATTATTCGAGGTCAAATCTTTCATGTTTTGGTGTTGAATCCTTCTGCAAATATGTTCATCGACCATCCCTCCAGCTCGCCCATGAATAACCTTGGTCTTTGGACCCAAGATTTGTGAGATATTCGTTGATCTTTGAGCCCCTGTCACCTCGGGTCAAACCAAATATATGGAGCACCCTGAGTTCAATTTCAAAATTGAGTCCCTTCGGTCCACCCCTCACCGCCTCTCTTGTGCTCTGTGGCTTCTTGGAGGTGACAGCTCCACAACGAGCCCTTCAGCCAAGACGTATGAGGTCGGAGGCGTCTCCACCACCTCCCCCACTCCGACGGTCGAGGTACACCTTTTCCTCTGGTTCCGACCATTGAGGGCCCCCTTCCTCTTATTTTTCATCTGCATTTTGTTGGTCATAGTCCAAACATCAAAAGCCCTCAAAAAGATCGAAGTTTCATCGCTCGAATCAACCAATCCCCCATCTTGGCCGGAGCGCAACTCCGGCCAGTCACTGCCATGCCTCGTTTCGCTTCCATTTCGCCTCCCCAGGGTCCAGGCAGTTTGCCATGGACCTCCTAACCCTTCTTGCAGGTCAACGCGCTTTCACTCGCGCCTGGAGGCTATTTTGGAGCCTCGGCGGAGCTTGCGAAGCCCTCCCAGCTCCGTCGATCGCCAGCAAGCACCTCGACCGTCGCCGAGGTCTTTTGAAGCCTCCAGGAGGAAGAGGAGACCTTCAGGAGTCTCTACGTCCATTTTGAAGCCCAACCGCCACCGGAGGACGGAGTTCTAGCGCGGCGAAGCTCGCTCTCGCCGGCGTCCGATGCTGTTCTTGGTCATCGCCTCTCCCCCATCGGATCGTGGAGAGTCTCCAGACAACCCAGCTACCGTTGGATCGTGCAACGTCGCCACCGTCAGATCGTCTCCCAACGATCTAATCTTCGTCGTCTGACGCGAAGCGTCGCCAGCCATTGGATCTGCGCCACGTGTTTAAGTGAAGACCATCAGCCGTTGGATCCGCGCGTAAGGGGTATTTTGCTACTTTAACCCCGCGCATTTTGTATATATCATTTAGTCCTTAAACTTTCGTCTGTAGTGTAAAAGTTTTGTAAAAATTGCAAGAAGGCCCTCACACTTTTCATATTTACACATAGGCCCCCTGCCACGTCACCTCACGTGACCTATTCACGTGAGGTGTGGGCATTTTGCAGGGACCCCCCTGGGGTTTAGTTATTTAAGTTTAGTCCCATAATTTTGTTTTATAGTGTAAAACTTTTGGATATTTTGCATGCGTGCCCCGGAAAATTTTGGATATTACAGTTAGGTCCTCCCACGCGCGTGCCAGTCACGCGTAGGGTTTGGGAAAATTGCATTGATACCCCTCGGGTTTGTTTATTTGTAATTAGTCCATTAAATCGAATATTCAGTGTATTATTTTGTGTGAAAATTGCTACAAAGCCCTTGGAATTTTGTCTATTTGCATATATACCCCTACTAGGATGTGGTATTTTTGTGTGCTTGACGTATTTATTTGGAGCATCATTTTAAATCGAAAAAATCTAAAAAATTAAACTTAAGCTCATGTGTGCTTGTACTTTAACGCCATATTTTTAGTTTTTGATTTTATTACATTTTTATATTTATTAAAAATCAAAAACATGCTTTTTATCCACTGTCTAGCTTAGAAAATACCAAAAAATATTATAATACCTTAAAAAATCCAAAAAAAATCCCTATTGTCTATTTTGTCATATTTTAGTGTCAGTCCAAAAATCACTAAAAAATCTCAAAAGAAAAACCTTAAAAATTTGAAAATACCTAAAAACTTTAAAAAAATTCTAGAAAATTATAGAAAACTCTAAAAGTTGTAAACTCAGTTCCTGTTTCTTCCTTATTTTATTATCTTTGTTTTAAGACTAATTTGGGAAACTTTTGAGAGCATTTGATATTTTTCTTTCCCATTTTTGTCTCGGCCAAATTGCTAACTCATTGTTTGCTTTATTTCAGTATTTAAAAATACCAAAAACATTTTGAAAAATACCCAAAAATCACAAAAGCAGTTAAAATTTATAAAAATACCAAAAAGATTTTATTTCTGAATTTTGGCTATTTTTACATACTTTTATAAATAGTTTATTATCTCCTTTACTACCTTGTTTATATATTCCAATATTGAAAAAAATAGAAAAATTTAAAATTTAAAATATAAAAATCAGAAAACTAAAAATCAAAATACAAAATTAAAAATTAATTTAAGAAATTAATTATTTAAAAACCCACAAAAATATTTGCTTCCATAGTGTAGACGACACTTCACACTCACACACACACATTTGTTTGATCTACCTTGTTTGCTCCCTGTGTTCGAACTCTCTGCATACTTGCTTGCAATACATCTTTTGTGCAGAGTTAAAAATAAATTTTAACTCCACATTTATTTCTTATTGCTTGATCTATAGTGTGGGTTAATTGTTGATTAAATTCAGATTTTGATTGGTCAACACTTCGACCGTGTTCCCGCCTTGTGTGGAATACAAGACCGATCAACTTTTGGGTTTATCACGCTCCTTTGCCTTTTGTTTTATTTATAATTATTTAAATATTACAAAATCACCCATGTATTCCCCCTTTGTTTAGGATAGCTACATTGCACTGTTTTATTTATCAAAAATAGCATTTTGTTCCTTATTTAATTCTCTAAATTAGGACATATGTCTGACATTTTTGTGATCATTAGATAATTAATAATTAATTGTTCTGTAGAAAATTGCATGCTTTGCCCTTGTTGTGCTCTGATTTTTATAATTGATTAACTGTTGCTCTAAAAATTCTTGAAAAATCGCAGATTGTAGAATTAATTGTATTTAACATTGTGCCCAAAAAGAATTGCATTTACATGCATAATTTGCCTTGTAAAAATCATTTTAGATATTTCACTGTTTGATTTTTAATAGGTATTGAATCTTGTATTTTTGAGTTTAGGATTTTTCTGAGACCCATCACCTAGTGATAGATCTTAGATAATGTTATCCCTTGAAAATAATTAGGTTTAATATTTATTATACTTAAATATTGAAATTCATTTTATTTGCATTTAAAAATTCATTAAAAATTCATCTTGCATCTAAAAATTTCAAAAAAAAATACAGTGCATTCATTTCGTTACAATTATCACCTTGGCCAAGTTTCGTAATTTTCGAACATCGTTTAATCGATATTTACATTTTAGTCCCTAAAATAGGCTAAAATTATATTTTGCATCCTTAATTGCATAAAAAATAAGACCACCTCGAAAACCGTGCATGAACTTTGATAGACATAATTCTAGGTTATTCCTTTACCTCCTTGTGTTCGACCTTGGAACTTGCTTAAATAAAATAAAAATAAAATCATGCAATTAAAATTTGATTAAATAATTTTGGTTATTTCTTGACCGATTCTGATTGCATGCCTACAATGAAATGACATATTATTTTTAAAATGATAATTCACGATGATATATTCTTAACATAGGCAATTTGCAAAACACCAGATGGCGTCGTTGCCGGGGAGGCAAACGGCTTAGTTTTATTATCTGAAATTTTTTGTTCGGTTTTTCGCATTCAAGTCGTCTGACCCCCGAATTTTTCACTGTAAAGTCCATTTTTTTCCTGCATTTATTTTCAGGATTTATTTTTCTTATTTTATTTTTGAATTATTTTTTAGTCACTCTCTTACATTCTCTCTTTTATTTTTCTTACGAGGTACCCAGTGTATGTGGAGCGGTTTTTCAAGAGTCGACACATCTTCACTGGCTTCCAAAAAACAACAATTAATTTAAGATCGAGTCGAGTCGTCACAGAGTGTAGAGTCTAGGATTTTATTTTCTGCAATTTTATTTTCTGCAATTAATTGCTCATTTATAGCGGTGTCCGTTTGGACTCTCGCGAGTGTAAAGAAGACCTTGAACTATTTCTGTGGTGTGTTGTGGCTTGTTTCATTCTCCGGTGAGGGTGGGGCCCGACTTGAGTGGCGCTTAGGATAGACCTGTGCATACAGCTCTTAAAGCATTTTAATTTTGATTGTGCTCGTAGGATCTAAGGCCATACTTCACTTTAATTGAGATGCACATTAGATCATTCAATTTAGCCAAATTCAACTCAATTCTTCCCCGCTAATAGAACTTTCTACTAGGTGCGGTTTTTCATCGGCTTGCATTCATATAGACTAAATTTCAATTCTTGTATTACATCCTGCATGAATATTGCGAGGAATCACTATAAGTCTTCTAACTGAGTATACATCATTCTTTTCACGTGCATCGACTCTTCCCGAATTTCTCCCTCTTGTTTTACCACATAAATTTTAAAGGAAATTGGGAATGGATGGTAGACGTGTATTTGCGCTCATTTAATTTTTCAGTGATCGCCTAATTAAAATTGGGGTTGTTAAATATAGCCGATTTTAAATTAACCCATAAAATCAAGAATTTTTGCGGGAGAGCAACCCCGACCTTGGATTCTCTTATTTTTCTGAGTGAGCGAGAGACGACACTTAAGGCTAGAGCCAAAACCCAGATTTTTATATTGACTACTGATTCTACCAAAAACGATTAGCTACTTCTCAGTGAGGATCTAATGGGTAGTCGGTAAACGGTCCGAATTTCCTTAGCATAGTGGATGGTTTAGAGGACACTAAGTAAGGCTCTGTCCTCAAGTAATGGGTAGCCATTCTACGGTTCGTACTTACTCCCATACTGGCTGAAAGTAGATGCAACTTGCCGTAAGAATTCGGGCTAGTCATTAAAAAATTTCCGGCACCTAACAACTCGCTAAATTCTTTCTAAGATTGTCTTATCACCAATTAAAATTGAAAAGATAATAGCTGAACTCTTACGGCTTCATTGTGTGAGTTAGTGAACTTGGGGTTTGATTTGTGTTTATTGGTGTGCGTGAACCGATTTCGAAAATCAAAAGCCGCACATTTACACCCTTAACCTCTTTGATAAAAAAATTCTCTTAACTATCCCGTGCACTTGCACCGAGATCAAGCATGACGATTCATCATCATCAACCTCCCTTGACAAACACAGGACAATGGTCCGAGCACCCATCAGATCTATATTATGAAAATGAATTTGTCTCGGTTAGGCCCAAATTGACTGAACCCTCTTCTTTCCATAATCCTCCAACATTTGCGGGAGACTTTCACCTGCAGATGAATCTGATCCCCTCATTTAGTTCCAAATCATTCTACTCGAATCATCTACCATCTTGGACTGAACCTTCTTATTCTAGGTTTCTCGTAAACGAACCAATTCAAGATCAAATTACTTTTGAATCTCATGACTGACCGAGAAACCAAACCCAGATGGAAAGACCCGCACTTAATGATCATCGACGTTGGATTGACCATGACGATCAGATAGCTATTGACCAACCTGAATATCACTCCTTCAAACAGCCTATACATACATAGGACCAAATGGATTATATCGACACATATGCACCCTGTATGACTGCAATATTTGAAGATACAATCAATCATGATCATGGAAGTAGACTCTACTCAAACCAGGATTACATGCCCGAGTCACGACATATTGAGTATGAGACCTACACGTTCCCGTAAAATCCTTCAACTGAGCAGCCTCCTTCCATAATTTTTGAGGAGAAATTTTCAGAAAATAATGATCATATATCGGATATTCCAAGAAACTCTCCTCTTAGCACATACAGGAAAATGGAAGATGAAATTATTGAATCTCAAATGCAAACACACACCGACTGCTTCCATGATTGATCGTGATCAGAATTTTGAGGATGATATTTCGAGGATAAATAAGAAATTTGAATTAATGGAGGAAAATTCAGAAATTTTACTGACCGACTCAGTTTATTTTATGGGAGCTCGAATCTAAAAATGAATGAGGAAAAGATTGGATCTCATGTTGAAAATTCTGTGGATATTCAGAAACCTAGGGACGATTCTGACATCGCCACTTCTGCATATTACTCCCCTAGAAATGACTATGCCTTTGACTCTTATTCGGAACATCAAAGTCCCTTATCATCTATGGAAGACACCACCACACCACACAGAAAATACCAAAAAATTGGAATATTCAAAAACACCCAAAAAATTGAAAATCTAGGAAAATACATAAAAATTGAAACTGGAGAATATCTGAAGAATTTGGATCCTGCTTTACAGGAAGCACTAGAAAAATGATTGATGTTTGAACTTCCTTTTATACAGGCCACTGAACACTTCCCCGGCCTTAAAGGATCTGTAATGGACAAATTAATGATGAAAAAGTCGGGCAGGATAAGAACAAAGACTGAAAGACATATATTGTCAATGGCATCCTCCTTGGTATTGAGGAGAAAAAACAAGAGCCGCATAGTGAAGCGGTTGTCCAGATTTGGCTGCATAATCAAGGACACAATTTTCATCCATGCTCGAATTGATGACGATTCATCGATCAATATCCTCCCGACCTCTGTATTTCACGAACTCAAACTCGGACAGATCATGAAGATACGAGAAATTGTTCAATTGACTGATCGATCGATAAAGCGGCTGAGAGGAATCATTTCTGTCATCATGACATTCCAAGGTGCTCCGCTCAAAGTAGACTTCACGATCATTGATATTGAGCATCAGAGAGAATTCACCCAGTCTCCAATTATTCTCGGAAAGCCATTCTTAGCATTGGCTAAGACAATTACTGATTGTGAGACTCGGGAAATCAATTTTACAGCATTGGAAGCACTTCGATCTGACCCAGTCTTTGAGGAACCTCGATTTTCTGAGGCAACCCACGAAGTCCTCGACAGCCGTAACCATGAAGCGATAGAAGAGACCTGCCCAGTTGCTACATCTGAGATAGCGGTTGTTGATGAGACTATTGGTTTAAAGACTCTTCCTTCTGCTCCATTCCCAGTTGCTCTCACCATGGAGAATCAAGTATACGAATCATATGACCCGGAGACTTATGCATGGTCGCACCCTAGTGATAATCGAGGAATTCTATGGGGGTCTAAAGTAGTCTACACAAGGCGGGACCACAGTGTCGCTGAGCGACCGCTCACGAAACCTCAATCTATCAACAATTAACCCACAACAGAAATCAAGCAATGAAAAGTGGTGTGCAGTTAAAATTTATTATAACTCTATAACAAAGATGTGTATAGGTGCAAGTATGTGTAGAGGTCGAACACAGGGAGCAGACAGGGTGGAATGGGGGCAAAATTGGTCAAAAATGTGTGAATGTGAATGTTTGCCTATTTGTGCTTTTTTTGTTTTTAATTTTATATTTTTTTATTTTATTTTTAATTTTATATTTTTTATATTTTGATTTTTAACATTCTGATTTTATATTTTCTTTTAATATTTTATATTTTTTTCAATTTCTTTTTCAATAAATAGAATACATACAAAGGATAAGAAAAGCAAGGATAAGGTATTTATAAAAATAGGGAAAAATACTCAAAAATACAGAAATAAGATATTTTTATTCTTTCTATATTTTCTAATGTTTTTGTGATTTTTCAATATTTTTCATAATTTTTTTGTATTTTTAAAGGTAAAAATACTAGAAAACAGTGAATACAATAAAAGGCTGGAATTAAAATGGGAATGAAAAATAGTAAAGAGCAACAAAAATTTCCCAAATTAATTTTAAATTAAAAATAACAAAATAAAGAAAATTCAGAAAAAAAAGTTTGTATTTTTAGGATTTTTGTAGAATTTTTAGGATTTTTATAAAGTTTTTTGGGGTTTTGTAATTTTTAGGAGTTTTGTTTTGTATTTTGTAGTGGCTTTTGGTCTGAAGTTAAAAGAAACTAAATATGCAAAGTACATTTTTTTGGGATTTTTCTGATGTGTTTTTGCAATTTTTATGGATTTTATAATGTAAACAGTGTTGAAAATGGGTGTTTTTGAATTTTTATAAATATTAAAATGCAATAAATATGAAAACATATGCTGTGAAACTACTATACAATAGGAGCTTAAGTTGATTTTTGTGAATTTTTTAGGAATTTATAGATGCATGCAAAAATAGAGGAAGCATAAAGAAAATATAAGCTGGCAGGGGAAATTTTGTAAATAGTAAAACATCCAGGGGCTTATGCGCAAAAACACCAGAAATATATAACTCAATTAAAAACTTCCCGTATCAAAAAGAAATACCCCAAACTCTTAGGGGATCTTCACAAAAACGCCAAGCCCACGTGACTAGGCATGCGCGCCTAGCAGGGGCATACTTGCAATAACCAGAAGGTACGGGGTTCCAAGTGAAATTATTACAAGAATACTTAAAGGTCGAGGAAAGATTTATTGTTAAATGTTAAATACAAAAACGCCCGGGTGAGAATTCGCAAAATACCCAGGCAAGGGTGCTGGCGAACGGCAGGATCTCTCCCACTAATCCACGTGTCGATGATGTGGCACCCAATACCGCTTCGGCCACCAACGCTGAAGATTAGAAGCCTCTGAAGATCTGACGATGGACGCTGGGGCTCATCTGACGGTGCATGTACTCCGCCAAGAACTGGGCGAGATCGACGGCCCAGAGGAGCGCAGCAAGAACCGGGGAAGAACAGCGGGTGGCTGAGCTTCCTCTGATGACTACCACTTCCCCCAGGCGTTCGCAACTCCTCCAAAATGCCCAAAAGTATCTTGGACGCCTTTCCTAGCGACTGGCAGCTTCAAAATGGCGATTGGCCCGCCGGAGCTCCACCACGGCAATGAAGATGGGGAAGAGCTCCAGGAGGTTCAGCTCTCGTCAAAAACGACCCCAACTGGGGTCCTTCCGCACTTGGGACTTGAAAATGAAAGCGCACAATGAAAGAGGATGGTTCCAGGGCGAGCACAGGCAAGTTGAGTGGTGAATGGCGTGAGTAGTGACTCGCCGGAGCGAACTCCAGCGAGGGGGGTAGTGGATGATGAATCAAGCGAAAATCAAACCAATGAAAGTATGAACTAATAGATTGCACTACATCTAATCTAATGCAAAGAAAAATAAAGAAAAACAAATAAAGACGACCTCGATTGGCTGGGAAAAGCCAAGAGATAGGGACCTCACGGCCAAGGGCCAAAGATGGTGGTGGAGACACCGCCTCGACCGCCTAGCCTAGCCTCAAGAGGGCTGGAGGACCTCTTGTCACGAGGTCCAGTCCGGAGCTCAACAAGAAGAAGGGAAAGACGACCAAAGGAGGGTTCAAGGAGGATGGAAGGTTTGGGGCGGTTTTTGAAAAGATGGTGATGGCGGGATATTAAAGGAGTGATCACGGGCGAATCTTTGATTCAATCCCCAGAGCAATGCATGGGCATGCATGCTCTATGATAGGGGAGAAAAATTACAGAAGGAATCGGCCCCAAAAGATGAAAGCTCCGACCTTGAAAAATCCGCAAAATTGGGTGAAAAATGAGGTCTGATGCAGAGCCCAGAGGAGGTCAGACAGTTGACCTTTGGTCAACGGTCCAGACCACCTGGTTGGTCCACGTGGACCAACCAGGAAAAACCTTTCAGAAATTATTTAGAAAAATCATTTAAAAATAGTAGATGAATTTATTAAATTTTGGTTATAAAATAAAAAATGTTTATTATTTTATAAATTATTTTATGGTAATTTTTATTTATTTTTATGATGTATAAATTTACAAGTTACCTGTTTTAGCCTTTATAGGTATATTATCTATATATTTCAATAATTTATTTTTATTTTGTATATTTAATTTATTTATTTTTGTTTATTATTTTATAAATTTATAGAATATTTTTATACACTTAGTATATTTTTATTTTATTTTTATGAAGTGTTTTGTACACTTAATAAAATAAAAGTATTAATTATGTAGGTGTGTATACATGTATAATACCTATGTATTTTATATACAAGTATTTTATTTTGAGTTTTCTTTGAGTTTTTATCCTGATTTTAATACACATATTTATTATAAATAATATTTACAAAATTTTTAAAATATAAAAATTATGAAAATAAAGAATAATAAATAAAATGATTATTTTAATCTGTACAAGTATACAATAGGGGTCCAAAACTCAACTTTTAAACCGTAGCTCCGCTACATGCGAAACCACCGCCATTAAATAGCTTATTTTAAATTATATACAATTAAAGGTGAGTTTGCTGCATTTGGAGTTTTTATTTGTGAGATACGGGTCTGGGAAGTTGGGATTTTGGATTTTTATTCAGATCATAACTTTGTATCTGTGTATTATTTTTGAGTGAAATCAATTTTGTATTTTTATTTATTTAATTATCTACAACTTTCATGTTCAAAGTTTTTTATTTGAAGTACAAAAATTAGAAACAAAAAAAGGTCCCAAAATGAATAAAGAATGAATAAAATAAAAGGGAGTTTTTATTGTATTTTGGCCCTTATCTCCCCCTATTTATTCCTTGTCGACCTAGTCATCGAAATGCCTAGGTCTTGGGGTTTTGGTTCATAAAATATTTACAATATTTTATTCTTTTTATTTTCTTTTCTTTATTCTATAATTTTGGCTTTAAAACCCGTATTTTATACAATATTTACACAATGATGCATGAATGCTGAAATGCCTAAATTAAGCCTATTTATATGCAATTACTAGGGTTTTAAGGCCAAAATAACATAATAAAGATGATGAAATGTAGATTCATCACCTGGGTCAACCTATTCTGACTACCTTGATCACATCAATACGACACAGGAATGCTCTAATGTCAAATTAAGCTATACTTGCCCCTATACTTGCCTTTGATATCCCCTAGCAAACACTTATGCAATAAGTGTAGAAAAAGAAAAATAAAGAAAAGAAAAAGAAGAAAGATGGATGAAGTTTAATGATCAAACTTATCCTCATAAAATCAAAGTTTGGAGCTTAAGTCAGACCTTTGGAATTTTAGTGCGGGCGAAACCTTAATGAGAACCGAATTTGAAATCCAACAGTCCTTGAGAATCCCAAAACTCTGCCCAAGTCTCCTCAATAGCTAGGTCAGAGATATCTCAACTCATACGCAAACCCTTACGACTATGAATCTGACTCGTATAGTGTAAGTGATAGTGGCTCTCCCCAACTAGAATGACAAAGAGATTGGCTTCTCCAGCATGACAACCCAATGATTCCCCAATCCAATAACTCCTTCCTCGAGGAGTGGCGTATTCCCTTCTAAGTTCAAGTGGCAACCAGCTCAAGAGGAGGGGGTGAAGAGAAGAATGGACGGTAGCCAGTGTAGCTACCTATCCTAGGATGCAAGACCAATGTAGTCAAGTCATCCAGCTGCAGGCTCACATATTTGACTTTGGAACTCAAGCTTGCTTATTGACTTTACAACATATTTACATACTTTGCAGGCATTTATTTTTGTACAGCCCTGTCCATTTTTTTTAAATACTATATACAGCAGCATTTACATAAGGAGTTTTTCCTCTTGAGCCAGTAGACTATCCCTCTTTTGAAGCTTTATTGCAACCCACATTCTCCTGTCTTTAGACTTCCTCATCACTGGATGGGTTGGGGTGCACTTCCCTTCCTAGAGGAGGACAAGTGTTTCCACTTGTGTGCGTCTCATACCGGCAAATCCAATCCCCTCACCACTCTAACTGAGTTGAGCCATGTGAAAGGTGCAGGTGTCCAAGTTAGGCCATTATCAACAAGAGTCGTACGTGTGCTCCGAAATACTCTACTTAGGCAGTCAAGACTCCATTGTACTAAGTCTCATGATCCTCAAAGAATTAAGTCAACTAGACCTGAAGTACCTCAACTCCAGCTCCTATAAGGTTCCTGTTATTAGGTAGATTTTAATGTCCAATCAAGCTCCAATCTCCGGATTTTATTTAGACTCGTTCAACTATCAAACTCAATCCGAAAAATGCTCATGCTAAGCAAATGCAGAAAATATTTTTGTGATGCAATTTTTAAGATTTTGAACTTTTTATGAATTTTTGAAAATATGATGCATATGTATTTTTTGTATTTTGCAAAAAGATTTTTCAAATGTTTTTTGGATTTTAATTTTGCAAATGTTTTTAGGATTTTTGAAAACAAAAAGGTTTTAGATAAAAACTAGGTATAAATATTTGCACGGGGATGCTTCTTATATTTACAAGAAGTGGATTTTAAGAATTTACAGGGTAAGTGATCAATTTTATAGGTATATACAATGAATTTTAGGTGTGATGTATATATTCCTTAAACTTATTTGACACAGGTTTTTCAAACAATTTTGAAAACTATAGTCCAAAATAATTTTCACACATTTTTACAAACATGTACACACATTTGAAAATCATTTTGCAAAGGTTTTCAAACACTATAAATAGATTTTTCAAAATATTTTTGTAACCATTTTTCAAACCATTTACAAATCATTTTTCGAACATTTTATTTCACACAAAGAAAATAAATTTTACAAACAACAATGTTTTACAAAGGTTGAAAATATGTAACAAAACGTTTTCAAAATAGTTTTCAAAATATTTTTCACAAGGATTTTCAACTATTTTTCAAACATTTTGCAAAAAAATATTTTCACCTGATTTATTAATCAGTATATACAAAAAGAATTTGAGGAATAATCAACATCTTTTTATTACGGATTTTTAATGAATTTTAAAGAATTATTAGCCATATTATTAGGAAAATACGAAAGTACGAGTTATGGCTAAAGTATATACGTAGTATATACGACCACCCTATACTTAGCTTGAGCTATGTCCTCATAGATCAGAGAGAAAAGAGAAGACATAACTCGTACTGAGTATAGGAAAATCTAAAGAATAAATAAATGGAGAAATGAATGAAATAAAAGAATGAGAAGTTGGCTGTCCCCCCATACTTAGGATCAAATAATCCTAAGTATAGCAGATTGTACACAAAGCATGGAGGGTCAAGGGTGGGAATAAACAGATCGTACTCAGATTGCCTCCCCCTAAACTTAGGGTAAGATATCCCTAAGTATAGACAATAAGAGGAGTCAATGGAGAGGATCGAAAAGAATGAAAACTCGGGGTGCACACCCCCCTATACTTAGGACAAAGTACGGCCTAAGTATAGAAGATTGTCTACAAAGGGTGACACCTTTTTGATAGATACAGAGGATACACAAGGAAAAGGAGAAAAGAAGAACAGATATGAAAGTGGAAGAAGAGATCGTGAGGATGTACACACCACTCCCCCTATACTTAGGGTAAAAGAAGCCCTAAGTATAGGCAACAACAGGAGTGATGAAACGAAACGAATAATGAACACTCGGCTCGCCCACCCCCCTATACTTAGGACAAAGTACGTCTTAAGCAAGGCAAACACGAGGAATGGGTGGACGAGCAATACAGAAGATAGACAGAGGGAAACAAATGAATATACCACAAAGATGGATGTACACATGATCAAGAAGGCAGAAAGCGAACCTTCTTGCGGGACCGCTGAGGAATGGATCTGGTATGGAGCAGGTCGACATCGGGGTCCATAGTGGACGGAAGCCGATCAGGGTCGACAGAGTGAAGATCCTCAGGGGTCCTAGGGTGTGAAGGCACAGACAGATGAGTGGAAGAAGTGTGGTCAGGTCTGGCCTTGGGGATCTCGCTGATATTGAAGTGGAATGGGACGAACTCATCATCATCGGAAGTAGTGTAATCAGTGTCATCCTGCGAGATGCCGTACAAGTCAAGAACAAAAGGAACGAACTCATCGGTGGAAGTAGTCGAACTCTGTTCGTCCTCTATAATCTCAACCAGATCATCTTTCTCATCAAAAGGCCTGAATTCCCGAATAAAAGCAATCAAATCGAATTCAACCTTTTTCTCATCAGTGCCTAGGTGAACAGGAGCGGACCCATCAGTGGAAGTAGTCAAATCATGTCCGTACGGTATAGTCTCTAACTCTACCCTTCGCTCAATGGTATCAATTGTGTAAATCTCGCGGATGTCATCAACACATCGCCAATCACAGGAAGCGAAAACACCAAGGTCTATACTTTCCGAGCCTTCCTCCTTGGAGAGGAATTCTCGGGTCTCATCATCGGTCATAAAGAAAGTCTCTCTAATATCCTCATAAAGGTCATAGGCCTCAGGGTCAGCCAAAACATGTGTGGTCGCATCAGGTGCAGGTCTCTGGTCAACAATGGGTGCGGTGATCAACACTTCGCTCTCGTCAGCAGGACGGAAGCGAATCTCTCCTGATCCGTAGTCAATAACGACCCTTGCAGAGGCGAGGAACGGTCGTCCCAGGATGATTGGAGAATGCTCCCCAGTAGAGGTCTCCATGGGCAAAATGACAAAGTCAACATGGTAGATCATGCCCTGAATCAAAATGACGGCATTTTCTAGGATACCCTTCAGCCTCTTGATCGATCCATCAGCAAACTGTACGATCATCCTGGTTTTCTTTAGAGGCCCTAAGTGAAGAGATTGTACCAACGAGAAGGGTATGGCGCTAATCGAAGCACCGCCGTCGAGGAGAGTGTGATCACAAGTATGGTCAGAAATGGTGCAAGTGATGAAAGGTGTGGCAGTATTCTTTTTCCTAGGAATGGGACGGTGTGCGATGGCGTGGGCAGTGGCCATGGTCAAGATATGACGCTCAGATCTGCTCCTCCGCTTTCTCTTCTTATGAAAAGGGGTAGATAAATCGGTCATGGCCTGCTGAAGTGGGGCACGGATGATCTCATGAATAGTGGCCACCACTTCAGGTTTAGTCAATATATTTTTGAATTTTTGGACCTCCTCCCATACAAGGGAGGAAGTCAGAATCAGCATATACACGAGGCATGCCAAGAGCAGACTGTACAACGACATCCTCGCGGTCAAAGGTGGGACAGGGTGTAAGTGCAGGTGTGGTCAAATGGTCTAGCAAATGGTACCTCTCCTCACAATCCGACTTGATCACTTGTCTCCCGAATTCTTTTTTGATTTTTAAAATTTTCTTATTTTTTGTATTTTGGGTGATTGCAAGCTCTCATGGAAATCCTCGAGTGAACCCATATCATCAAATGGTGGAGTATCAAGGTTGTTCTTATTTGTACTAGTGAGGTTGTCAATCCTCTTTCTCATATGATCCAGCATCTGGGTCAAGTGCTCAAGGGTGGACTCCATGAAAGGTGACTCCAACAGATCAATCTTGGGTGGATGTAAAGGTGGAAAATACAAAGGTGGTGGTGGGTGTGGGTAGAAGTTCGAGTCCTGATACCATGGCTGAGGCGGATATGTACAAAAATCAGAAAAAATAGGAGGAGAGTCCTCCTGATAAAAGTGAGGTGACCGGCTGGAGCGAACGAGGGGTCCGCAAAGCCTGGACAAAATATACTCCAATCGGCCATCTTGAAACAAAAGGAAAATATGATAGTCGGGAGAGCACGAAGGTCAAATCAAGAAAGGTGAGAAAAAGGCGCAAATGCGCAGGGACGATCTAGAATACACACAAACAATCACAAACAAAATGAAAATAATACAAACCCTCAATTCACATACTCAACTCGGTAGAGACCGTAAAATTCGGTCTTTTTATCTTGTCTGTTTTAGAGTTAGGTGAGAAGTCAAAGAATTGCACACACACTTAGGGACTGAAATGGGATTTGGTCTCTAATCCTTAGCATGCGCGCGAGCAAGTAAAACGAAGACAATGAGGGGATTACTCGCCTCAATAGAATGTTTTCTTTTTTGATCGATTTTAGGGTCAAGTAATATTAACAGACCCAATTTTATTTGAATATCACTTTTTTTATATTTTTAATAAGCAATGCGTGATCCTATCGGGGATTCAATTCCTTTAAGCACCTAGGTTGGCAAAATCAGAGGGAGAGTCGGAAAAGCAATGCAAGCGGCAATCGATGATGAATGCTAAAGCGTAAATGCTCACCTTGCCTCCAGCACTCTACATGCAAGGATGCTCAGCTGAATTGAAACCTAATCTATATGCAGATGCAAGCCGATGAAATCGCCCTAGTGAGAAGTTGCTATTAGCGTGAAGAACCACAAGTCGGTCACCGATCTTCAATCCAGGAGTCCGATCTAGGCTCACTCCTCCTCCTCTCGACACATCGAGTTCAGGAGCAGCGCTTGGCAGGGTGGGCTTGCGGCACGAAGGCTCGAAGATGATGAGGCGACTGATTAAGATTTAAACTAAGTCCAACAAGGTTATATGTACATGCAGTGGTGATTAGTGTGTTTGGACCTACTCTATCGCCAAGCAACTCCTAAAACTAGGGGCTCAATCACATAAAATAAGAAAACAAAACCGAGAAAATAAAATGAAGAATGCAAAGAAAACCGACAAAACCACGGTGAGCCCCCCCCCCCCAAGTGAACAATCACTTGGAAATTAGGCCCGAAAGTTCAAGTGTCCAGTGTACCTGTATTATTACAAATATAGTGGTCTCTCTCTTTCAAAAATTACACAAATAGATGAATATAAGAAATAAAAGGGAGCTCGGCCTTCAAAATTCCTCTAAGTCTCCTTCGGTGCAAGGCGAGCAGAGTCGGCTTCACGTGGGTGCACGGGCGCCTAGGGTGGGGCACCTCCCTCGATCTACGGTTCCTCGCACAAAGTCAACCAAAGAGGGGTTAGACAGCTCAAATAATTATATCAAAAATAAAGTAAATAAAATAAATAAAAAGCCACGAAAATAGACAAACGGTCACAATCACGCAAAAACCGAACTACGCGTTGTTGCTCCTTGGCAATGGCACCATTTGATAATCGAGGAATTCCGCGGGGGTCTAAAGTAGTCCACACAAGGCGGGACCACAGTGTCGTTGAGCGACCGCTCACGAAACCTCAATCAATCAACAATTAACCCACAACTGAAATCAAGCAATGAAAAGTGGTGCGGAGTTAAAATTTATTATAACTTTACAACAAAGATGTGTATAGGTGCAAGTATGTGTAGAGGTCGAACACAGGGAGCAGACAGGTGGAATGGGGGCAAAATTGGTCAAAAATGTGTGAATGTGAATGTTTGCCTATTTGTGCTTTTTTTGTTTTTAATTTTATATTTTTTTTAATTTTATTTTTCATTTTATATTTTTATATTTTGATTTTTAACATTCTGATTTTATATTTTTCTTTTAATATTTTATATTTTTTCAATTTCTTTTCAATAAATAGAATACATACAAGGATAAGAAAAGCGAGGATAAGGTATTTATAAAAATAGGGAAAAATACTCAAAAATACAGAAATAAAATATTTTTATACTTTCTATATTTTCTAATGTTTTTGTGATTTTTTCAATATTTTTCATAATTTTTTTGTATTTTTAAAGGTAAAAATACTAGAAAACAGTGAATACAATAAAGGGATATTTACCCAGCAGACCCTCAAATCTTTCGAAATTACCTCTACGACCTTTGAAACATCGTAATTCCTCCCACGACCCCGTAATCTTGCTAACCCTTACCCAATAAACCCTGTGGTTAACCCCCATCCATTTACCCGTTAAAACTAACCTGATTCCGTTAAATTCTTTTATCTTATGCCTATTTTATTTGTCGAATTTACCTTCACTACCACTCCCTCTACCCTCCTCCTTTTCCCCACCACCCAACACCCAACACCTCCTCCCTCCATGGCCCTCCTCCCCGATTGAGACGCGATCAGGTCAGAAGCACAAAAATTGAATAATTTCCTCTATTTTCAGGTCAGACTCGACCCATTGCCTCTATTTTCTCCTCAATCAGTCCTGTCTCTCTTCAATTTTGATATCAAAAATCAACTCAAATCTACACCCATTCCATTTCGATTAATTCCCTCTCTCCAGTCTCGTTTTGCATCTGGACATTTCCATTTCAAATCCATTCGGATCTGAGCTTCGATCTCGCCCGTAAAGCATCGTTCATCAACTCATCTCTCTTCTATTTGCTTGGAGACCGAGCCTTCGTGCTCGAGTAGGATTTATTTTGTTGCAGGTGTGGATCCAAGTGTTGTACAGTAGCATAGGGTGAGCAGAACAACAACTCGAGCCTCTGCTGATACTTGCAGATTCCATCGAGAACCTGGAACTCACACGATCGTAGAATATTGCCCACGCCCCCCCCCCCCCCCCGACGACTGTCACGCTCTATCCGCTGCCCGCTCCGCCCTCCGCCGCGCGCCACCCCTCCTCCCGGTCTTCGACCGCTGCTACCTCCCCACCAGCCCTTCACTCGCCGGAAACCCCGTCTTCTCCCCCTTCCCGCAGTTCCCTCTGGTCTCCAAGAGCAAGAAGCTCCACAGGCTCCTCACGGACCAGGACTACGGCCCAGAAACCGGCGAGGAGATCCTCGAGCACCACGGCTACCGCGTGTTCCTCCCGGACTTCCCCGGCGGCGCTGAGGCCTTCGAGGCCGCCGCCAAGTTCTGCTACGGTGTCCGGGTGGAGATCTCGCCCTCTAATGTTGTCCCCCTCCGTTGCGCCGCCGAATCCCTCGAGATGACCGACGACGATGACTCCCGCGAGAACCTCGCCTCCCGCTGCGACCGCTTTCTCAGCCAGTCTGTCCTCCGCAGCTTCAAGATCTCCGTGCGTGCGCTCCGCACCATCGATTCGCCGCTGATCAACGCTGCCGCCGAGGATCTCGGGATCACACAGCAGCTCGTTGACGCCATCGCCGCAAAAGCGTCCTCCTCGGATGCCTCCTCACTGTTTGGTTGGCCCGTGAAGGATGCGACTGCAGCGGTGGATGGGCCTCCGCCTCTCCGACCTCCGCACAGGTCGAGCCGAAGTACCACGCCCCCTCGCGCACACCTCCTCCGGCCAGGAAAATGCCCTCGATGAGGGAGGAGAGATGGAAGAGGGCTTTTGGTTGATTCTAGCCGTCCGATCACGGATTGGTTAGATTAACTCGTTTTTAACTCAATGAAGTTAACTCAAGATGTGTCAATTTAACGGCAGGGTTCGTGGGGTAAGACGGAGCAAGATTATGGGGTCGTGGGAGGAATTACGATGTTTCAAAGGTCGTAGAGGTAATTTCGAAAGATTTGAGGGTCTGCTGGGTAAATATCCCTACAATAAAAGGCTGGAATTAAAATGGGAATGAAAAATATTAAAGAGCAACAAAAATTTCCCAAATTAATTTTAAATTAAAAATAACAAAATAAAGAAAATTCAGAAAGAAAGTTTGTATTTTTAGGATTTTTGTAGAATTTTTAGGATTTTTATAAAGTTTTTTGGGGTTTTGTAATTTTTAGGAGTTTTGTTTTGTATTTTATAGTGACTTTTGGTCTGAAGTTAAAAGAAACTAAAATATGCAAAGTACATTTTTTGGGATTTTTCTGATGTGTTTTTGTAATTTTTATGGATTTTATAATGCAAACTGTGCTGAAAATGGGTGTTTTTGAATTTTTATAAATATTAAAATGCAATAAATATGAAAAACAAAAATATGCCGTGAAACTACTATGCAACAGGAGCTTAAGTTGATTTTTGTGGATTTTTTCGGAATTTACAGATGCATGCAAAAAATAGAGGAAGCATAAAGAAAATACAAGCTGGCAGGGGCAATTTTGTAAATAGTAAAACATCTAGGGGCTTATGCGCAAAAACACCAGAAATATATAACTGAATTAAAAGCTTCCCGAACCAAAAAGAAATACCCCGAACTCCCAGGGGATCTTCGCAACAATGCCAAGCCCACGTGACTAGGCACGCGCGCCTGGTAGGGGCATACTTGCAATAACAAGAAGGTACGGGGTTCCAAGTGAAATTATTACAAGAATACTTACTGCTGAGGAAAGCTTTATGGTTAAATGTTAAATACAAAAACGTCCGAGTGAGAATTCGCAAAATACCCAGGCAAGGGTGCTGGCGGACGGTGGGATCTCTCCCACTAATCCACGTGTCGATGATCTGGCACCCGATACCGCTTCGGCCACCGACGGCGAAGATTAGAAGCCTCTGAAGATCTGACGGTGGGCGTTGGGGCTCATCTGACGGTGGATGTACTCCGCCAAGACCTGGGCGAGATCGACAGCCCAGAGGAGCGCAACAAGAACCGGGGAAGAACAGCGGGTGGCTGAGCTTCCTCCGATGACTACCACTTCCCCCAAGCGTTCGCGACTCCTTCAAAATGCCCAGAAGGATCCTGTACGCCTTCCCTAGCGACTGGCTGCTTCAAAATGGTGGTTGGCCCACCGGAGCTCCAGCACGGTAATGAAGATGGGGAAGAGCTCTAGGAGGTTTGGCTGAAAATGAAAATGAAAGCGCACAATGAAAGAGGATGGTTCCAGGGCGAGCACAGGCAAGTTGACTGGTGAATGGCGTGAGTAGTGACTCGCCGGAGCGAGCTTCAGCGAGGTGGGTAGCGGATGATGAATCAAGCGAAAATCAAACCAATGAAAGTATGAACTAAAAGATTACACTATAGCTAATCTACTGCAAAGAAAAATAAAGAAAAACAAACAAAGACGACCTCGATTGGCTGGGAAAAGCCAAGAGATAGGGACCTCACGGCCAAGGGCCGAAGATGGTGGTAGAGACGCCGCCTCGACCGCCTAGCCTCGCCTCAAGAGGGCTGGAGGACCTCCTGTCACGAGGTCTAGTCTGGAGCTCAACAAGAAGAAGGGAAAGACGACCAAAGGAGGGTTCAAGGAGGATGGAAGGTTTGGGGCAGTTTTTGAAAAGATGGTGATGGCGATATATTTAAGGAGTGATCACGGGCGAACCTTTGATTCAATCCCCAAAGCAATGCATGGGCGTGTATGCTCTATGGTAGGGGAGAAAAATTACAGAAGGAATCGACCCCAAAAGATGAAAGCTCCGACCTCGAAAAATCCGCAAAATTGGGTGAAAAACGAGGCCTGACGTAGAGTGCAGAGGAGGTCAGACAGTTGACCTTTGGTCAATGGTCCAGACCACCTGGTTGGTCCACGTGGACCAACCAAGAAAAACCTTTCAGAAATTATTTAAAAAAATCATTTAAAAATAGTAGATGAATTTATTAAATTTTGGTTATAAAATAAAAATTTTTTATTATTTTATCAATTATTTTATGGTAATTGTTTTTTATTTTTATGATGTATAAATTTACAAGTTACCTGTTTTAGCCTTTAAAGGTATATTATCTATATATTTTAATAATTTATTTTTAGTTATATATTTAATTTATTTATTTTTGTTTATTATTTTATAAATTTATAGAATGTTTTTTTGCACTTAATATATTTTTATTTTATTTTTCTGAAGTGTTTTGTACACTTAATAAAATAAAAGTATTAATTATGTAGGTGTGTATACATGTATAACACCTATGTATTTTATATACAAGTATTTTATTTTGAGTTTTCTTTGAGTTTTTATTTTGATTTTAATACACATATTTATTATAAATAATATTTACAAAATTATTAAAATATAAAAATTATGAAAATAAAGAATAATAAATAAAATGATTATTTTAATCTGTACAAGTATACAATAGGGGTCCAAAACTCAACTTTTAAACCGTAGCTCCACCACATGCAAAACCATCGCCATTAAATAGCTTATTTTAAATTATATACAATTAAAGGTGAGTTTGCTGCATTAGGAGTTTTTATTTGTGAGATACGGGTCTGGGAAGTTGGGATTTTGGATTTTTATTCAGAACATAACTTTGTATCTGTGTATTATTTTTGAGTGAAATCAATTTTGTATTTTTATTTATTTAATTATCTACAACTTTCATATTCAAAGTTTCTTTATTTGAAGTGAAAAAAGTAGAACAAAAAATAGGTCTTAAAATGAATAAAGAATGAATAAAATAAAAGGGAGTTTTTATTGTATTTTGGCCCTTATCTCCCCCTACTTTATTCCTTGTCGACATAGTCATCGAGATGCCTAGGTCTCGGGGTTTCGGGTCATAAAATATTTACAATATTTTATTCTTTTTCTTTTCTTTTCTTTATTCTATAATTTTAGCTTTAAAACCCGTATTTTATACAATTTTTACACAATGATGCATGAATGCTAAAATGCCTAAATTAAGCCTATTTACATGCATTTACTAGGGTTTTTAAGGCCAAGATGATAGAATAAAGATGATGAAATGTAGATTCATCACCTGGGTCAACCTATTCTGACTACCTTGATCACATCAATACGACACAGGAATGCTCTAATGTCAAATCAATTGAGAATCATATGCTTCATCTCCTTCTCATCATTACGATCTCCCACCACATGCTCACAAAAAGATTAGATTAAAACCGCCTTAATCATCGGCTACCCACCCCTCTCCCGACCACATCGGTCTCCTTGTACATCTTCTTCCTCTACTTAGGCCAAGGCCTATGTATAGGGGGGATCGATGCCATCAATATATACCATTTCCCTCATCTGATTCCTTCTCACGATCGTTCCATGTTCACCATTCTTCTGTACTTAGGCTGACCAAAGTCTAAGTATAGGGGGAACTGATGCCCATTTGTATACACTCTCTTCATCTGCATATCCCGACTGCTTCATTTTTTCCGCTTTTCTTCTATACTTAGACTGTTCACAGCCTAAGTTTAGGGGGCGGACCGATGTATCTCTTTCTTTTTCTTTTTCTTTTTCTTTTTCTTTTTTTCACTCTCTTATGCTTAGCCCGAGCTATGTCTTCTTTACGCTTCGTGTGCTCTGAGGACACAACACTCGCTATGTATAGGGGGGTCTGTATATATACTTTGTATATATTTTACCCATATCTCGTACTTTCTCGCAAGTCTATATGTATTTACGGGGTGGGTAACTAACTTAAAAAATAAAGAGAAAAAGAGGAAAAAAAAGAGTTTTGCTACTAACACTGACTGTGTCCAACCCATTTTTTTTGAAAAAAATGGCTTCTTATTTATTTTTGCATCAAAAAAACCAAAAATCCATTGCATAAAAAAAGTGTCTGCATTTCACACACCTGCACTTCATCCAGATTTCATGCAGTTGCATCTGTGAAAAGTCTTTGGGTTCTGAATCGAGTTATGAGAAGAAACCGAGAGTGATCTGGACTTGACCTTAATCCACCTAATTTTCAGAGGAACTTCACTGAGAAATAGGATTTTAGAAGCTTCGGGTCTTTGACTTAATTCTTTAAGTTCAACATGACAATGTGTAGCATTTGACTCTTAGTGTCTAACTTGGTCTCTTCATTATGGGTACAACTCTGGAATAGGGAATTAATTTGTACTCTCACACTATGCACTTAGCTCAACTCAGACGAGATGTTGGAAGACTGTGTGAGTTTCTTTTCTGGTAGCGTGGAAATCTAAAGACCAGAGTACGGGTTGAAATAAAGCTTCGGAAAAGGAATGGACGGTTGGGCACAATTTTTTCTAAGACCTCAAAAAATGTACGGAAACAAAAAGATTCTATATCCGTAGGGGCACAATAAGATCCAAGCAGAACCACCAAAAATCCAAATACAAAGAAGCCACTACCAAATAAATATCTGACCAAAAAGGTCCAAGCTTCAAGAAAACCTGCAGATCTTGGTGGAGACTCGGCTACACTGGCCAGCTTCACAAGGAGAGGTGACTAAACTGGCTACCCTCCAGTTCTTTTCTCCTTCTTCTAACTTCTCCCCCAATTCGAATGTGAACACAACACGACAGACCTTAGAAGGAAATACTTGACTCCCCGAGGACGAGTTACTAGAGAGGAGGTTTGCATGGTAGTCCGGCATTCTGGATGGGAAGAGCTAAAACCTTCCACACACATGAGTCGATTGTTCAATGTTCATAGGGTATGTTTTGGGAAGAGGATTGATCTAAGATGACTTCTGGGCTGAAATTGTGACAATGATGTGTAGAACTTGAAGGCTGTTGATTTTAAAATTCTAAGTCTCATAGAAGTTCCACCAAACTATTAATCCAAAGGTCGAGTCTACTTTCATTTTCACCTTTAGCTCATTGTCTTGGTATGGAACCCAATCTCATTTCACTTCATGGCATTTCTTTTTGATGCTCAGGGACGAGCATGGTTTAAGTATAGGGGGATGATGAATCTCAGATTCATCACTCTAAATCTCATTAATTAAGCTCAAATCCATCAAAATCATTGACATTTCTCCACTTATTCTGCATAATTAGCATTCATGAATGTTTTCATAAAAATTGCATTTTATCACTCATTTCTGCATAAAATAAGAAGCCAAAAATCCCAGATAAAATTGACCTGTAAATAGCCTAACTTCCCTAATTTTTAACTAATTCTTGCTAACTCTGAATAACCTAAAATCACCTCCGCTATGTACATATCACTAACAAGAATAAATGAAAAATACAAAAAATAACTAACCCAAATAAGTGGACCAAAATCCCAAACCCTAATTATAGGATTCCCAGATTAAAACCCTCGTATATTCCCCATCCAGTGTCTGTTTTGATTCTACTCACTTTTGAACTAATGAGTATTCAATTACCTTTAAAATAAGACCAAGTTCAAGTGAATCGGAGCTCATATGTGAAAGTTGGGTTTTGAGCCATTTTGTACATTTTGTATTTTAGCAGTTTTTGACCTATTATTTTATGTACATAATTAACATATTTTATTTTATTTCTTTTTCATTTGTCTTCTTTGATGAAATTTTTATAAAAATGCGTAAAAATACAAATCCAAACTGAGCTTGAAATCAAATAAACAAATTAAGCCCAAGTCTTCCCTAACTACCTGTACAAAATTAGTTTTTTTCATCTTTTATTTTATTTCCTCTTTTTCTTAATAAATAAAAATCCAAAAAATATATTAATGTGTAAATAGTTATTTTTTATTTTACCATGTTTTTCCGGATTTTTATCTGATTTAAAAATGATAAAATTATAAAACTCAAAAATCAAGGTATTCTATGTACATGGGGTACCCCAAAAATATCACTATGTGCAATTGATCGATTTTGGTTTTGATGTCTTCATGAAAGTTTTAGATCTCATCGAGACGAGCAATTTTCGTGAAGAAACTTTTTCAATATAAGATCGTTTGCTATTTATTTGGATTTTTGAAAGTATTTATTTTTCGATTTTAGTGGTGTGTCAGCCATTTTTCGAATCTTTATTTATTCATTTCTTAAAAAAACAACGCATGTGCGTAGTATGTGCCTCCCAGGCACGCGCCACGTGTGTGCTGCACCTTCACCCCACCCGCCTTTCGCTGCCACACGTCACCACGTGGGTCGGCCGATCTCGGCCGATCGGATGGCCCGTGGCCATCTTCCTCATCAGACGCCTTTCCCATTCTGGTCGCCTCCCATCACCGCGATTTCGTCACCTGAGATCTCCTCTGCCATCTCCGATCTCATCGTCCATCACCGAATCACTCAATCAATCCCCTTAATCTCTCCGGCCTTCCAACCGAACATCGTCGAACCCCGACGAATCTCGTCAAAATCTCCCCGATCCACTTTCCATCGCCATTCACCCCTCGACCCTATTTAAGAACTCTGTCGCCCTCCATGTTTTCCCATCCACCGATAAGCCTCCAAATTCAAGGAGTAGCGGTGACAGCGCCACTCCCTCGTCATCTTGATCGATGACGAGATTCGAGGACCATCGTCCTTGTCGCAGCAAGTCCTGGCCTTGCTGACATGCTCCACTTTGCCGTCGATCCACCACGTAGTTCGTCCTCGACAACAACATCAATCTCCAGTACGAATTTGAGCTTCTTCATCGACTACGTCCTTCATCCGCATCACCGACCATAGAGCAGCTCCATCGCCGCCATCTTTTCCAATGACTCGATGCTCCAATCGAGTAGAAGTTCTTCATCATCTCTGCCACAAGCTCCCCCGACAGACCGTGTTGCTCCCCTTCGCCACTTAGACGACCGACATCTTCCTCCGACAACGCTTCATCACCGACTCCGACGTCGGTCGTCGCCAGACTCCATCAACGAGCCAAGGCTCCAGGCAGCTCCAGAACTTCACCAACCGACAACCGCCACAAGGGGGAGGGCAGTGACGCTCTTCCACCGACGCTGCCACTAGGGCTGGGCGTGGGACCTGAGGCCCCCGCCACGTGCCACGTACGTGAGGCGGGGGGGCGTTAGCCATCGTCACCTGGGGACACGTGCTTCATACGTAACCTGTGGGAAAATTGCGAGCATCCCCCAGTCCTCCTCCTAATTTGCATATCAGAACAGCTGACCAAGGGTCACGTGCCTGGAACATGATCCCTTGGAACGTTTGTAGAGGACCCCCGTACTTATTGGTAATTACATTCTGGCCCTCCTTTGTATTTTGTTTTATTTATAATTATTTAAATATTACAGAATCATCCCTGTATTCTCCATTTGTTTTAGACAGTTACATTGCACTATTTTATTTATCAAAAATAGCATTTTGTTCCTCATTTAATTCTCTACATTATGACATATATCTGATATTTTTGTGATCATTGGTTAATTAAAATTAATTATTCTGTGGAAAATTACATACTTTGCCCCTTTTATGCTCTGATTTTTATAAGTGATTAACCATTGCTTTAAAAATTCTTGAAAATCATAGATTGTAGAATTAATTGTGTTTAACATTGTGCCCAAAAAGAATTGCATTTGCATGCATAATTTCTTGTAAAAATCATTTTGGGTCTTTCACTGTTTGATTTTTAAGAGGTATTGAATCTTGTATTTTCGAGGTTTAGGATTTTTCTGAAACCCATCACCTAGTGATAGATCTTAGGTAATTGTATCACTTGAAAATAATTAGGATTAATATTTATTATAATTAAATATTGAAATTCATTTTGTTTGCATTTAAAAATTCATAAAAAATTCATCTTGCATCCAAAAATTTCAAAAAAAAATACATTACATTCATTTCGTCACAATTATCATCTTGGCCAAGTTTCATATTTTTAGGACATCGTGTAATTGATATTTATATTTTAGTCCCTAAAATAGGCCAAAATTGCATTTTGCATCCTTAATTGCATTAAAAAATACAAAAAAAGACTACCTCGAAAACCGTACATGAACTTTGATCGACATAATTTTAGGTTGTTTCTTTGCCTCTTTGTGTTCGACCTTGGAACTTGCCCAAGTAAAATAAACATAAAACCACGCGATTAAAATTTGATTAAATAATTGTGGTTATTTCTTGACCGATTCCGATTGTCCGCCTACAACGAAAGGACATATTATTTTTTAAAGGATAATTCACGACGATATATTCTTAACATAGGCAATTCGTGAAACATCAGGTAGCTGACACCCACTTGAGTGTATATCCGGATGTCATTTCACTTTCTGGCTGCATCATTGTTCTCATAGAGAGACGATGATGGGAGTGTAATATTCGTATCAGATACCGTCCTACGGTTCACCAGCCCGTACTTTTTGTGTATATGTGTTTTGTCTTACATTCCTTCTTTCTCTTGTATGTCATATGTACCCCAGATCAATTTCCATACATGCGTGTTTATGCTCAGGATGTACCTTGTCCTAGGAATGGGGGGGTACACCCTGTGATTGTTCTTTCTCCATTTTGTTTCATCACTCCCGTCGTTGCTTATAGTTAGGGATCTTTTACCCTAAGTATAGGGGGAGTGATGTGTACATTCTTTGTGATCTTTTCATCTATATTCATTTCTCTTTGTTCTCTTTTCTTCTTTTACTTTTCATTTTCCTTTTTCTACCAGAGAGGTGTCGCCCCTTTTTTTCAGTTTCTAGACTTAGGACATACTTTGCCCTGAGTATAGAGGGGTGCACCCCGATTCTTTCATTCTTAGATCCCCTCTGTTGTCTCCTCTCTTGTTGATTTGCTCTACTATACTTAGGGATATCTCACCCTAAGTATAGGGGGAGACAAACTGAGCTATGATCTATTTATTCCCACCCTTGACCCTCCTTGCTTTGTGTACAATTTGTTATACTTAGGATTATTTGATCCTAAGTATAGGGAGAAGGTCAACTTCTGATCCATTTATCTCTTCATTCTTTCATTTTTTCCAGTCGTTGTACTATAGATTTCTCTATACTCAGTATGAGTTATGTCTTCTCTTTTTCTTTTCGATCTATGAGGACATAGCTCAAGCTAATTATAGGGGGTCGTATATACTCTGTATATACTTAGCCATAACTCGTACTTTCATATCATTAATAATAAATATGTCTAGAATACTATAAATACTATATACAATTCATTATATCGATTAATAACAAATGTAGTTTTATTCCTCAAATTCTTTTTATGCATACTAATTAATAAATCGGGTTGAAAAAACTTTTGCAAAATGATTTTAAAAATGGTTTGATATGTTTAGAAAACTTTTTGTGAAATATTTTCAACCTTTGTAAAATGCTTTGATTTGTAAAAATTCTTTTGCTTGTGTGAAATAAAAGTTTTAAAAACCTTTTTGGAAATGATTTTGAAAATAGTTGTAAAAATATTTTGAAAAATCTATGTATACTGTTTGAAAAATCTTTGCAAAATGGCTTTCAAATGTTTGTAAATATTTGCAAAAATACTTTTATACTGTAGTTTTGAAAATTGTTTGTAAATAAATTTGAGGAATATATGCATCATTAAATATATATAATATAGCAAGAAAAATTCTTTATCAAATGTATATATACCTTTAAAAATAAATAACATTTTAAAACATGTACATTCTTTTAATTCTTAATCCTTGTAAAAGAATGAAAAGAGGCATGCCCGTGTAAAAAGTTGTAAATATTTTGTACTTTGTGTGCCAAAATTCTTTTTATTTTCAAATTCTTTTTGAAAATTTGCATCATTCTTTGCAACAGTGTACATAGCATCTGCATAGCATTCACAGTCTTATGGATAGAGCTTGATGATTGAACTAGTCTAAATAAAGTCAAAGATTGGAGCTTGGTTGGACCTTACTGCACCTAACCTCACCGGAACCTTATGGGAACTAAATTTAAGTTACTTTAGTACTTTAGGTCCATTAGGACTTAATTCTTTGAGACTCATGACTGGGTTCAAGTAACCTCAACTGACTAACTACAACTTTTCGAGATGCACGCATGACTCTTGTCGGTCGTGACCTAACTTGGACACTTACACCTTTCACTTGGCTCAACTCAGGTGGAGTGGTGAGGGGAATGGATTTTCTGATTTGAGATGCGCACGAGTGGAAACATTCAATCTCATCTAGGGAGGGAAGTGCTCCCCAACCCGATCCAGTAGCCATGAGGTCTAAAGATAGGAGATTGCAGGTTGCAATAATGCTTTGAAAGAGGGATAGTCTTCTGGCTCAGGAGGAAAAATTCCTTATGTAAATGCTGTTGTAAATAGTATGTGGAAGAAAAACTCCAAAAAAGTGTACAGGTCTGATTGAAAATAAAATGCCTGTCGGAGTATGTATATATGATGTATAGTCAATAAGCAAGCTTGAGCCTCAAAGTTATACCATATGAGCTTGCAGTTGTATCACTTGACTACACTGGTCATGCATCCCAGGATAGGTAGCTACACTGGCTACCGTTCATTCTTCTCTTCACCTCCTCCTCTTGAGTCAGATGCCACTTGAACATAGAAGGGAACACTCCGCTCCTCGAGGAAAGAGTTGATGGATTGTGGAATCATTGGATTGTCATTCTGGAGAAGTCGGTTCTTTTATCATTTCAGTTGGGGAGAGCCACTATCACTTATACTGTACAAGTCAGCTTCATAGTCATAAGGGTTTGTGTATGATGTAGGCTAGTTCTGACATGGCTATTGAGGTGGTTTGAACCGAGCTCTGTGACGCTAGAAGGTTGTTGTGCTTTAAATTTGGTTCCCAACCAGGTTCCACACACATTTTAACATCAAGGTCTAACCTAAGCTCCAAACTTTGATTTTGTAAAGACAAGTTTAATAATTGAATCAACTCCATTTATTCTTTCTTTTCCTTTTCTTCTTTATTCTTTTGTACTTATTGCATAAGTGTTTATTAGGGACTAACAAAGGCAAGTATAGGGGGTGATGAATATCCATTGCATCACATTTATTCTATCAATTTGGCCTTAAAAACCCTAGCTAATGCATGTAAATAGCATCAATTTGTACAAAAATAGCATTCATCATTATTGCAATTATTGTGTAAATAATATTATTTTTAATGCCAAAATTATATAATAAAGAATAGAAAAGAAAAGGAATAAAATATCAAAGATATTTTATGACCCTAAATCCCGAGACCAAGTCAAGAATTGAATTGGTCGACAAGGAATAAATTAAGGGGATAAGGACCAAAGATACCATGGAAATCACAATTATTTATTTATTCAATAACTCATTTTGATGCCTATTTTATACTTTATTATTTAAACATCAAATGATGAATTTCGACAAGAAAGTTGTAGTTAATAATATAAATAAACATACAAAATTGAGTTTGTACAAAAATAACATATAATGTACATTTATACACAAAATAAAAAGCCAAATGCCCAACTTCGCATACCCATATCCTCCAAATAAAAACTCAAAATATATCAAAATCACCTCTCATTGTATATAACTTTTAATAAGCTATTTAATGGAGGTGGATTCATAATTATTGGAGTTAAGGTGTGAAAGTTAGGTTTTGGACCCTCATTGAATAATATACCTATTAAAATATTCATTTTATTCATTCCTTATTATTTTTACAAATTCATATTTTTTTAATTTGGTAAATATTACTTATAACACATGTACATATTAAAACCAAAATAAAACTAAAAAGAAAATACAATATAAAATAAGTCTATGTAAAAACATAGGTAAAATACCTATAATAATACTTGTATATAAATAAAAGTGAAAATCATTCTTTTATTCTTTTAAATTTTTATATTTTTATACTCTTGTAAATATTACGTATTCTCTATTAAAAATATAACACCAAAACAAAGCCCAATAAAATACATTAAAATAAAATAATGTATATCAAACATAGAAAAAATATCTATAAGTATATTTATATAATATATACACCCTTATTTATTTAAGTATACAAATAACATCATAAAAATATAATAGAAATATAATTTAATTATACCAAAAACAATGTGCCTAAAAATTTGAAAATTATATGTAGTTTATTTTGTTATATTTAAATTTCAGACCAAAAATCACTAAAAAAGGAAAAAGAGAAAGCCTAAAAATTGAAACACCCTAAAAACCTTCATAAAAATCTAAAAATTCATTAAAAAAACCAAAAAAAAATATTTTTCTATTTTATAATTTTCTTTATAAATATATATATATATTAAAATTTAGTTAGATAATTTTGGATCAAATTTACTATTTTAACATTTAAATCAATTTTGGATAATTATTTAATCCGTTATTTGGGATATTTTTGGTTTTAAAAATATATAAAAATTAGCAAAAATGCTAGAAATGATAAAAACATTAGAAAAAATATATTAAACATAAAAACAATTTTTATTTTTTATTTTATTTATATTTATTAGTATTTATAAATATATTACTCTATATGTATATATAGCCTTATATATCCTATATATAGATATTTAAAAGAAAAAGAATTATAAAAATCTAAAAATATAAAAGGAAAATATAAAAGTATAAATTTAAAAACAAAATACAAAAATATGAAAAAATAAAAAATATATAAAATCAAAAATCCACAAAAACAATAAAAATGGACAAGAGATAAAAAGATAAAATTCGTGTGTGCATTCGTTTGCCCCCTTTCTACTGTTTGCTCCCTGAGTTCGACTTCTACAAATGCTTACACCTATACACATTTGTTGTATAGTTATAATAAATTTTAACTCCACATTTTTGATACTTAATTGCTTGATTCGTATTGTGGGTTAATTGTTGATTTAAGATTGGGTATCGTCTGAGGTCGCCTCGACGACTGTCGATCTGCCTTGTGGATGGACATGACCTCGACAAAATCCTCGTCATCACAATGTCACATAAAGTGGATCTAAAATCATTATAACCCAGATAAAGATGTGTATTGAGTACAAGCATTCTGGCTATCGAACTCAGGGAGCAAAGGGAATAGGTTATTTATTATCTATAAGAATAGACAACAAATGCTTTTGTATAATTTTCTGTATTTAAATTTTTTGTGGGTTTTAAATTATTTAATTTTATGGATATATATATATATATATTAATTTTTAATTTTAATTTTTTTTATATTTTTTGATTTTAAATTTCCTTTTCTTTTTATAAATAATAAATGTATATATTTATATGTGTATGTGCATATGTAATATGTATAATATAAGACAATAAAATATATATAATAAATGCAAAATCAAAAAATACAAAAAGAACAGTTCTTTTATTTTTTTAAAGTGTTCTAAAATATATTTAGGTTTTATAGAAATTAATAATGATGATGATGATGATATATAACTATATATAATACAATATAGGGTATTCAATATAAAAATATAGATATATATAAAAAAATATAAAATAAAATATTTTTATACTTTTTCAAATATTCTTCTATTTTTATGAATTTTTGATGATTTTTGCTAATTTTTATATATTTTTAAAATATAAAATATCCCAAAACATGGAGTTAATGAATAGGACAAATGTTTAAGGTCTTAAAAACAGATAAATAATCAATACTTCCTTAAAACTATTTTTATATATAGTAATATGTATATATAAAAATAAAAAAATAGAAAATAATTTTTTATATTTTTGAAAATATTTTCTATTTTTTTAGGGTTAGAGAAGGTTATCAATTTTTATAGTTTTCCTTTGCTATTTTTTGTTATTTTTGTTTTGTAACTATTTTCTACAATAATATACTATCCCTACTTTTTTGGAATTTTTAAATGATATTTTTTATTTTTTATCTCTAAGCAGATAATAAATAGCACTAAAAAGATTTTTTAATAAATTAAAAATGCAATGAAATGACAAAAAAATACAGCATGAATAAGCATCATTCAAAGCACATTCATTAATTTTTGCACAATTTTTGGAATAAGGTAGCTATTTAATCCAAAATAAAATACATTGAATAAATTTAACATTCTTTGTAGGGGTATTTTTGCAATTAAAAATAAATGATCATGCATACTAAGCTACACGATCATGCATCTTCTGTATTTATATCATGTCAATGACTTTTTATTATTTTTATTATGTTTGGTTCACATTTGCATACTAAGATATTTTGCTTAGAGTATTTTGTCACTCATGTGGTTTGCCATGATGCATGTTCCTACGAGGAGTAGCATACTGAAGCAATTTGAGAGGCAAGAGGAAGAGTAGATAATTATACTTGATAGTACTTTCCTTTTTATTTTTGTTTTATTGTTAGATGTACCCAAGAGATTTTTTTTAAGTTGTTAGTCAAAGCAACTCAGTAATGGACTTTTTCTTTGAAGTTTATCAAGTGATTCCTTTTACTTACCTTCTTGTCCGTATTTTGAATTATGGAATTTGATATGCATGTGTAACTCTCGGATCTGACATGGCATATCATTTTATTTTGCTTCTGTTGGCTCACCGATAACTGTCTCTGACCAAGTGGGTAAAAAGTGTCAGTGTAGAAACTGTTAAGGAGAGAGATAATTGATCAAACAAAATTCAACACCGAGATAAATTCGGTGTTATTCACTATTTATTTATCCAGGTAAGTGTGCAAGGTCGTACACATGGAGGCAAAAAGTCTTGCTCATAATCATCAAGTGAAAAATAATATTTTTGTGATATTTTTATCCTTCTTTTATTTTCTTCTCTGGTGAAAAAAATTCTTTTTGTAATTTTAACTTTTATTCTTTTTATTTTATTTTTTTATTTTTAATTAATTCTCAAAGTGAGTATTTTTCAAATAAAATGTATCTACTATATAGTATAAATGTGATAGAGAATATATGTGGTACTATATAGTAGAACATGACAAAATTCGAGCAACAGGCTCGAAGACAACACTAAAAAAGAAAACAATACGGACCGAAAAATATCGAGAAAGAAAATCAAAAAAAGAAGCACAAAGAAATCCTTAAAAATCGATGCCAAAATAAAATGTAAAAATGCAACGATGATATAACAATCTTTATGCATCCACAATAGGTCCATAAATGTCCAAGAAAATAGTGTAGAAAAATACAAGTAAAAGATAAAGGCTCTCTTGCAATTAGGTCCCTAGTCAGGGACCTAATTGTAAGAAACCTTCAGAGTTTTATAATTAGGTCCCTACGTGGGGACGTAATTATATATAGAGAAATCTTGAGGTAGGCATGAATTATCTGGTGTTGCGAGGGCTTCTTTATAAATCTTACACCGATTTGCATCTAACGGTTGTGATTAGAAGGCGCCCAACAGATTTAGTCTATCTGTTGTAGATACGTGGCGATCACTTGCACTCTGTGTTCTTTAGAATGTTCCTCCCCAAATCAAAGGTAGTCAACGTTAGGGATCGTTGTCTCCGGCGATGTGGCATGCGGCAACTACAATGACTCTGACAAGTCTAGGAGGGGATCACCTATCCCCTCCGAGCTCGCCTACTATGGGCAAAGGGCGAAGATAGCGGTGGCGACATCTGAGCTGCATGGCTAGGGTTCTTAGGAACATTGACAAAGAATAGTTGCAGGATTGATGTAATTACTTGATGGAGACAATCAAAGATGCTCCAGATGACATGATTGATGCTCCAGAAGATGATGCAGACCTACAAAGATAAATTTGATTGCTTGATTTGTATGAAAATCAACCAAAAGGTTAAAGTATCTTGCATGTTAAAATGGGATTCCTGAGAGATGGTTTCATATCCAAATTGGATGTGAATTGAGTTAAATCGAGACGAGATTTGAAGTGTGAATTATAGATGGTGATTGATAGGATCTAATCATGCAATTAAACATTCTAAACAAGCATGGAATACGAGGAATTGAAAGATGAAGGATGATGTACCTGGGATTTGAGGTATAGAACTTCAATTCTGGCTCACTGAGACGGTGTCCTTCAGGGAGCTCGACGTCGCTTGTGGTGGCAATGCAAAGCCACTCAAGGCTCTGGAACATTTCCCCGATCACTCTCCTTCCACATGGAGACCTCTCGAGGTGCTGTCACCACCAAGATTGGCTAAAATCAGGAGAATAAAATAGGTGGTCGGCCAATTAGTTCTGGATGCCGAAGAGTTAGTTCGTAAATGGCTAACTTTGGATCTTTAAATAGAGAAGATGGAATGATGTTAGGGATGAATCAATGGTGGGCGAAGAAGAAGGTAGTTAGGAGGGTAGGATGAAGGGTTTGGATTAGAGTTAGGGTGTTAGGTAAGCGTGGGAAAATTGGTTGAAAAGAGACTGGAAAGAAGCTTCAATAATATGTTCTTGAGGAAGATGATTCCATGTATTGACATGTGTCAACACCTGGTAGGCTAAAATATGAATAACTTATAAAATAGTTAATGACCTTATTTAAATTAGGTATAAAAATAAAAGGTGTAAATAATTAAATATATTAATTTATTATATAGTTTTTTATAAATATTAAATATTTAATAAAATATAAATATAATATTAATAAATATGTATATAATATACTTAATATATAATTTTGATTTTTAATTTAATAAATTAATAAATAACATGTTATTTTTATATTTTATTAATTATTAGAATAATAAATAAGGTATGTATGACTTTTTATGGATTTTAATAATTTACATTAGATATATAAATAAATACAGGTATATGTTATACGGTTCAAATTCATCTATACATTAGGGGTTTTAATTTATTTAAAATATTAAATAGTGTCCAAAATTCTAAAATAATGTATATACAATCTACAAGATCAAAAAAATAATTAAAAATTATAAAATCACAAATAATATGTTCTAAATAAAATAAATAGCCCAGAAACCCAGTTCTCTACAGGTCCCAAAATTGAATTTTTGCAAACATGCTTCAATTTTAGTGAAATCACCTTAATTAATTAGATAATATTATTTTATGAACTTTAAAGATGAGTAGAATGAAATTGAAGTTCGTATGAAGAAATTATGATGTTTAGAAGTTGAGAAATTGACCATTTAAAAGTTGGATTTCTTGGCATATGTGCATGTTGGAATTTTTATGATTTTTATATACATTTTTAGAAATAAATAGGAGAAGAATTTGATGAAAATTATGTACAATTAAAAATCATTGAAGTTTTGATAATTATTGAGTAAATAATGAATAATGTGTAGAGTACATAATTACTTCTTTTTGTGATTTTCTTCCTTATCTTCCCTACTTATTGGTTTGTCGACCATTCCATGTTGACTTGGTCACCGGTTTTAGGTTATAAAAATATATCTTTCAGCCATATTTTTATTTTATATCATATAGTACATATATACATATTTATAGTATACCTTCTTTTTATTTTCTTTCTTTTTATTCTTTTATTTATTTACATGATTTTGATGCATAAAAATGCATTTTTATTTATCAATGATGTTTTGATAAGAAATGAAAATTAATAGATATTTACATACATTTGTTAATATTTTTAAGATAAAATGCTACAGAAAAACTAATGAATCATGGATTTATCACTCACATCGATCTGGGATGTTACACATTGTTTAATAGAAAGACAATAAGTTAGGTATTAAGGAAATAAGCCGTTATCGAAAGTCTTAGATTTTCCTTCTTATTGAAATCGTCTAAAGAAAACTTGGATTCTAACCAATATCGACCTTCATGTAAGAGTGTCTTATCTACTATTACCTACACATCTCAATATTGTTTCGATTCATATTAGGAACTTAAAACTATTTTGATATCTTGATTCTCCTCCAGCTTGATCATATCTCAATTGTCAATTCGCCTTCATGTATGCACACTATTTAGTTAAACTTCCTAGATAACTACAAATTTTTCAAAAATATAAAACCAATATTATGAGGATTGAACATCCCAAAACTTTTATCAAAATTAATTGATTTCATGTGCACAAAGTTAGATAAACATCAAGTTTGTATCAAGTCCGACACCCGAAAATATGCTCTATTTATTTGTATATAAACTTTGACATCTTACCTCATACTCGTTTTAAAACATATACACTAACACAATGTTAGTAACTACTAATGACTATATCTGCATCCATCTCATATTGTTCATTTTTATATGCACCAGATCACGGGCATCTTGTTTGATATACTTGATATTATAACGATTTATCTAAATGTTAGAATTAGTAAATAAACAATTTATAATATAGTCAAGGGTTAACGATACCACTATAAGAGTATCTCTTCTAACCCATACTACATGTACATTGTTATATTAAAATCCAGTTTTTAAAGTTAAATTTTTTTTGATAACATCTTACATAATAACTGATCATTGTATTTAGAATTTATATTGTACATTATCTTTTAGGTGAAAGAGAAATTTAATTGTATGTTGGTAATGCATGGCGTTGCAATCATATTCATCCTATCTTTGTCTTTGTATTCACATCATGGAACACATCTGATGATGCTTACCCTTACAATACCAATCGATATAACCAGCATTGATATCATGTATAAGTGAGAGGCCAAGAACATCTACTGAGCCACCTAACAGCTCCACTTGAGCAACTCTATATGTGCCATGTGCAACACATACTCAACTTTTCTCCTTTAGGGTTGTGAGCTTCAAAAATTCTCACTTGATGCATAAAGGTGCATGCCTAATCCCTTGCAGCTTCTAACTTTGTCTCCTTTATTATCATGAAATCTCACCCATGTGACAACAATAATCATAAGCCATTGAGAACATTTACCGATAGGATGACAATAATCATGATTGCAAACATCGTAATATATCTATCAACTTGTTCGGAGTTTAAACCATTTGGCATGATATGGATCCACTATTCATTTATTCATTTATGTTGTACTTAAACTTCGACCTAAATTTCTCGACAGATACCTCTAAATAACGCAAGAAATTCACTTCTAATATAAATAACTATGTTAATAAGAACTTGATATCATACAAACATAATTTTAGAAAGAAAAGAATAAGAAAGAAAAATATAGAAGAATGTAACACATGTGTATACATACAGGACAACAAGAATAAATAAGATTATAGACCATATTTTTAATCCTTACCTAGAAACTATGTCAAACTAACCTAGTTCATAAAGAAGTAAGATGAAGAACCAAGAAAATATCAAAAATAGCCCTAAAATAAATTTATATAATACACCCAATATTCATATTTCATTAATAAATTCATTTCAACTCGTTTTGAATTGATTTCGTGTTTCATCTTTTACATAAAAATAACACAAAAAATAAAAATATATTAAAATAACAACCTTAATAACCAATGGAGGGACAAAAGATAGAAGTAGTCAAAGGAAAAGAAAGGGGAAGGGAAAGTCGGTTATTGTCGATGATACTAAAGGTGTGTATGAAGTATCCATGCCACTATGAGGCGTGCATGAAGTGTAGGTCATCAATGTATATGAAGTGTGGACGCTATTAATGTATTAAAATTTATGGATGAATGCAACTATGAGATGTATATGAAGTATGGAAGAATGTGAATGTGTATTATCAGAATGGTAATGTAATTTTGTAAGAATACAAAGGCACAAATGTTATTGAAAAAAACAGGGACATAATTGTCAAATCTCGGATGGGCACAAGTACGAAAAAATAATTTTTTATCTCTTTTGCATTAATCCTCTTAGGGTGCGTTTGGTTGGCGGGTTAAGGCAGGTTAAATTGGTAGAGGGTAATCCGTTTTTGGATTTTGGTGTTTGGATAGATGGTTAAACTAGGGGTGGGTTAGAAGTGGCTTTGGAGTGATATGATTGTATTGAAGTTTGAAAAAGTGAATAGTTATTGTGATGTGATTGTATTGATGTTTGGAAAAGTGAGTAGAAGTGGAGTAGTTTATAATTTTTATATGATATGATGGTATAATATTATTTTTTGATAGGATTGATGATATAAATTTGATTAATTTAATTTTTTAAAAAAAGAATGAAGTGGGGCCCACGGGGAGAGAGGGGGATGTGGGTCAAGGGGGGTAAACTCCCCTAACCCGTAGGTAACCCGTCAACCAAACGGTACCTTATCGTTTTTACTAAGTTCAAGGCGCTCTAATTAATTTAGGGTTTTATTGTAAGTGTCCTTAATTTTAGTAATATCAATTATATGCTCCTTCCTTTTTTGAAATATCGGTTGTGCCCTTATATTCTACAAATATTATAATGGTGCTCTTTTGTAATATCAGTTATGCCCCTAACGGAAGAACGGAATTGTGAATTTGTAAGAATATAGGAGCACAATTGATATTCCAATATGTGTGGATTCATGGTAATTGTGTGAAACGATCACTCTTTTATGTAACAGTGTTGATATCATCATTTTAACATATCATTTTTAGAAGATATCAATTTGTACGTGTCAAGCGTTAAGATGATCATCATTTAGTGCTTAGGATTCACCATTAGATTGTGATGGATCCATGACTGCTTACGGCATTTGCCAATTAAAAAGCTAAAATTTACAATTTATTCCAGTGAAATAAATTAGTAGTATATTCTCTTTTGTTAAGAATTATGATCCTTAGATAATAAAACCCTGTAGAAATGATCTCACATGAAAATGCTTAGGGCGCCTAATTATTATACTTTAATCGAAAAATTAAAAAAATCAATTGGAAAATATAAAAATTGTGGCTGCTGGGATTCGAGCCCAGGTCTCCACGGCCACAACGTGGAATTGTCACCACTAAACTACAGCCACCTTTGTGATAAAAAAAGCTAACATGCTTTATGTAACTACAAACTGTTTGTGCTTATATCCCAAATATCTACATTGTATCTTCAAGGATAAAGCTGAACATCTGCTATGTCCATCACTTATTGCACACAATGGTGTAATGTACCCCCAAAAATGGGGATTTTTACTCTTGTGCCATTTTGAGCCCTAACTTATTTACCTTATATTCTTACAAAATCCTCATTAATGTCCTTCCGATGTTTCACTTGCTCTCCCATGTTTAGGGATGAAAACGGTCGGATATGAATACGAATATAGATATAATCATTTCCTTATCCATTTTAAAATACGAATACGAATGCGGATACGTATATTGACGGATGTGAAAAATGCATTACCATATCCTTAAAAACAAATACGAATCGGATATGAATAATAATAGAAATATTTTATAGATTAACTAAAATATACATGTTTAGGATGGTTTACATGTAAAATAAGGATAACATATATATTAATTTCATAGCAACTATATCAACAATGATGAATGCATTCATAAAATATTGTTACGCATAGCTATAAATAAATTTATCACTATACTTATGTACGAAAATGAATATACGAATACGAATGCGAATATTAGCGAATGTCAAAGTGACCCATATCCGCATCCATTTTAAAACGAATGCGAATACGAATGTCAAAATATGTATAAAACGGATACGATAGCGGATCGGATACGAATATATTCACATTCGTTTTCATCCATGGCCATGTTACACTAGCAGAAGAGTGATGTTGTGAATTTTGTAAGACTGACCTTATATTCTTACAAAATTCGCAGTAAAGTCCTTCTATTTTTACGTGTTTTCTCCTATATTACACTAGTAGAAGAGCTATATTGTGAATTTTGTAAGATTGACCATGTAGTGTTCTTCCCTACAATTGTTCTTCTATATTACACTAACATAAGAGCAATATTATGAATTTTATAAAACTTATTGGGGCACTTGCATTTGCAAAAAAAAAGTTAAGGAAATGAATGTTACAGTTACACTCGGATGGACACAAGTGTAAGAATCCCAAAAGATCATATACAAGGAATATTAATTGGTTGGCAACAATATATACTAGTGTATATTCCCGCGCTTTGTGGCGGGTTGGAGCGAATACAACTATTTGTTATATCTTTAAAATTATATAAATTAAGCAAGATTTCAAATAAAAAATGAGGGATGTCTAAAACATGGATCTTAAATATTTTTTTGCATTGTATCAAAGCCTCATATGATCGCACATACGTTATATTGCGGCCCAATGATGTAGCTACATTGAGGTGGTAGACAATATAAGGAAATATAGAAGAGAATAATACAAATATATGTTCTGAAAAAATATAGATACTTGAAAAATTATGGATAAATGTGTTGATCAGATGCTACTTAAAATAATAGAATATAACATTTTAAAAAAGAAATGGATAAATTATGCTAATGAAAGGATTAAATCATTATCAACATTAAAAAACAAATCAACTTCAATATATCCAAATACATACATGCATTTAAGAAATATACAGAAGCATGAAAGTATATAGGGTGATAATATAAACCAACATAACACTCAATAAGATATAGAATCCAACGTCAAGGTAGAATAGTGGAAGAATGTAGCCTATAAAAACAATCGATGGGGTCACATGATAAACCTTAATTCTAACATGAAATTCAAATTTGTAGAAATGATGAACATGCTATGTACACAGTGAAATATGAATACATGTATTTGAAGTAAAATATAATAAAGAAATACCTACATAATATTTGTAAATAAAATTTTGAAAAATACAACAAAATAAATTTATGCTATCTATATAGATTTTGTTGCATGCATGAAATCTATTTATAAACTTGTACACATAAATCTTTGATAATGAAAATTAATTTTTCACAATGTATTTATTATAAGAATTTAATATATGTATATATATTATTGATTTTAAATACCTTTAAGGCCAAGTTTATTTCTTTTTTATCAATATGAATGAATTAGTTTCATTAGCATTTTGAAGGCTTTAACATTAAGTTATTGAATAAAAAAATGCATAAGCACGGGTCGATAAAATTAAGACTTGTAAATTTCTTTTTTTTTATTTCATATAATTTTACAATACCAATAAAGAGGAATGATAAATTTTGCATTATCATTTATACTTATATTCATAGCTCACGTTTCAAAAGTAACACTAAGAAAATATTACCTCAGTCAAAAATGTTATTTATATATAACTTCTACTGTAAATAGAATATTAATCTACTTCAATTCGAAATTATATTTTTTTTATAGATATTAAAGACAAATATGTAATATATAATATTACATAGTCTATAAAAATACTGAATTAGAGATTTATGAAAAAGATAAATATATTATATACTGTAATGAATTGATATTTCAAAATTTTAAAAAAATGTGCATATATAATGAAGTTTATTTATTTAGTATTGGAAATCCCTCTCGATAGTGATAGTGCAATATTAATTTTTTATTCATCTATAAATGAATCCGTACAAAAGATAAGTATGCAGTATAGAACTTTTCAAACTCATACACGGAAAAATTCAACATAAGAGGAATATGTGTATTATTTAATATTTAATCGTATGATTTTGGAAAAATTATTAGGAAAAATATGGCAAAGCAAGAATGGAATACTTTTTGTCGTCCATACAAAAATCCCACAATTACCATGGAATGATTGATTTGTATAACAATATTTATATTTTTCTATGGAAGGTTCGTCACCAGTGTAGGAAAAGGTAGAAAGTAAATAATTTAACTATTATTATAATATATTCATATAGAATTATGGATGTGCTTAATATTTTCAATGTATGACATAAATCTTGTTTCTCTACTACGATGAATACCAGGTGTACAAATAAATTTATTTTTTTTCATTTATTTGTGCATAGTTGAATATATTATTTGAAGTAATCTTCTTATCAACAAATATTTTCACGGCTTTTATAATATATTTTGCTTAACTTCATATATATATATATATATTCCTAATTAATATCATATTTATTTTGATCCAATATTTAAAGGTTAGGGAGAAATAAATATGATAGAGATGGATGATTTATTGTACTCCAACTATAGGAGAGAGAGTGAGGGAGAGAGAGGGATCGTTTGTGTGCGTCAATTTAAATCGGAGGGGAGTTTGCAGGAGTGGTGAGATGAATTGGGAGTGCCACCAAATATAGGGGGGAGAGAGAGAGAGAGATCATGTGTGTGTGTGTGTGTGTGAATTTAAATCGGAGGGAGAGTTGCGGGAGCGGAGAGATGAATTGGGAGTGCCACGTGTAGACATCAAAGGAATAGAGGGAAAGGATGAGAGAAAGAGAGTTCGTTACATGAAGGGGGAGAGAGAGCACGCGTGGAGTGAACTCGAAAGAGGATGAGACAAGCTTAGGGCAGCCAGGTGTCAGTATTGTGAAAAAAGATGGAAGAGCACAGCTTTAGTATTATTAAGAGATTAAGATATTGCCAATGAAAGGCCTTTTTGTGGGCTTTATCTCAGGGACCTGTTTAGGTTTTCTTACGTTGATGTTGAAAAAATGAATGAAAAGCCTTTTGATAATTTGAACTGGTGTACACCCCGTGCATTGCATGGGTTGCATTGATGGTATGCAGAAATATAATATGGAATATAATAAAGCTATCACCATAAGTACACTGCTTGTAATGTCAACATTGTGTGTGATACATCTTGGAATAATAACATAATTAAAAAATATTTTTTATAATATTTTTAAGTTTTATGTAGATAGGTAGTAACTTTTATGATGTATTAACCATAATAAATATCATTTCAAATGTTTGATGTCAATATCTTAGTGTTATACCAATTGATGAGATTTACTCTATGATTCGACAATGAAACTTTACCAAATATAATTATGTCAAAAAAATTATCATAGACATCACTAAAACAACAATGTTCTATGACCATAAATAATTTAATATTCATTTCCATATCTTTTGCAGATGAATTTATAACAATGAATAGTATTCATTACAAAATCATGTCGGATTTTTTGAATTTGCAAAAAAATGCATTGCTGCTGATATTGCTAACAACATATAACAATGATTTATAAATTTTAACCAAAAAGTGAATTGATAATAATCATTTTATAAACCTTCAGTCACATACTGTGAACTATAATAACTTATTATTTATTTCCATATCTTTAATAATTAAATGTACAAAAACAACAACAAAAATTCACAATAATAATTTTAAATGTTTCCATATATTTCAATATTCAATGTATAACAAAAATTAACTGTAAATTCAACGTATAATTATCATTTTGTGAATGTTGGGTAACAAATGTGGCATTTATTATATATAAAATAAGTTGATATTTGTTACCATCTTTTTTACAGTTGAATGTATAACAACAAACATTTTTCATTGTAAATTTAAATGTAAATGGATGATCATAATTTTAATGAATCTTTTAATAAACATGGCATTATGAATAAAAAGTATAACATAATTTAATAAAGAATTTTCATTGTGATAAATTTAACATCAAGAAATGACGATTAATTCAAATTGTGCATTGCCATTCTTGATCCTTCACATATATTGTGAAAGATTTAAATATCTAATTTACATGTCAAAAACTACGTAAGTAATCACTGAATCTACTAATCGTTAAATCAATTTAGATTAAGTGCATGGAAAATTCAAGCTATAAGTGAAATTATCTAATGAAGACTAACAATCTAACCCATGATACTTTGAAACAAATTACATATGTATAGATAAACAAAATCTTATCCTCCAATGCTTGATGGCTTGTATATATTTCGACATTGTTGCTAAAAAATTATAGATAAATAAAATGATATTCTCATACTATATTTGGCAACATATTAAATACTATTTGACTAAATTATCAATTACTTTCAAAAATTTAAAGTTAAAAAAACAGAAATGAAATTTCTAATGGGTTTCAAAAATAACCTCAATAGAATGCTACGTTAATATGTTAATTAGCTCAGAATGGGGTATTGCAGCAGAGGTGATGTAATCCTCAATTTTTTTTCCGTTTTGGATTTTGAAAATCCAACTTTATTGATTATACCTTCTACTAATGTTCCATGCATCTTCCAAATTTCTCTAAAATCCGAGGTCATTTGCTATTTTATCTTAATGGTCAAAATTTTGATTCTTTTAAAAAAGGGATTTAAGTTAGGGATTTTTACCCAGCAGACCCTATAAACTTTGCCAATTGCCTCCACGACCTTTGAAACAACATAATTCTCCCCTCGACCCCGTAAACTTGCCAAGTCTTACCCTATGAACCTTGTGGTTACTCTGTTTGAAGCTCGTGAGGGTTCTTGAGGTAATTTATAGGGTCGATAGGGTAATTACGTTACGCAAAAGGTCGTGGAGGTGATAGTCAAAGTTTATAAGGTTTGCTGGGTAAAAATCCCTTTAAGTTGCATAAATGTCGAGCGGGCCTTTGACCATTAAGATAAAATAGCAAATGACCTCATATTTTAGTGAAATTTGGAGTATATGTGGAACATTAGTAGAAGATATAATCCATAGGGTTGGATTTTCAATCCAAAATGCAAAAAAAAGTGTGGATTACAGCACATCTGCTGTAATACCCATTAAGCAGAGGATCCATTCTCTAGTTAGCTAGGCACTGTAGCTACAGTAAGAACCATTTAAAGTTCCTGTCATGTTTCAACAACGACCCATATATTTCTCTAAGAACCTTGTAATCCAAGCGGCTTCCTTAAATAATTTATACATTTCTCGGTTTACCAGTAAAAGAAAAAGGAAACGTTTCCCTAATATCAGCAGGATCGGATATGTAGCAGTATGCACAGAGCTCAGATTTTTCAAACCAAACTTGCCGGATGGTCTTTGCCTGGTTCCACCTCATCATCTGCAGCTTGAAGTTTAGCGTCCAGTGCTCGTGCCCCCCGATCTCTGCGAAAAAGAATTGCCAGGGATGGATGATTAGTAATTACCTATATCTCTTAGCAAGAACGAAGTAAAAACTAGAAAACCGGTGTATAACAGTGAGATACACTGCTTTCAGTTTCCAGCCAGAATGAGAAAGAGCCTATGCATGGAAGTAAATGCATGAAACCACTGTATAACAGTGAGATTTAGACACCTGAATTCCTACTTAGAAAAGCAGTTAGTGCGAGAATGAACATAGGCTTTATTCACCGATAAAAATCTGTTTACATCAAACTACAGAGTCGTTTGTACTTGTTTAAGGGGATCATTATCTGCACTATTCTTCCTCGACTGCTTCCAATTGTATCAAATCTTTCGTACTTTGAAGCAGTTGGCAAAAACTGATTGTCCTTTACTCCGCTAGGTCACGAAATTTCCGCGGGGGATATGCAAAATCCGATTGTAGATTTCCCTTTATCAGTGCACCCAGCCCAATCCGCATCTGTGTATCCTTCGGTATAGAATTTTGCACTTTTGGTAAAGATAAGTTCTATTCCATGGTCCTTTTTTCACGTAGCAGAGGATACGATCTACTATTTTCATGTACTCACCATGATATCATATCCTTATCCATTTTTTAATTCGGATATGGATATGGAAACATATATCACATCGATATTAAAAATTGAAAATAATATTATTAATATGGTTACAAATATGAAAATAAATTAAACCAATATGTTTTCTGATGGATACAAATGTTTTTGCAAGGTTGAGAATAATTGTAGATTAAATCAAAATTGCATAAATTACAATTGCATTAGCATAAAAGAGAAAAATGATTATTTTACTAAATTAAATAACTTATATAACAGATATAGCGTAAAGAATTACGTTTTCCCTACAACAACAACAATAAAGCCTTTTCCACAATTAAGTAGGGTCGGCTACATGGATTTTTCGCCTCCATTCAGATCTATCTTGGGTCAATCGCGTGTTTATATCCAAAAAATTAAGATCCTTTCGTATAGACTCTATCCAACACTTCTTGAGCCGTCCTCGTCCTCTCTTAGCCGGCTCGACATCCCAACACTCGTATCTCCTAACTGGTGCATCCGTTAATCTTCTTTGCAAATGACCAAACCATCTTAAACGGTTTTCTCGCATAATATCCTCGATCGGAGCTACACCAAATTTTTTTCTGATTGCATCATTCTGAATCTGATCTTTACGTGTGTGTGTCCACACATCCACCTTAGTATTTTCATTTCTGCAACAGTCATTCTCTGCACATGTCTATGGTTCACAGGCCAACATTCAGATCTATAGAGCATAGCGTGTCTCACGACTGCTTTGTAAAACTTTCCTTTAATTTTTAAAGGAATTTTCTTATCACAGAGAACAGCAGAGGCTCCTCTCCACTTTAACTAGTCTGTATTTATTCTATTAGTAACATCTCCATCAATTTCCCCATCCTGTTGCAAAATAGATCCCAGATATCTAAAAGAATCTTTCTTCTCTGAATGTTATTGTCACCAATCTTCACCTCAATTCTTCATCACCGCTTCTATCAAAAGTGCACTCCATATATTCCATCTTAACCCTACTTATACGAAATCCTTTAGTCTTCAATGCATGTCTCCAGACCTCAAGCTTCTCATTTACTCCATCTTTTAGCTCTATAAATCTCCACTGTTCTCCTCGGCAAATGGATGGCTTCGATAGTAGAGCGACCTGGCATGAATCCGAATTGATCTTCTTTTACGTTCTCAAATTTTCACAGTGTGACTCATCAGCTTGATACCTCTGTAATTTGAATAATTTTGAATGTCTCCTTTATTCTTATAAAGAGGCACCACAATACTCCTCCAATATTCAGACATTTTCTTGCTTCGTCAAATAACATTGAATAGATTCGTAAACCAAGTCAAACCGCGCTCACCTAAAACTCTCCATACTTTTACAGGAATGTCATCCGGTCCTACACCTTTCCCAGGTCTCATAACCTTCAAAGCCTCATCTACTTCCTTTCTTTGTATTCGTCTATAGCTTGCAGGATTCAAGTAACTTTCATTACTAGCTAGACCAGCCAAAGTAATCGCTCTATTTCCTTCCCCAATGAAAAGTTTATGGAAGTATTACTCCCATCTAGTCTCTATGTCCTTCTAAGTAACAAGCATGTGACCTTCCTCGTCCTTAATGCATCTCACCTGAGAAAGGTCTTTGGTCTTTCTTTCTATTGCTTTGGCCAACCTGAATATATCCTTCTGGCCCTCCTTAGAGTCGAGATTTTTATTAAAAAAAACTTCATACGCTTTTGACTTAGCTTCACTTACAGCCTTCTTTACTTCCTTCTTCGCTATTTTGTAGTTTATGACAGTATCCTCTGTTCTATCCTTAGATATAGCTTTAAAGCATGCTCTTTTAATTTTTACCTTCTCTTGCACCCCTTCACTCCAGCACCAAGCCTCCTTTCGACCTGGAGCTCCTCCCTTTGACTCGTCTAGTATCTCTTTGACTACCTTTCGGATACAAGATGTTACTGCCTCCCACATCTTGTTTGCACTTCCGCTACAATCCCAAGATAAGTCTTCTAAAACATTCTCCCCGAAGCTCGATTGCTTCAGTGGAAGATTCCACCATCTAGTTCTAGTGATCTTAGGAACCCTCCTTTTCTTTACCAGCTCTTTTATTTGCACATCCAAGACTAACAAACGATGTTGCGTTGCCAAAGTCTCTCCTGGGACTATTTTGCAGTCTTTACAACACAACCGATCTCTTCTCCTCAACGCAAAGTAGTCTATATGTGTTCTAGTTGGCTCACTCTTATAAGTAATTAAATGATCCTCCCTCTTCTTGAAGAGAGTGTTTGCTATGAAAAGATCATATGCCGTTGCAAAATCCAGAATGACTTTTCCCTCTTCATTTCTATCCCCAAAACCATGTCCTCCATGAACACTAGCATACCCTGAAGCATCTTTTCCCACATGTCCATTAAGATCTCCACTTATCCAAATCATATCTCTTTGTGGGATTCCTTATAAAATCTTATCCATATGCTCTCAAAAAGCTTGTTTAGTCCTTTCATCTAAACCAATTTGCGGTGCATGAACTGAGATGATGTTCACAATTTCTTCTTCAAACACCAATTTTAGCAAAATAATCCGATCCCCGAATCTTTGCACCTCAACCACACAATCCTTCAAATCCTTACGAACAACCACTCCAATATCATTTCTACCATTATCTTTACCTGAATACCAAAGTTTAAAGCATGTCTTCTCGATCTCCATTGCTTTCTCTCCAACCCATTTAGTCTCTTGAAGACATAGTATATGAATCTTCCTTCTTTCCATATCCATTATCTCCATCAATTTTCCAGTTTAAGTGCCAACATTCCAACTACTAATCCGCAACTTCCTTTGCAATCTCTTTTGGACTAACTTCTCTACTCGCATGTGTCCATTATGCGAGAACCCTTTTAAATTTTGGACTGCATCCGGACGGTGATGCAACGGAACTAGCTTATTTACCTGCATGTGTTCCTCATGCGAGAACCCTTGTAAATTTTGAACTACATCTAGGCTGCGATGTAGCGGTCCTTGCCAATTTTTCATTGCATTCAGACGATGCAACGCATCGCAAGTAGAGAACGCTCCAACGGAATCTGTATGTTTGCTTAAAAAGTCATGTTGAACGCCCCAAAGAATTACGTTTTCCCTACATTTAAAAATAACTTGAAATTTTAAAATCTTATGAATAGCCATGTAACATTTTTAGAGATATGCCTATACACATAGATTCAATACTACAGATATCCATATCTAGATCTGCAAAAAAAAACCATATCCATATACATGTCTTCAAAAATTTAAAATGGCACCCATATATGTATCAATAAAAAATTAAGAACAATATACCATAACGGATGGGTACAAGTAATAGGAGGGGCCAACCAATTAAGTACCATACATTATTTAATAATTACAAAAACAAAGCAGGGGACATGGCCCTTTCATTGGATTTTGTGGTTCTGCCCCAAAATCCTTGTCGGTAGGATTTTCCACATAAATCCTTGTGTCCCTTATCATGTTCTTGTTTCGGCGATTCAACAAGTTGGATACTCTCCCGTGATAAAAAATTGTATAGACACAAGCAAGCCCCCCCCCCAACAAGTTGCCCTTTATTTGCAAGCATTGTCGTGTTTTAGAGACTGTACAGTATAAGTCACCCTTTGATTTTGTTGGAGTATTTGAATTATATGTCACTTGAGTTGTAGATGGGTAAATGGATCACTCCATGATCCATTTAGCTTATCTAGAGTTTAGTCTCACATCTACCGTCTGTGGGATGTAGAAACTCGGTGAGGGCTATATATAGACCCTCACACCCATTGTATCCAGTGAGAGAGCAATGCATACATCAGCCCTTTGAGGCGTTCTCCCGTGGTTTCATCCATCTCCTTAGAGAGTAGGGTTCCATGTTAAAATCCCACGTTCTTCAATATTTTTATCTTTATTTCTAATACGCTTCCGCATTTCTATTTTCTAAAATGGTATCAAAGCAGGACGATTCTCAAGGATTTTAAGTTATTTATTTTATTCGAGATTCGATTATGGAGTTCTTAGATTATTCATGTTCATTGAGTTCCAGCTTCTACTGTGTTTCTTGAAACCCTAGAAACACAGGCCAAGGCTTCATTCAGCCCTATAACATCATCAACAGCTCTTGATGGCCTCAATTAGGCAGCCATTTGAAAGCCGCCTCCAAGCACAGAGCATCTCCAGCCAAGGGTTCCACGATGGGAACCCTATCTCGAGCAGAGGGTTCCACTCCAACATCTCTCATGCCCAGGTCGCTCCCCATCTCTCAAGCCTGCAGGCGGCACATCTCCAACGACGCAGATCGAAGGCCAAGCCCTAGTCGCACCATGCGGCACTCCAGACCTCCATTGGGAGGTTCATATGGCGATGCTCCTCCGATTCATGTCCTAGATCTCGCGCAAGAAAAGAAGAAGAAGGTCACTTTACTAGGATGAGAGGCGGATGGCGGAGCGAGCGACGAGAGAAGGGCGACAAGAGAAGTGCGACAACCGACGGCCGCTGGCGGAGCGAGTGGTCATGGTGGAGGGTCTAGGGATGGAGACGCGCGGTGGATAAAGGTTGCTCGAGACAAGGGAAAGAAGGTCCTCGTCTCAGAAGAGAGCATATCTCGTGGTTTCTCTTCCGACGGTGCATTTGGAAAGAAAGAGGTGGGTGAGTGGGTGGCGGTTTCTCATAGGAAGCTTGGCCCGAAATGCTTCTGGTGCGGTGACAGGGGGCATATGGCCTCCTTCTGTCACCTTCCTCCTAGGTGCTTCGCTTGTGGAAGGGTTGGTCATCGCCAGGCGACGTGTTATTCGCGCGGCAAAGTGAAAGCCTCGGAGCCTCTCCCAAGTCAAGGCCACCCCTCTGACGGTCTTTGGGGTGAAAGCTCGTCTGCTGTCAACCAAGGTGGACCATCCTATGCGGACGTGGTAAAGTTAGGTGCTCGGGGGGGACATGTGGCCAACCATGCAACCTCCTCCGACGAGGGCGGGGGGGCGGTTACTGCCAAGCCAATGCCCAAAAGGACTCGGCCGACTTCACCGAATTTGCATGCAGCCATCGGCTATGCATCGAAGGGGGTTATCGACTTGAAGGTCATCTCCTCACATCTCTTCGGGTTCTTTGGTTCACAATTCCTAGGGGACGTGGTGCTGTTGGGTGATCGAAGATACTGCGTTCGAGGCTTAATCGGAACCCAGAGGGAGCGTCTGATACGCAATGAGGACGTAGTCGATGTTAGCTGGAGGTGCCTGCATTTCGTTGATGGGTCCTGCGAGAAGTTGGAGATCTGCATGGCTAGGGTGAAGCGGGTTCCCCTCCTGTCACGATCCGTCGGGTGTTTGCGGAAGGCCTTGCGGCAGTGGGGAGTTGTACGTGAAGTGATCGATGACGGCCTTCAACCGGGAACCGCGATTGATGTTACGACCATCCTGATGGAGTGCTCCAAAAGCTTCCTCGACAACGTTGGCGACAGGAGCTCCTTTGCGGAGATGAAGGTTGGTGGGTTCTCCTTTCCGATTGAGATGATGGTCGATGTTCCTCCGCCATCGCCTCCACCGGAGCCTACGGGGCCGTCGGCAGACGAGGGGGCGTGGGACGCCTCGAACGTGGTGACGGCGGTTGGTTTCCCAAGGCGTCCCTCGATCGAAGGGACGGGGCATATTATTCCCACGCGGTGGTTCGTAAACTCTCCAAAAAGATTGCTCATGCCTCCAACTTCATTCTTTTTGCACGGTGACGTGGAGGAATCCTCGATGGACCCGCCCTTTCAACCGGCTTTTGAGGCGCTGAACGAAATCCCATCTGGGGCGACTTTCGGTTACAAAACGGGTGAGGAGCATGATCCGATGTCGACCTCTTACTCGGATAACTGGTTCTTCCCGGATTCGGATCGAGGAAGGGCGATTTAGGTGTCCGCTTCTGTGATACAAACTCGAACCGTTTCGAGGCAGATGCCTCAGTATGTCCATTCGGGAGACTTCCTTTATACTTGGGCAGGGGTGCCACATGTTGCCACTGCTACGACTTTCCCACTTTTATGTTCGGAGGAAAGGCCTCGACAAAGGTCCATCGTCATCGCAGCGGCAACGCTGACCGAGCCTGCTATGGAGGAGACATCCTTCGATGAGGGACTCTCCGACCGAGTCCAGGAGGGAGAGACCAGCGTAGGAAGGAGCGCAAAGCGATATAGAAGAAGGAATAGAGCCAGGTCGGCCAGGTCCTCATTGCAGACGTGTTCTACATTCAAGCTTTTGGTGGCGGAGGCCGCAAACGTGGTGCAAACTAAGGGGAGCGACGAAGGATCCAAATGAAGATTTTGTCCTGGAACGTGCGAGGGCTGGGGGATCCAGACAAAGGAAAATGGTGGGTGCGAGGTTCATTGAGTAGGGATGCGACATCATCCTTCTCCAGGAAACGAAGCTTCTTACTTTGTCGGAGCGAGATTGGAAGGGGTTCGGGGCTGGTGAGGTGGATCAATTCAAGTCCTTGGATGGCACGGGGTCTTCCGGTGGGATGATCGTGGCTTGGCGTTCCTCGAGGTGGTCCTTCACCTCCATGTCTCTCGGGAGGCACCTCATGACGGTGGTTCTAGACAGCATGGGGTCCTCTCTTCAGCTTGCGGTTTCCTGCGCCTATGGCTCGTGTGATGCTGGGTTACGTACGGAACTTTGGGAGGATTTGCTGGAGGCTGCTCGGTTCGTCGATGCGACACCCTGGGTGGTGGGGGGGATTTTAATGTTACGCTGCTCTCTTCGGATAGGCCCGGTGGTAGGGGAGGTCAGGACCCGGGCTCTACTACCTTTGCAGATACCATTGACTTGCTTGGTCTCGAGGTTCTGGACGCCACGGGCATCGGCTATACTTGGAGAAACTCTAGGGCTCGCTCGCGGCTTGACCGCTTCCTCGCCTCGGAGGAGGCTGGGGAAAAGTTTCCCTTGGCTTCCGTGGAGGCCAAACCTCGGGTTTGCTCTGACCACAACCCTATTGTGTGATGTTCGGGAGATTCCCCTGTACAACGGGGACTTTTCAGATATGAAAAATGTTGGCTATTGGAGTCCAACTTCCGGGCGGTCGTGACTTCGCATTGGACGGAGACGGTGGTATCTGGTTCCGCTGCGCAGAGATTCCATGATAAACTTTGCTCTTTGAGAGTGCGGCTTGCAGCTTTTAAGAGGGACTCGAGAGCGGCCAGGGCGGCGGCTAGATCGGAAGCGGAAGAGACCATTCTCAAGCTTAACGCCCTGGAGGATAGCAGATTGCTCTCGGCGGATGAGATCGCGTTTCGCGCGGAGGCCCAAAGGAAACTTCTCCTCGAGGAAAAGAAACGCATCGCGGAGTAGAGGCAAAGAACAAGGATTAGATGGGTACGGGAAGGGGATGCCAATACATCTTTCTTCCACCGTTGTGCTAATGGGAGGCGTAGATCTAATGCCCTGCGCTCAATTACTATCGAGGGAAACTGCGTGGAAGGAAATAGAGAGATGGGTCTTGTCATTTCGAAGTACTTCAGGGGTGTTACCTTGGCAACAATTCCTAGGAGATGGAGGTGGCTGGGTCGGGGGACCAAATCGGTAGCGAGGGACTCTTGGAGAGCCTGACCCGTGATGTTGATTTGAAGGAGCTGAGGGACGCGGTGTGGGATCTGAACGACGACGCATCGCCTGGCCCAGATGGGTTCCCGATCTCCTTCTACAAGGACTTTTGGGACGTCATTGGTTTGGAGGTGCTTGAGGTGGTGAAGGAATTCTGTAGGGGAAACGCGGGCTTCGATAGAATCAACCGCGTGTACCTTGTCCTTCTTCCGAAGTCGTCGGCGGCCGCTTCGATCAGGGACTTTCGGCCTATCGCTTTCTCGAATGCTCTATATCTGATCACGGCGAAGGTTCTGACGCGCCGGCTCAATGTTATCCTCGGGAGTCTTATCTCCCCGGCTCAGTCGGCGTTCGTCCCCGATCGTCAGATCTCGGACTGCATCTCGCTCGCCTCGGAGATTATAGCGGATTGGCGGAGGGGGGTACGAGCGGTATGCTTTGGAAGGTGGACTTCTCGAAAGCTTATGATACTCTTGACTGGAGATTTCTGTGGAGCGTGCTGAGGAGGAAGGGCTTCCCCGGCATATGGATTACTTGGATGTGGCGCTGCATCACCACGGTGTCCTTTTCGATCCTAGTCAACGGGCGGCTGGAGGGGGGTTGGATTCAGCCACGCAGGGGGGTACGTCAAGGGTGCCCTCTTGCGCCAATGTTATTCATTCTCGCGGTCGATGTGCTTTCTGACATGGTGGTTGGTGTAGCCACTCGCGGCTTGACTAGAGGCTTCTCGAAGGACGGGCTGGAGGTTCCGAACGCCCAGTACGCTGATGATACTCTGTTCTTCATCGAAGGGGGCATCGAGGAGGCTAGCGGCATGGCGATGACTCTAGAGATATTCTCTGAGATATCGGGTCTGAATAAGAATAACATAAAATCGGTTTTCGTTCCTTTTGGGCAGGCGGAGCTTGTGTCTGAGAATCTGGAGTCGGTGCTGGGATCGGGGAGATCCTCGCTTCCTCTTGAGTACCTGGGCACGCCTTTGTCTCTGAGGCAGACCCGGATCCGCGATTGGTTGAGGGAGGTGGAGAAGGTTGAAGCCAAATTATCGAGTTGGAAAGCTGCAGTTCTCTCGAAGGGTGGCAGATTGGTGCTTTTGAAATCCGTCCTGTCCTCCATGCCCATTTTTCTTCTCTCCAACCGTAAGATGCCAAAGGGGTTGCGGGCGCGGCTGGAGAAGCGAATGCGCTCATTCTTGTGGGGCAATGGTGCAGGCGGGACTAGGGGGATCCATTTGGTGGGTTGGAAGGAGGTCTTGCACCGGAAGATCAACGGGGGACTAGGGGTGAAATCACTTGAACAAATGAACGAGGCCCTTTTGCTTAAGTGGGCGAGCAGGATTTGGAGTCCGGGGGATGACCTTGTCTGCGCTGTGATCCGTAAGATTTACGCCGTCAGGGGCGCTCCTCCATCTCTGTCCACTGGCCCCAACGCCCCGACTCCTTTTTGGCGCAGTGTGGTGAAGGCCTTTGTGAACATCGCTCTCTTTAGACCAGTTCTTGGGCGGGGAGACTCCTTCTCATTTTGGACTGATGATTGGTCGGGGGGTGGGGCGTTACGCTCTCGATTTCCCCGGTTGTTTGCGCTTGCGGGGGACAAGTCTTGCTCGGTTGCGGCTTGCTGGGACAATGGGCTCTGGTGCTGATGCAGCACAAAATTAAAATATAGGCTTAATATTTTTATCCGTTAATTTTATTTACGTTTATTTGAGTCGTTGCATTTTTTATTTAAATAAAGAGATCACATGTGATCTCGAAATTAGTTAGCTAATTTTAATTTCAAATTTAGTTAGTTAGAGTCAATTAAATATTTGAATTTATTTCAAATCAATTAGTTAGTCGGTTAGAGTCTAATTAGGATAAGTAGTTTTGAATTTGAATTTGAATTTCTATTTTTGTAATCTCATCCCTCCTATATAAAGGGATGATAGGCTATTGTTTTAGACAGTTCAGATTATATCAAAATTTGAGATTTATCTCTGGTTTCTCTCTCCTTCCCTTAGCGTGATCTTGTGATTCCTCTCCAACATCCCGCGCAACCGGCACGATCTTCTCTTTTCTCATCCTCTAATTTCTTCTTCCACCAAAAATCCACCATCAAATTATTTTTCGTCGCGCAAAATCGTGTTTGCATCATTTGGTATCAGAGCATGGCAACCGAATCGTTCTTACGGTTCGACGATCCGATCACATTTTGGAGGATGCAATTCGATCTGAGTCGTCTATCTCATGGTTCGCATTCACGCTCACGCTCAAAGAAGTTTAAGAAATGCCTTGTATCAAGCATTAAAGTCCAAGAATGGTTGGATGAGAAAATCGATGAAGATCCGGCCATCGATAATGAAAATCAAACCGCTGTTGTTGCTATTCAACCCGATTTTGAGGCAGAAAATGAAGGTATTTTCATTCACACCGAAGGTTTTTTTGATACAACTATTGTGCAAGAAGAAAAGGAGGACCATGGGCCCATCTTCGACGAAGGTCCTATGGAAGAAGAACACAAAAATCACGATTTTTTTGCAATCGATGCTGCTGTCCAGAAGGTTTCAAATCAGCCCCCATCACCAACGGCGTCCCCGATGGCAGCCCCAGCCCCCCCAGCGGTTCCCCAGGCCGACCAGACCTTCGCCACATCCCCGCGACCCCCTCCCGCAACCCCGGCGACCCCAACCCAGCCCCCAGCCTCGCTGGCGCCTTCCCCCACACCCGCCAATCCTGCGGCCCAGAACCCAACACCCCGGGCCCTCCCTCCCCTCCCTGCGCGAGTCAGCCCGCAACCCTCCGCCGCACCACCGGCGATCCCTCCCGCGACCCCCAAAACCCCTGCGATACCCCCCCCAGCCCCAGCTACCCTCCCGCACGTTCTCCCTCTCGCCCACCCACCCCCGCGACCTCGCTTCACCCCCGCCATCCCTCCCATCGCCACCCTCGGACCCCCTCCCATCACCAACCACGCGTCCCCAGCGGCCCCAGCCCCGGCCCCACCTTCCCTCGCCCCCGCCCATTCACTGACCCCATCGAAACCCGATCCCGGCCCCCCAGCACCCCGCGCCCTCCCGCGCAGGAACCCTTGCGACCCCCGCCTTCCCTCGCCCACGCCATCGCCGAGGTCGAGTCGCCGCACTTGGCCCTCCATCGCCGCCATGCCCCGCCGCCTCTTATCAGGGGTACGCCAAACCCTAGCAAGGGTTTTCTCGGCAGGTGCATCCCTGAAATTAAGGGATGAGGTATTGACTTGGAAGATTTACAAGGGGACCCCTCCTCCAAAAAATATTTATCAAAAGAGCTCAATGGAGGATAAATTAAACTATGGAATTCTTTCAAGTGAAGGGGTAGAATATTTGCAGCCGTACCCCTCCAGTCAGAAAAATTACAAACGTAACATGGAAAAGGAGCGAAATTGAGAGATTCAACCTCCAAGCCCGTAGATCCAGCAATCCGCCAGTTCAGACGAGATTCTCCAACAATAAACCGAAGATCAAGCAATTCGTCGGGAGACAAATTTTTTAAAGCGGAGGAGAGTTGATGCAGCGTGGACTCGACATATAGGGCCGTCTACGTTTTTTTAAGTTGTCATGTCTTTAATTAAATCAACGAGATCGCATGTGATCTCCCGTAATTAGTTTAGGATTTGATTTTTCGAATTAGTCGGTTAATTAGTTAGAGTCTAATTAGGATAATTAGTTGTCAATTTAAATTAGTTTACTATTTTTGTAATCTCATCCCTCCTATATAAAGAGATGAGGGTCCAATGTTTTTAGGGAGTCCAGTTTGATAATTAATTGAGAATTATTCTCTATCTCCTATCCCTCTCTCTCCTCTCTCCTCCCGCGATCTCTGCGTTCTTCTCCTTCAACCCCGCGCTACAGGCGTGTTCTTCTTCTCAACCCCTCTATTTCTCCACCAAAACTCCACCGTCAAAGTTATTTTTTTTCGCCATCGCCGAATCGTATTTGCATCAGGTGCCCTACCTTTGCTGCCTCCCTTTCTGACCAGAGGTTCGACGATTTCTTGGCGTTGTTGGAGTCCTTACGGGAGGTGGGGCCGCCTGGTGGGAGCAGGGATCACTGGAGTTGGAAGGAGGGTTCCTTCTCGGTCAGGGGGGCCTATGACGCCATTTCTAGACCTCCCCCGGCTGGCTCCGACTTACTTATCAGAGATTGTTCTCTTATCTGGGCTCTAAGGCTCCCGGAGCGAATTGGCTTTTTCCTTTGGCTGCTCAGGTGAAAGAGGCTGATGACGAGGGATAGGTGCGTGAGACTTCTTGGGGTTCATTCTGACAGGTGCTTAATCTGTAATGCGGCGATCGAATCGGTGGAGCATCTTTTTTTCTCATGCTCCTTGGTATCGTAATTGTGGCAGGAGATGGGCCCAGGTTGGTGTAGCGCAGTGAATTCCAATCTTTTTGGGATTCGGCCCACGCAAATTCGCACAGGCCACGGAGGGAGCGGATATACCCCATGGCCATTCTCTGGGCGGTTTGGAGGGGAAGAAATGACCTTCTGTTTTCGGGTCAGCGTTTTTACAAGGAAAATGTGTGTGTGTTAGCTAATCGTATGCTTGACGAGTGGATTATGTAATGGGTAGGGCGTTGTTGTTTTGGTTCGTTAACTCTTTGTTTCTCTTTTGCCTTAATTAATAAAACTTGGGGCGGACACCACTGAGTGTTTCCCCCTACCTTTTAGACTTCAAAAAAAAAGAAAAGAAGAAGAAAAAAGGGGTGCCGCCCTTTCCCCAAGCTACAGGCGACAGACCTCCTCTCGAGCGCTCCAGGCAACAGCCCTCACGTTGGTGGCGTGAGCCCCCTCTCCAGAATCAACAGCATGGGCGCCTCTAGGCAGGGTCGCGCCAATCTCCCATGTGCGCACTCTCTCGCGCGAGTCCAGGCGGTCCTCTACGAGGTGGCGCTCCAGCACCTCCCTCCTCCTCGCGTCACACGCTCCTAAGCAACGTAACGCACCAGCATGTGGAGCCCTAAGCGTCGCACAACCCCTCCAGGTGACGACCTCCGTACAGGGCTCCAACCCCCAGCGACACCAGCTTCAGATCTTCAGCAAGCTCCATCCACAGCGCGTCTCTCCCTCTCCTTGGTCTCCTGTGGCGACGCCTCAAGGCAGATGCCCTCCAAGCGCAGACGGCGACGACAGTGAAGAGATGGGTTCCAAAGGATCCCTAGTTGCCCATAAAGGAGGGGCTCGATGGCCTCTTATAATTTAAAATATATATATATTAAGGGTGGTTGTTGTAAAGGTCCAACTTGGCCGAGATATATTGGTTTAAGAAGAAAAAAAAAGAAGAAGAAGAGGGAGGTCGCATCTTTAGGCCCAAAGTGGACCGGGAAAATTTAAAAAAAAAACGGGGCCTTGATTTTAAAAAAATTGAGCCCATGTTGGTCCCAATGAAAAAAAGAGAGCTGCAATGTTTTGGGCCCTTTCTGGGTCGAGAGATTTTGTTGAAAAAAAGTTGCGTACACCAAAAAAAACGTACGAAAAAAATCAAAATGTCTTAAAAAAATTGAATGATTTGAAAAGCCGAAAAAAATAAATGACTTATTTTAAAAAAAAATGTGATGGCTATTATGATGATGGATGAAATAGCCGAGAAAAATGATGAAGAAAAGCCGAAGGAAAAATTATAGACGGTTTATGTTATGTTTTCTCCCCATTATCTTGTTTTCCCCCAACATTGTCGATGACATCGTTTTCCGACAAGTATGGAAGGAAGGGGGAGTATTGTGTAGAGTCAAAGGTCTGTTTCAGATTCAGATGTCAGATTCCAGACCAACCAAATATTCAGAGTCTACAATTCAGTTTCAGACTCGACATCAGATTGGTTCCGAATCTTCAGTTTCAGGCACGCACATGTATGCAATCTTTCAGATGTGCACATGTATGCCATCATTGTTTGTGATCCCCATCATTCTTGTTTTGTCGGCCAAAGTTTTCATGTGATCCATAGGGACTCCAGAATAGAGATCCCATTCCCTATGCCATGTGAGTTAGGTTTTTCATGTCGTTTCATAGGGACTCCAGAGTAGAGTGTCATTCTCTGAGCCAGATGGGAGAGATCCAGTTCTCCGACGAGGGGATTTTTCAGACTCCATTCTCAAGCGATTGTACAATTCCGATGAGGAATGCACTCCACGGCCTTTTATTTTGGCCCTTTTCAGAGATGGAGCAGTTGTCCACATGTTGGTGGGCCAGAGATCTCCAAGTGGAGACTCATTTTCAGTTGCAGTGACTCTGACATGCGCATTACAGAGCACATGCTCTCCGACGAGGAGATTCGATCTGACTCACACTCCAGCCCATTCGTCCTCCTCACCTGTTTGGTATGAGAAGCAACGTCCTCGACAGCAGCCGACAGTTGTGTGCATTGAGTTGATATTGTCTGTAGTGTCATGTATTGTGGGTTGAGATTTCTTTCTGTTTGTCCAAGATGAGCATTGCATGCTCCAACTTGAGGGGGTGTATTGGAGTATTTGAGTTATGTGTCACTTGAGTTGTAGATGGGTAAATGGATCATTCCAGTATCCATTTACCTCATCCAGAGTTTAGTCCCACATCTATCGTATGTGGGATGTGGAGACTGGAGACTCAGTGAGGGCTATATATAACCCCCAACCCCATTGTATCCAGTGAGAAAGTGCAATGCATACATCAGCCCTTTAACTCGTTCTCCCGTGGTTTCATCACGTTCCTTAGGGAGTAAGGTTTCACGTTAAAATCCAATGTTCTTCAATATTTTTATCTTTATTTTTGATACGCTTCCGCATTTCTATTTTCTAACAGATTTATAAGCACTGCATGAAGTATATTAAATTTGGTATGCGCTGAAGTAGTTGGGATAATCTCGTAACTTCTTAAACATGTATATTGATCCACATTGAGGTCTGTCAACCACCAAAACAAATCCCAAAGAAACAACGAGGATGTGTTTCGATCAAACCAATGGAATATCTAGATGTTTGGGGCTTGTGGCTACCAACTAACAGCAACTAATCCTTTTCCCACTTTAAGTGGCTTCGGGCATTTGGGCTACCAACCGAATAAATAATAGAAATTCATAGGAAGAGGGATAACCTCCATCTAGACACTTCGGCATTTTCAGCATCAGACATGGATGAGCTGCCTGTATTAGGGTGACCATCTTTGTCTCTTTTGTGTACTTTGTTTTTGCAGAGTGAATTGTGCAAGCAAGTACTGAAAGGATCGATCACTGGCCTGAAAAATCAAATTTATTGTAAGAACATCAAATTTATCAAACTTGCTACATTTATCTCTTGGTGGTGCACAGGGAAAAAATACCTCATGAAAGCAGGAAAGAATGTTGAAAAAGCAAATTCATCAACGGGATAGCCAATGAGATTAACTTGAGCATCTCTTTGCAAGTATCGAATGAAGAACCAGCCTCCATAGGTACCAAATAGTACAAATGGTAAGTACTGCATCGCTTTTGCTGTGATAAGGCTTAGAACAATTGCAGCCAGTACTAGAAGTGACGGAAACCACTGATGAAACAAGAAAGCAATAAGCTAGACACTTCTATCTCAGGAAAAATTTTCCTCTGAATAAAACCAACTGAGGAGAAAATACTAAGCCATTTCTGCACAAGCATACCTCAGCATTCACTTGTAAATTGCCAACTGAAATGATTTCGTGATTTGGAATAACTTGTTTAACACCAACAAGAAAACCAGATAGCACCCCGTGAAACCCAGAAAGCGGCACATATCTGCAAGAAGCCCATCTCAAGCAACTTCTAAGTTCAACGAGTTCTATTGAAACTAACAAAAAATAGTGAAAATAGAAGGAATTTAAGAAAATATTTAAAATACAAAATAATAAGGATTCAATAAAAATAACTAACATGAAATAGAATCATCAATGTGATCAACTACAACAACATAGCATAGCCTTTTTCCCACATTAAGTAGGGTCGGCTACAAGGATTTTTTGCCTCCATTCAGATATGTCTTGGGTCATTCTCAAGCTTAGATCTAAAAAACTAAGATCCATTTGGATAGTCTTATTCCAACTCCTCTTGGGCATTCCTTGTCCTTTCTTAGCCGGTTCAACATCCCAAAACTCGCATCTCATAACGGGTGCGTCAGCCGATCTTCTTAAAATTAAAATGGGTGCAGCCAAGGACTTCACATGTGATCACCCAACCTAGTACAACTCTCACCCAAGCACGCTTAACTTCGGAGTTTTGATGAGATCCTGCGCATTAATGCCGATATGAATGCACCCAGTTTTTTTTAAAGGAAAGATTCATTAATCACATTAAAAGGTACCCAACAATTTCAAGGTTAATCACAACCAGCACAAGACCATTCGGCAAACATCTGTCACACCACACACATCACACACTCCAAGTAGCGCTCACTGCCCCTGAAGGCCATCAAATTTATTCTTTCCATATGCCACACAACCCCCAAGCCTTTGCATTTGTCCAAACACCGACAAATACATTTTCAGCAGATGAAACGCCTAGTCTGAAGGACCTTCAAAATGCATCAAAAGAGGAAATGTCAAGCCACAGCCAGGAGAAGGCCCAGCTGTTGTGCAAATGAACATCCATAGAACAAGTGGACAGCATCCGCAAGGTCATCCAAGCAGAAAACACACATTTCCACCCTTTAGCACCATGTGGAACAATACACCTTAGCCACCAGTCTACACTTTCTCAATAACCACTCAAAGAACCAGATCTTCAGGGTAGCTCACTTTCCAAATGAATAGGCAAAATTCATAGCTTGCATCCGGCGGCCCGGCCGATGACAAGCAAAGACCAACATTGTAGGCCTTTGCCATAGAGGAAAATTCCCCTACTCCACATCCAATGATCCTGGCAAGAATCAATGAAGAACCCCCTCAATTCCTCCATTAAGAACAGTAACTCATTAAAGCTATGATCCGACAATCGCAAATGAAACGCAGGAAGCCAAACTCCAGAGTAACAAGCCTCCTGCCAGCAATGTGAAACCAACACATCCACATCAAGCATCATCGCCGCCAATCTCAAGAATCTCATCTTTGAGGCACTTCCAGTTGTTTGCTGAAAAAACCTGAAAGCTTCCCCATTACCGGCGCCCCAAATCATATGATCTGATTAAAGGTAACACTAGCATGGCACCATTCCAAAAAAATCAAGGATGGCCTACGCAGGTGTAACATAATCCTCCCAAATGGGAGTCCTCCTTAGCAGGCAGCACATTGAAGCTGCATAAATCGCCACCACCTCCCATTAAATAGAAGAGTTATTTGGCGAGCAGGACATGATTACATCCTCCCAACCAACCACTGGGAACCTAGAGTTTCAGTCTACTGAGCCTCGCAATAAGAAACACCTCCTCAACTCATTAATAAGCTTTGCCACTCTAGCCGACAAATAGAAATTGATATGTAGAACATCGAATAGGTGGTAAAAATTAACTTCGGCAAAACACCCACTTAGACACGTCCACCCTCGCAAACATGCAATACTACTTATTAAGTATGTCATCATTAATGACAAAAGGCATAGTTTTTTTTTGAAAGGAACAAGGATGCTACATTGAGGAGACGTCCAACCAAAAAAACTTATACATATTCACAAGTCCTGCCATAAGATTACAAAAGCCACGTAGCACGAAGAATCTTAGCATGCTCAAGTACATCTCTGCCTAAACTCCCTCTCTCCCGTGCATGCAACACATTACCAAAAAGTTGGGCCATGTAATTATTTTTGGCTCTTGATAGCCATGGACCTGTGAATTTTTGTCAACAAAATTATGAAGATTTTGTGCACATACCTATACAGTAGACGTCCTTTTTCCTTTCAAAGATAAATTCTCTCTCCCCAGAAAATGACACCAATTCGCACCAGCTATGGGGATCGGAGAATAGTCGTGATCCAAACCTAAATAGTCCCAGTCGCAAGACCTAGTCGGTCAACGGACCAAGAAACCAATCGAGTCCTCTACCAGCAACGTATCAATTTACGACGTTGCTGATAAATCCCAAATTTATCAACATAATATCTATATATTATCTCTCTAGCTTAAATAATTCATTAACAATTAATAATTAACTTAACTTGACAATTAACACTTGTAATTAATTAACACTAATTATTAAATATATTATTGCGCTTATATTTTATTTGTTTCTTTATTAATAAAAAACAAATAAAATTAGATTAAAATTGTATATAATTAATACTATTCATAAATTAAAAATCCAAAAAATATTAAAAAAATACATTAAGTAGTTTTAATACTCTAAAATTACTTACAAAAATATTACTATGTTTATATGATGTATTCTCCCTATGAATTCTGCATGAAAGTTGTAGATCTCGTCGAGATTTACAACTTTCATGTTGGATACTTTTCCTAATTTAATCCCTAATTAATTTTTTTGATTTTTTACTGATTTGTGGACTTTCTAATTATATGATTGGGCCACATGGCCCAATCTCCTCACGCCACGCAACCGCTTCCTCTCTCCACACCCGCACGCAGCCCAAGTCGTCTAATCTTCTAGATCAGACTGTTGTTGTTCCATCTGGGGTGCTTTGATTCCAGCCTTCTAGTATGTTGATCAGGGCTATCCTAACCGTCCTTCTGCGTCCAATCCTCGGCCGTTTGATCGAGAGATTAGACGGCGACGGAGTTGTCTTCCTCCTCCAACTATCTCCTATGAATGGTCACATCATTTCATGCCTCGACGTCTTCACTATTTTCTCCAGATGCCTCCACATGGACTATTCCATCCATTCCACCATCGGACGATAGCTCTTCCATCCCTCTTCTTCGCCTAACTCCCAAGTTCTTCTTCCTCCTCACGTGCCCTTTCCATGGGCAGTTGAAACTTCCCCGAAAACTACTTGCAACCACCACTTCCTTCCTATCAAAACCACACCTCCGAAAACTGCTCCGTCGATCCGCCATTCCAAAGAGCAACCCCCTAGCCTCTCTACATTCCAGTGATAGTGAAGAGGATGTGAGACAAGCGATGATGGAGGGATTTGTTCTGACGAGATCCACGAGGATATCTCGTGCTACAACCATCGCCAGGTGCTGCTCAAGCTGGGTTTCCCAGCCAGGAACCTCAAGCGAAGACCCTTGGAGTATCTGAAGCTCCAAATCGGATCAGATTCATCTTCTTCTTTGATCCGTTTCCATGTAAGCCTCGATTCTCATATTATGTGATTTCTCCATTTTCTTCACATGGTATATCATCTTTCACTCATCTGAATACATGTACACCACCGTCGTAAATCCATCTTCCACGCGTACCTTCTAGTGATCCCTCTTCATTTCTCCATGTTGCGACCACATTGATTTCTTCTTAGCCTTGCAAAGACTAAGAACCCACTTAGGGCTCTGGACCTTCACCTTCATACGAGCCCTCAGTCCACCTCAAATCAATCCCAGAAGATTTGTCATTAAGTTGGGATTTTATCTAACGAATGCAGGGTTCCCAAAGACCTCAATGATCGGAGATGGGTAGGAGCGATCTTGTGCTCCGTCTCCGATGAGCATGTTGTGACTCGGAATCTCAAGAGCTTCACGACCGTCGTTGGACCTTCAGCTTCTTCACGCAATGGTTGCAGACTTCTCCCGACCTTCAACACGAGCTATCGATCGCGAATGAGCCAGATGTTGTTTACCGGAGCACAGCCCAAGCGCCGTCGCACGTAGAGGAGCTATCAAGAAAGAGATGAGCAGTGACCGTCAGATGAAGGCCGATTGGGCGTAATCCAACGACCGAGAGGAGGCCACGTCAGTGCCTTTGAAGCATCGCTTTGTAGCTTGAGGTTCGGAGCAGCCGAGCCTCCAACGCATTCTGAACCTAGGACCTCACGTGCAAGTTGTGTGTCCTCCTGGGGTTTTTGCGGAGACCCCCCCTGCACCTTTAGAGTATTTCACTTCAATCCATCCATCACACGCCATAAGCACGTGAGGCAGGAGAAATTACAAGTGTACCCCTCTAGGTTCCTTGAATTCCATATAAGCTCCATGCGTATTATAACTTTTATATTTTTGTCGTAATAGTTTATTTTAATTGCATTCATGTAACTATTTATGAGTTTATAATTTTAATTTTCTTACATTTATGCCCATGTATTGCACTTTGAATAACTTGTGATCTATTTATCCAAATTCAATAATTTTGGTCTTATTTGAAATAGAATTTTATCTTCTTTAATTTGGTGCCATTAATTTGATGAATTGATGTATTTATCAAGCATTAAATTTCAGAGCATAAACATTATCTTTTCAGCTTTGAAATTAAGTTAAAACTTGATTCTCTTATCGTTTGTTGATCTATTAAATATCTTGTTTTACACTACATTAATGTAAATCTAATTAGGATCTTTAAATAAATCATTGCTTCATTGTTTTCCTAATTAGCATATTTGAGGAATTTATTTAAATTCCAATCTGCTGTTTAAGCAGTGATTCATTGATCTTGTTGATCAACTGAAATTTAATGCTCTAATTATTCATTTCATTGGCAATAACTATTGTCCGTCCTGGAGGAATCTGAGTGTATCCTGTAAGTAGGCTCTGGTCGCCACATAGATGATGTGTAGCGCCGGAGTCCATGATCCATGGCAGTGTATCAGATCTACTACTGTGGAGTGCAAGTGGACTACCTGAAGTACTAGTAGAGGCCGAGGCAGAAGCAGCAGTATCAGTATGGTTCTCTGTAGTCGGTGCTGGACCAGATGGTGGAATAATGCCCCTGAGACGGGCAACTAGATCATCAAATCGTTGATCCAGTGTAGCAGCAGACGGGGGCTCTATCTGCTCAGCGGCTCGTGCGGATGCAGGAAATCCATGCTTTGAGTAGCATGTATCTTCAATATGTCCGACTCGGTGACAATATGAGCATGTTGGCCTAGTGCGGCCACCCCTTCCATGGGGAGTACGTCCACGGCCCTGGTAATGAGAACCACGGCCTCTGTTGGCCGCCATGGCTGAGGGATTATGATTCGCAGCTGCTGAAGGTACTGTGATCCTACTCAATCTGTGAAAAGCCTCCTCCATGGGAGGAATAGTCGAGTCCGCCAAAATCTGTGAACGTGCTGCCTCATATTCTGGATCAAGTGCAGCGAGAAACACACCACCATCGTCGCATTCCTGTATGTCTTCTGCTGTTCTGGCGTGGCGGTAAGAGGCATGAAGCTGTAGAGCTTCTCAAACATCCCTCTCAATGATGTATAGAGGGAATGTAAAGGACGGCCGTTCTGCTTTATTGTGAATATGTCATGTTGTAGTTGCAGGATCTTCGTCTCATTTTTCGCCTGAGAATACGTTGCTGCCAGGATATCCCACATGTCTTTAGCCGTGGGTTGATGTAAGATGTCATTGGCGATTTCAATAGCCAATGTACCGGATAGCCACACCTTGGCATATGCATCATCGGCCTCCCATGAGGCATAAACTCCAGTCTTCTCTGCAGGCTCGGGCTCGGTAAGAATGTGCTTCTTACCTGTAGACTTCATCATACTCATGAACTGCATTGCCCACAGTTCATAGTTCGTACCATCCATCTTGACAATGGGCGTTGGATCACGAAATGCGCCCATAGATGGGATATCTGTCTTGCTTTCTGACATGATGGAGACGGAAGACTGGAGCGACTGAGAGGATATAGTCTATGTCTACAATGACATAGATGGGATTAGTTGCGTGTGTAGACTTCAAGCAACTAACCCCATGTAGATCAGGAGCTGTGCCCTAGGGTTTTGGGACTTAGGGCACGTACGCACGTGCGAGAAGCACGCACGCACCTGGAGGATCACGCGCACACTGGAGTGCTCAACTGGAGAATCTCGCGAGCACTAGCGCACGCAACTGTGCGCGTGACAGTGTGCACAATCGCGCAGGAGGCTATGCACGCGATCAGGCTATGCGCGCGAACAGGAGCACGCGACTATGCGCGCAGTCGATGCACGGGACTGTGCGTAGGTGTGCGGTGATGCACGCACAGGCGCACGATGCTGTGTGGAGGCGTGCAGCGATGCACGCAGAGGCTGGGCGATGCGCACAGGCGCGAGAGGCGCTCGAGAGGCGATGCGCACAGGCGCCCAGGCGAGAGGCGATGCGCCCAGGCGAGAGGCGATGCGCCCAGGCGAGAGGCGATGCGCACAGTCGATCGCCGATCGGCTAGGCGGCGCCGATCCGAGAGAGAGAGAGAAGAGAGGCCGGCGGGTGGGGTTAGGGTTAGGGTTAGGTTTCGAGAACTCCGGTCTAGGACCGTCGCTCTGATACCATGTTGGGAAACGTGAATGAGATGATTCTATTCCATAGCCCTAGGCTCTCTTATATAGGAGAGTAGCCTATGGGTAAATTACATAAAGAGAATAACAAGAAAATAAAATAACAAAGAGATACAGTTACTCAATATGCGTCAACAAATTCCTATTTGTTCAAATTGTTCAATTAATCAATTAAGAGATTTCATGTGTATTTGTGCATCTTTTACTGTCTGCATCTCATCATTGTCATCTTAATATACAACAACAACAAAGCCTTTTCCCACAATTAAGTAGGGTTGGCTACATGGATTCTTCGCCTCCATTCAGATCTATCTTGGGTCAATCTTGGACTTATATCCAAAAAACTAAGATCCCTTCGTATAGTCTCTTTCCAACACTTCTTGGGTCGTCCTCGCCCTCTCTTAGCCGGCTCAACATCCCAACACTCGCATCTTAAACGGTTGACCTTCTTTGCAAATGACCAAACCATCTTAAACGGTTTTCTCGCATCTTATCCTCGATCGGAGCTACACCAACTTTCTTCCTGATTGCATCATTCCGAATCCGATCTTTACGTGTATGTCCACACATCCATCTTAGCATTTTCATTTCTGCTACAGCCATTCTCTGCACATGTCTATGGTTCACAGGCCAACATTCAGAACCATAAAGCATAGCAGGTCTCACGGCTGCTTTGTAAAACTTTCCTTTAATTTTTAAAGGAATTTTCTTATCACAGAGAACAGCGGAGGCTCCTCTCCACTTTAGCCAGCCTGCATTTATTCTATTAGTAACATCTCCATCAATTTCCCCATCATGTTGCAAAATAGATCCCAGATATCTAAAAGAATCTCTCTTCTGAATGTTATCGTCATCAATCTTCACCTCGATTCCTTCACCATTGCTTCCATCAAAGGTGCATTCTATATATTCCGTCTTAGCCCTACTTATATGAAAACCTTTAGTCTCCAATGCATGTCTCCAAACCTCAAGCTTCTCATTTACTTCATCTCTAGTCTCGTCAATCAACACAATATCATCAGCAAATAACATACACCAAGGCAACTCATCCTGAATGTGACTTGTCAACTCGTTCATAATCAAAGTAAAAAGAAATGGACTCAAAGCTGAACCTTGATGTAAACCAATGTTGATATCAACACAATATCGTCAGCAAATAACATACACCAAGGTAACTCATCCTGAATGTGACTTGTCAACTCGTCCATAATCAAAGTAAAAAGAAATGGACTCAAAGATGAACCTTGATGTAAACCACTGTCATCTTAATATATTTGTATAAAATTGTTTTCAAAAAATCATGCATTGCATCTTGCTTGTGTCTGTTTGACCTAAATCGCTAATTAATCACTCAACTTAATATTTAACGCCTAAATTAAGTTACCTAATTGCGCATGTCCTTGTATTAAACTCGTATCCAGATTTATTAAACTGAGTCACTCTTCACAGAGATATCTCTTGGTTCTGAATAATAGTTAATTGATCATATTACAATGAGTAAAAATTAAGTTAGCAAATTAGCGATTAATCAGATGGTGTCGTTGCTGGGGGCATGACACATTAGTTGATTTATTTTAAAATAAAATATTTATTTTTTGTGATTTTTAGTGCCATTTAGGTTAAGTAATTGCTGTGATTATTTCCATTGTTTGTTGATGTCTTTCTTTATTTATGTTTAATTATTGTCTAGCTACATTATTTCTTGAACTATCTAATCCCTACTTATTTTGTGGAGGCGACAAGCTTGGAGCTCAAGTTGTTAAGTCCACAGATAATTAATTAGATAGTCATTCGTTTAGCTAGATTAATTAGCTCTTGGTGTGTTGTAATATGTGTGTTGTACTTGTTGCAATAACTGCAATTTAATTGCCATATTTACAGCGGTTCTCATTTGAGTCTCGCGATTGTAAAGAAGGCCTTTACTTATTCTTCTATTTGTTGTGTCGAGAGTGGTTCTCAACTTAAGTGGCGTAATTAGGATTAAGCACGTGATTCAAATAGTCAAAATTAGGTCAATCAGCCTTGTGCCAATTCGTAAATTACACCATACTTGATTTTTTAAGATTTACTATCTTAATAGATTCATTCATATACGCACATAAATTCGTTCTATTTAGCTCAAACTTAATTAAACGGCTTTCCAACAGAACTTTTGTTTAGATGCATTTTATGCCTTGCATGCATATAGATAGACTTTACAATGTTTGTCAAGCATCCCACATGCTGAGAGATGGGAATCACTGCAAGTCGTCTTCTATATGAGCATTCATCATTATTTCATCGCTTGCATTCTTGTTTCCTGATTCCTATTCTTGATTTATAATCTAAGGATAAAAGGAAAAGGGACTAATTATTGGGCACTGATTACTATGTGCTCACATTAAATCTTAAAGTGATAATCAAAAATTAAAAATAGGACTGCTAAACAAGGTGATTAAATTAAACTTGGAATAAAATCAATATTATATTACGGGTGAGCAAAGCCCTCATTAGACACAAGTACTTTACTCCAGATAGAGTGGGTGAGGACGGATCCCTAAGGTTATAACCTAAATCCTTGGACTTCCACCCTATGTCTCTAAGTCCGACTCTTACGGATTTTGGGAGCTGCAAGTGGTTGCCTCCGACTTTAGAAATACATTTTGGTTGTGTATGCTTGTGTGTCTCTTTTGGGGTGTGTTATTGAACCTGACAGTCCGGGAACATGAACTCATTGATTGAGAGCATACAGGAGCATTGTTGGGAGTAGCGACTCCCATGTTGTAATGTTTTGAATGATTGAATTCTCACTAACTTAAAAATTGACAAGATAGGTCGAACTCTTATGGCCTTCACGTATTGAGTTGGTAAAATTTTCAAAAGGATTTGTATTGCGTTTGTATTGTATGAGTTAATTCTGCAAATTCAAGTGCACCGTAGTACAAGATCTCCTTGATTCATGTGTTCATATACGTCTCCTTTTTTACTTCGAAAATGATAATTGGGGAGAATTTTGTTCGAGCTTCGTGGACCTTTCGGTGAACTCTCAAAAAATCACATCTTCCAAGGTCCGTGGAACTTCACTTCATGGATCTGCCTGGACTCATGACCCTCTTGATCTAGGATCACTTATACTTCTTCTGACCCGCGACATCTCTTTTATGAAGGAATTCAAGAAGGTTTGATAAGATGTCTCCAAAGAGACAGAATGGTGAGGAACGTGAACACCCAATGCAGATGGTTTTAACTAGGTTGGCCCAGTATGAGCAGCAAAACATTGGATTTAGAGCATAGTTGAGCCAGCTTAATGTGGGTGTAGATGCGTCAATGGATGCGACATATAACCCTGGGCAGTATAGAGTGCAAACTTGGTTGAGTCCAGCACAGCTTGAGATTGAATTTGAGCTGAAGCCGCAATTCTTGAGTTCGTTGCCTCATTTAAACGGGAATGCACACGATGAGCCATACGCATTCCTTAAGGATTTTGAGTTGGTCTGTGATAACCTTAGACATCTTAGGGTTAGTCAGGACTACATAAGGCTCAAAGCCCTACCTTTTGCTTTGAGAGATAAAACAGATTATTGGATGAAGAACCTAGGGGTAGTTGTAACTACCTATACTCGTTTCAAGGACCTGTTCCTGAAGAAGTTCTACCCTTAGAGTAAAACTAACCATATGTGATCTCGCATCACGAGTTTCTCTCAGATGCTGAGTGAACCATTTTGTGATACATGGGAGAGATTCAAGGACTTGTTACAAAAGTGTCCTTGACATGGATTAGAACCTACCATCCTGGTTCAATCTTTATATAGCAATCTTAACCCTGAGGTGCATGGTTTAGGCAGTGTTGCATGAGGATGCAATTATGAATCAACCGGTGTGGATACCATCTGGAAGGTATTCAAGAAGATGGCTGACACAAGCCGTTTATAGACCGCCATCAGAGCATACACAGAATCCCCCCATCACACTTTTACCAAAAGGGGGAAAGAAAGATGTAGTCGATATCTCTAGGGATTCGATTCCTTGCATGGGAATCATTGCAGATAAGTTGACAGTAGTTGAGAGAATCGACAAGAGGATAAATGAACTTGACAGCAGTTTTTCCAAGTTACCAAAGCATATGGAAGACTTGGTTGAGAATGTATCTAAGATGATACATGCAGTGTATGCAGCGGTTGTTCCTATTTACCACGCACATTAGGTACAGGAACAATTGATGTCAGAGCAACCCCAGCCATGGGTTGAGGACCACTCCTTTACCCAGCCACAACAGCAGCAATCGTCAGCAGAGATCGACTTGGAGGAGCCTCCTCAAGTGTGGGAGGTGAACGGTGTGTGGTATTCACAGGATCCTGCCCGACAGGCAGGTATGGGGATCGTCCATCCTATCATAGTCCCTCTACTTTTTATAACATCGCTTTCACCCTCGCACCTCTTCCTACAAAACAGAGCCCTAGAACCTACCACTCCCAGCAGCCGAGGCAGCAGCAACAGTAAGTCTGTCAGCCGACGTACCAGTCGGGTCAACAGGGCCGATTTCAGCATCACCCACAGTAGCAGCAGCTTCAGGGCCATCAGGGTCAATTTTCGCGTTACCCTTGTTCTTCAAAGTAGCAGCCACCTTCATCAGGACCCACACATTTCCAGAGGTAGATTCTCGAGGAGTTTGGTTTCTACAAAACGAGACACGTGATATGCGGGTTGACATCAACCGCTTATCCCATTGGTAGGACGAGCAATCTGCACTGTCTAATTCCATTCTCATCCAAGTTCAGGCTAACCCTAATAGCCTGAACAAGACAAAGCAACAGCATCAGTATGGTCAGGTATACTATTCGGACTCATCTAGAGCTAAGCATGAGATTCTTCTATGTGATTGTATTAATCATATGTCACTCAAGAACGGAAGGACCGTGGTCATACCTGACCGGGCAAGGGACATGGAGAGGGACGTTTCTAAGGCTCTACCTGAGAAGTTTTCAGAGGACGAGGAGGACATGCATCCTTCAAAAAGCAAATAAATCTGCCATGGGCAGAGAGAGGAAGAGGGTTAGGAGAACACAGCAGCATGGAGATTTAGATGTAGAGTCTATGGAGGACATTGCACCTTAGGTTGAGGAGAATGTACCAGCAACAGATATTCCCCAGCCTTTATTAGACGATTTTGTTTTAAATTTTAAGTTTAATGTAAAAGATTCATGTATGAAGGACATTGTTTCAAGTAATAAAAAGTACATTTCAGCTTATGATCAAGATTCTTCATCTTCTTCTTCCGCTTGTTCAATCCCTTTCCCTCGAGCTCTAGCGGCTGGAAAGCGCTTCGTAAAGAAGATTCAAAAAGATGATCCTGAAATGGCACAGTCTTGTAGAGATAACATCATGGTTAAAGTGCCATGTGATGAATATGTGTCCAGCCATCCTACCTTCTAGAAATACATGAAGGTCGGTTGCACGACTACAGTTAACAAGAAGCCGAACAGTTATGTGAAGATGCACGTCTTATCAATTGCCACAATGTATTATCTTGAGAACCAGTAGCTACCATAAAAGAAGAGAGACAAGGATGCACATTATAAGATGAGTCATATAGATAACATAGTGTTTGCACGCACTCTCCTACATAATGTTCGTCGATTGATCTATTACCCTTAGTTTTGTATGAAAAACTGGAGTTGGGACCACTACGCAAATTAAGAGCATTACTCCAGTTTGCGGATAAGTCTATGAAGAAGGCTAAGGATGAAGTCAAGAACGTTATCATTACGATTGAGGGACAAGATTACAAAGTGGAATTTACTGTCCTTAGAATGGATATCCCCAATCATTGGAAAGATTCATAGATCATCCTTGGACGACCTTTCTTTAGGACCATTGGAGCTTCCTTTGATTACCAGACAGGGATGATAAAGTTATGTTCTCCAGGCAGGGAAGCGGAACTTAAGATGAAGCAGACGAAAAGGATGTTGTTGGGAAAAATGAACAAGATGTTTATTCCATCAGCCCTAGGCTCTCTTATATAGGAGAGTAGCCTATGGGTAAATTACATAAAGCATACAGCTGAAATAAAAATAACAGAGAGATACAAAGGAAACTAATATATATATATATATGTTAACACTCCCCCTCAAGATGGAGCATAGATATCAATCATGCTCAGCTTGGACGCACACTTCTGGAATGGGCCTCGTAGTAATGCCTTGGTGAATATATCGGCAGTTTGATTTTCTAAAGTAACATGAGATGTAGCAATGAATCCCTTCTGAATCATGTCACGTATGAAGTAACAGTCAATCTCAGTGTGCTTGGTCCGCTCATGGAATGCTGGATTGTTTGCAATGAACAAGGCTGCCTGATTGTCACATTCTAAGTTCATAGGAAGTGGTACATCTATACTAGGAAGTGGTACATCTATACATAGATCTGTAAGCACAGCCTTTAACCACATCATCTCTGTGCTAGCCTGGGCCATAGCCTTATATTTAGATTCAGCACTAGATCTGGCTACCACCGTCTGTTTCTTGCTCCTACATGAGATTAGAGGATCTCCAACGTAGACTGCAAACCCCGAGGTGGACTTCATGTCCTTGGGACAACCTGCACAGTCTGCATCCGCACATGCTGAGATAGAAATCCCCTTGCCCTTCTTGAATAGCAAACCTGCACCTGGAGATGATTTGAGGTATCTGAGTATCATATGTATGGCATCCATATGAACCTGACGTGGTTGCTCCATGAACTGGCTCACACGACTCACTGCAAAGGATATATCGGGCCTAGTGATCGTGACATATAACAGTTTGCCTACCAGTTCGATGTATCTTCTCCTGTCCACCTCCTCTGTGTCATCATCATATAGCTTCATGCTGGGGTCCATTGGTGTTGTAGCAGGCCGACACCCAAGCATACTTGTTTCACTCAACAGGTCCGTAACATATTTTCTCTGCGACATTACTAACCCATACGGATTTCTAGCAAATTCCAACCCCAGAAAATATCTAAGGACTCCAAGATCCTTAGTGACAAATTCGCTACCCAGCTTCTCTTTTGCTTGCTTTATGCCTTGCCCATCATCTCCTGTAATCAAGATGTCATCTACGTAAACCATAATTGCAATAATACCTCTTGAAGTCTTCTGTACAAACAAGGAATGATCAGCATTAGAGCGTTTGTATCCCTGTTTTTCAAAGAGGTCTGAGAGCTTCTGAAACCATGCCCTGGGGCTCTGCTTAAGGCCATAGATAGCCTTATGAAGTCTGCACACCTTGGAACACTCCCCCTCAACAGCAAAACCGGGTGGCTGTTGCATGTAGACTTCCTCCTGTAGGTCTCCATATAAGAACGCGTTCTTCACATCCAACTGATATAGCGGCCACTCTCGAGTAACCGCGACTGACAGCAAGATCCGTAGGGTAGAATGGCGAGCTACTGGCGAGAACGTATCAAGGTAATCCACCCCGTATGTCTGTGTAAAGCCACGTGCAACAAGGCGGGCCTTGTATCGTCAATACTGCCATTTGCATTTTGCTTTACTGTAAATACTCACTTGCAGCTCACTGGGGTCACATCTGCAGGTATAGGAACTAGACTCCAAGTTCCCCTAGATTGAAGTGCTGCCATTTCTTCCTCCATTGCTAGATGTCATCTACTATCCTGCAGAGCATCTTGATAATTCCGTGGAATATCTACAGCTGACAAGGCAATCACAAAGTTCCCGAAATCCCCAGATAGTCGCTCAAATGACACAAAAGCTGATAAAGGATATGTAGCACAGCTCCTCTTCGATTTGCGTATAGCAATAGGAACATATAAATCAGTTGTGTCCTCATTTGGCCCCTGCAACATATCCTGCTCAGAAATATCATTAGATCCATCAACAATAGTATCTTCAGTACATACCTTATGCGAGCTAGGAGATGAGTCATGACCATGAGCTGGAGGAGGCCTGCGGGTATAATGAAATGGTAGTGGTGAAACGGGGATAGTACGTGGAGCTGGTGGTGGTGGTGGTGGTGGTGGCGGTAGTGGTGGTGATGGTACTGGTGGTGGTGGTGTCATATATATGGCATCGGTAGTCACTAGAGGTAGTTGATGATCACCTGAGGATGAAAAATACATTACGGATTTAAAAAATGTAACATCTGCACTGACCATATACCGCCTACGCAAAGGATCAAAGCACTTGTACCCCTTTTGAGTTCTGGAGTACCCAACAAACACACACTTGACAGCCCTAGGAGAGAGCTTGTCAGTACCAGGAGACAACTGGTGGACAAAGGCAACTGAGCCAAACACTCGAGGAGTAAGGGAAAATAGATCCTTACCAGGGTAGATAAGGGAAAAAGGAATCTGTTCATCTAGGACACAGGACGGCATACGGTTAATTAAGTAACATGCTGTGAGAACCGCGTCACCCGGTAAGAATAAGGAACATGACTCTGTATAAGAAGTGATCTTGTGACATCTAGTAGGTGGCGATGTTTTCTTTCAGCGATCCCATTTTGTTGAGAGGTATAAGCACAGAATGTTTGATGGATAATCCCTTTTGATGAGTAGTAGTTGGCTAAGACATGAGTACACAGTTCTAGGGCATTATCACTTCTCACAAATTTCACAGATGTGGAGAAAACATTTTGAATTTCATTCAGAAAATGGATAATAATATTGTCTGCTTCAGATTTATTTTTCAACAAAAATACCCATGACACACGAGAGAAGTCATCCACAATAACTATATAAAATATGTGTCCCTTATGATCAGGTACACGACTCGGACCCCAGATATCAATATGAAGTAACTCAAACTTGGAGGTACTACTCCGACCAGGACGACTGGGAAAGGTAGACCGGTGATGCCTTCCCAACTGACAAGCCTCACATTGGATAGATGTGTGAGGAAGACCCTGGGGTAACACACGACGCAACTTCTGAAGCGGTAGATGCCCAAAGCGCAGATGCCACAGCAGAGGAGATACTGGTCCAGTAGGAAGGGATGAGGTTCCAGCAAATGGAGTCTGATTTAGGCGATAGAGGCCTCCTTGCTCATAGCCACGACCAATCACGTTGCCCGTAAGGATGTCCTGAAAAATAAGAGAAGATGGATCAAAAATTGCTCGACATTGTAAATCCTTCGTAATCTGACTGATTGATAACAAATTCATTGAAAAATCAGGTGCATGTAACACATTTTTGAGCTGCATAGAAGATGTCAGTCTAATCTCCCCCTGACCAGTGATGGGGGAATGTGTACCATTGGCAATGACCATTGTTCGGTATGAAGGAATCTGAGAATATCCTGTAAGTAAACTCTGATCGCCACATAGATGATGTGTAGCGCCCGAGTCCATAATCCAAGGTAATGTATCTGATCTACTACTGGTAAATGCAAGTATGCTACCTGAAGCACTGGTAGACACAGAGGCAGATGCAGCAGCATCAGATTGACTCTCAGTAGCAGGTGATGGGCCAGATGGGGGAATAATGCCCCTTAGACGGGCAACTAGATCATCGAACCGCTGATCCAAAGTGGCAGCAGATGGAGGCTATATCTGCTCAGCGACTCGTGCAGATGCAAGAAATCCATGCTTAGAGTAGCATGTGTCTTCATTGTGTCCGACGCGATGACAGTAGGTACATGTTGGCCGAGTGCGGCCTCCTCTGCCACGAGGTCCACGTCCACGGGTCTGATGATGAAATCCACGACCCCTGTTGGCGGCCATGGCTGAAGCATTCTGATTCGTGACCGTGGAAGGGACGGTGATGCGGCTCAGTCTATGAAAGGCTTCCTCCAAGGGAGGAATAGTAGAATCGGCCAAAATCTGAGATCGTGCTGCCTCATACTCTGGATCAAGTGCAGCAAGGAACACGCCCACCATAGTCGCATTTCGATACATCTTCTGTTGTTCTGGCGTGGCTGTCAGGAGCATGAAGCTGTATAGCTTCTCGAACATCCCTCGCAGGGATGTGTAGAGTGAATGTAGAGGGCGACCATTCTGCTTTATAGTGAATATATCATGCTGGAGTTGCAGAATCTTCGTCTCATTCTTCGCCTGAGAGTATGTGGCCGCCAGAATGTCCCACATGTCTTTGGCCGTGGGCTGATGTAGAATGTCATTGGCAATCTCGATCGCCAACGTTCCAGATAACCAAACTTTGGCGTTGCGTCATCGGCCTCCCAAGAGGCATTGGCTCTAGTCTTCTCAGCAGGCTCTGCTTCGGTAAGAATGTGCTTCTTACCCGTTGACTTCATCATACTCATGAACTGCATCGCCCACAGTTCATAGTTTGTACTGTCCATCTTTATAATAGGCGCCGGACCACGAAAGGCACCAATGGATGGGATATCCGTCCTGCTTTCTGACATACTAGAAACTGAAGACTGGAGCGATTGACTGAAGATAAGATTTGTCTACAATGACATAGACGGGTTTAGTTGCATGTGTAGACCTCAAGCAACTAAACCCATGTAGTTGACGGTGTGCGCTTTAGGGCTTAGCACACGCTTAGGGCTCTACGATGCCCTCTGAACCTCGCAGGCACGCAAGGTCAACCGGTCAGTCGTGCAGCGTGAGGATGAGCACGCAGTCGTGCACGTGAATGAGCGCGCAGTCGCGCGTGAAGGTGCGCTAGGCACAGGCGAAGGCGCTGGCGTACGCGCACAGGCGCGGGAGCGTAAAGATGAGTGCTAGGCGCGCAGGCGCTCACGCGAAGATGCGCACAGGCACGAGCGATGGCGGATGCGCAGTGGAGACGCAGAGGCGCCGGCGGAGGCGCTGGCGGAGGCGTCGGCGATGAGAGAGGGGCACGCGGGTAGGGTAGGGTAGGGTTAGGGTTTCGAGAACTCCGGTCTAGGACCGTCGCTCTGATACCATGTTGGGATAAATGAACGAGGTGTTTATTCCATCAGCCCTAGGCTCTCTTATATAGGAGAGTAGCCTATGGGTAAATTACATAAAGCATACAACTGAAAATAAAAATAAAAGAGAGATACAAATGAAACTAATATATATATATATATATGTTAACAGCTGCGACCTGACTCAGAGTCTAGCACAGAGTTCTCTTCGTCGTTAGAGGCAGATTGCAGAGTCGTTAGCACGATTGGGGTATAGAAACAGAACCCGACAGGACTGAGCGAGAATTTCTCATCTGGAGACGACAGTATACATGATGCAGTTTGCGAGGTGTTGCCAGATTTCTTGAGCTATGGATCATCCTATTCCCTTAATGACTCAGAGATCCCTTCGGATCTGTCAGTTCCTTCCTCCTCGGGATAGTCAAAGGGTATAGATGACGAGTCAGATGCAGCTTTGGTTGAACTACCGTGTTTCTTTAGCGACCTGACTCCTTACGCAACAAAGTTCTTAACAAGCACAACAGATCTAGTTCTACCTTCATGCATCATGGAACCAGAGAGACATTTCGGCCCGATTTGATTGAAGACACAACATTGCCAAAGCAAAAGCCGCTCCCTCCTAAATTAAAGTACGCATTTCTTGCGAGACCCGAGGATAGATTCTCGGTCATCAGTAGTTCTAAGCTAACTACAGATAGAAGTCTAAGTTGTTAGAAGTCTCCTTGAAGGGAGTGATAGAATTATTTGATCGTTAGACTTACTTGATTTTATTATTTCCTTATCTCTTCTTAATTTCTTTATTGATCCTTGTAACCATTTGGTGCCACTTATGTAATTTTCTCCCGTTTGGGCTAAAGGGTTTCACGCTATTTAAGATACCCTATAATCTTGAATAAAGTATTCCATTCATTCTCAATTTTCCCTCCACACCTTGCAAATGGCCAAATCACATTAAGTGGTTCCCTCTCATCTTATCCTCTACTGGAGCTACACCAACCTTCCTTCTAATCACATCAAACCAAATCATGTCTTCTCTAGTATAACCACACATCCATTGTAGCATTTTCATTTATGTTACTGTCATTCATCAGTTAACACTTAGATCCAAAGAGTATAGCAGGTCTCACATCTATTTTATAATACTTTCCTTTAATTTTCAAATGAATTTTCTTATCAGTTATCACATATATCAGTAGAGATTCCTCTCCATCTTAGCGATCTTCATTTATTCTATAAGTAACATCTTCATCGATTTCTCCATCATGTTGTAAAATAGATCTCAAGTATCTAAAAGAACATTTCTTTTGAACATAATCTTCTCCAATTTACACCTTGATTCCTTATCAAGGATTTAAATATCGGTATCGGCTATCGTATAGACACCATGTTGATACGAAATTTCACCGAAATTTATTCTCGTATCGACTAGCATTTGTGAAGAATTGACATGAAAAGGCTCATATATCGTCATTTCTCTTGAAAGTTCGGTTCCATGTCGTAACCGAAGTCCCAGTGAAATTTCGTGAAATCTGAAACCATGTTCCTTATATGAATAAATCTCACCACCATTACCATCAGATGCACACTTATACGAAAATCATTAGTATCTAAGGCATGTCTCAAAACCTTAAGCTTATTATTTACTCCATATCTAGTATCATCGACCAACACAATACCATCGACAAACAACTTATACTAAAGAATCTCATCCTGAATGTGACTAGCCAGCTCATCCATAATTAAAGTAAAATGGAAAGGACTCAAAGCTAAACACTGACGTAAATCGATGAAGATGTCAGAGTAGTCAGTCTTCCCAAAATGGATCCTTACACAAGATGAAGCCACATCATACTAATTTACAGGCAATGTACTTCTATCTTCTCCAAGACTCTCCATGGAACTGAATGATAAGCCTTCTCCATTCTCCAAATCAATAAAAATCATATGGAGTTTCTTCCTTTTTGCTCTATAAATCTCAATTGTTCTTCTCAATAGGTGGATAGCTTTAATAATTAAGCGACCTAACAAGTTTGAATTACTTTTTTTTGCTACTTTGGAAATTTACCTCAACCTTCTTTCGATCATACATTTCCAATTTTTCATAGTATGACTCATCAATTTGATACCTTTGTAATTTAAACAAGTTTAAACGTCTCATTTATTCTTGTAAAGAGGCATCACGATGTTTGTCCTCCGTTCTCTCGATATTTTCACTTTACCAAATAATATTGAATAAATTTGTGAGATATAATCAAGCCATGTTCACCTATAACTCTAATACTTCTATAGGAATATCATCAGCAAGAGAAAAAGCAAAAAACGCATTTTTTTTTAATTTGCAACTTCACATATTACATGGTATCTTATAATTGTAAGATGCAACACAACCTGAAATGATGTATATCATCCATCATGGCCCATCAAGCAAGAAGTGCACTATCATGCATGGCATTAAAACGATAAATGGTAGAAGCATAGAGAGCACTAGAGAGAAAAATAGAGACAAAGAGATGTATATGCATGTATGACAAAGAGATGTATATACATGTATACTTAGAATGGGTAAGTTTGACTGGTTAAATGGATAGATGAAAGAATGATCGATCAAGGGTAACCAGATGCACAAAGCAAGGATTATAAAAGAGTTATTACAAAATGGTAGGATCCACAAAGTGGTTTATCGTACATGGGGAATGCATTTCAACAAAGGTTGTTTCCCAACTCAAACCCATTACCAGATGAGTTCCATGTTGAAATTAATAATATAAGAATCGTAACAACAATAACATACCAAGAACCCTAAGGGTTTGTTTGGTTGCAGGGTTGGGCAGGGTTGGGTTGGGTTGGGCTGGGAGAATAGTAAACGGTGAGGAGGGGGTACCCCTATGAATAGTACCCCAACCCAACCCTGCCCAACCCTGCAACCAAACGAACCCTGAGAGTTAATGTGGTTAATGGTGGCAGAAAACCATCTTACTCGAGGGAAGCACCTAAAGCCTTCCCTCATGAGGTCTTGTGGGACTAAATACCAAGGTTTGAAAAAACGAAAGGCGGAATGAGGTGTTTACCTCAGAATCGAGGCGAGATTTAGTCTACTTTAAAGGCGATCGAGGCGTAAGCCTCAATTTATAGAGAAATATATATATATATAATTACAATTATATACATATCAATGTAATTATATATTTTCTGCCCAACATATAATACTTAACACTATAAGATATGATGAAATAATTGAGATAAGAAAATCAAACGAGAAGATAAAACAACTTCATATCCTTATCTACACATTTTCATTTAGTTAAAGAGGAGGAATCCATTGTCTGTAAATGTTGCAAAAGAATTAAAGAATACATGTCTTTGAAATATTGTTGCAATTAAAGATGATTAAATATATGTCAAAGAAAATTATTTACATGTCTACCATATAATATATGGCAGCATGAGAAACCATAAATCCTATCCATTTCGTTTTGCTTGATATATTGCAAAGCTCGTTAATTTTACGAATATTGTTGGATTTGATATTTATGAATTCATTTATTATGAGTGAAATGATAATATTTGTCGAAATACTTTTTTTGAAAGAAAAAAGGGCTTGCACCGTATAGGTGTATGCCCAAAAACTTCACCATTTATTACCAAAATATGTTACACGCCTATTACATCCAAAAAATAAAGCAAACTTTACATGACCCAACTCTCAGCCATTGCATTTGCATGCGCCATCACATTCTCGCGTAAAAGTGGTCCTAAAAATCACGTCTTTCGGCGCTAACCAAAGTGCCCAGATGACTGCCACCACTGTTGTAAAAGTCGGCTGACTAGGCCGACTAGTCGGTCCGATTAGTCGAGTCGGGGGGGTACCCGACTCGACTAGGCCAAATCGGCCAATAGTCGGTCAGACCCGATTAATCGCCCGATTAGTCGGCCTAGTCGGCCGACTAGTCGGCCGACTTTTGCATAGAGATTTCTCGACTGACTTTTGCATAGGGATTTCGGATATATGTTTTGGCGCAAACCGTAAACTCGATTACTCGTTTAGAATTAGATGAGATTTAGGGCTTGTTGTTAGACAATAAGATGAGATACTTAAGGTTACATGCTAATAAGTATAACTCACAAATAAATTTAAAAAATAAAAATAAAAAACACTAAAAATGTTAAATAAAAATTATAAGAAAATTATGTATACTTCTGTACTTTAAATTATAGTTTTTCATCTAGATATAAAATATCAACTAATTAATATACTATCCTGGATAATTTTACTTAAAACTTTGTGATTTAATTTCACGTTGGTTAACTTATGTAAGATCAGAATTGTGTTTATTACGCCTAAAAGTTCGTTAACTTAGATACTTCTTGTTGATTTGCATGATAGTTAGGTAACTTGGGTTAATTACCTTTTGTGGTTGTTGATTAGCTTTGTATTAATTTATTTCTAACTTCAACTCGTGCTATGTATCAAACATTTTGTTCTTAACATTTTGTCTGTGCTATGAACCAAACATTTTGTTCTTAACTTGCTTCGTTTTTTCTTCTGTTGCTATAATTTTTTAAGCTTTCAAAAATATTAAAACTGCTAAATATATGAATATAAATGAGAGTATATGTTATAAAACTTGATTTATATATTTAAAATAATTAAAAAATTCAAAACTGATTAATGCCCGACTAAATCCGATTACTCTCCCGACTGCCGATTAATCCTTAGTCAGTGACCTTGCCGACCGAGTACCGATTGCCGACTTCTGCAACCTTGACGGCCACGTACCTTGATCTCTCCTTCTCCTTGTCGCTTCAATCCGTCCAAATGGAGCACCAAAAACTCGCTACATTGTTAGTATTCACCCCCTGACCTCTCAGACAGTCCCAGCCTTCCGCAGATATATAGTAGGTGAACATATAGTCAGTACACCCCCTCCGAACATCTTGGCACACCTGGTCCGCCCCCAAATGACTGTCTCTCGTAAGAAGTCTACTCCTCTAGAAGAGCCTCAGGAACACCTTCACCCGAGCTAGGACCTTCCTTTTCCATATCCACCTATAATCCGCCAAGCATCCACTGGGATCATATGTCGTCGGACCCCTTAACACCATGTATGCCTTTCCAATTGAGAAGGAACCATCATACCATATCCAGCAATCTCGACCATCAGTGGGACCGGCCACCTCCTTGGGCTCTGACAACAAAACTCATGAGTTCATCCAATCGTTGATCGGAGAGCTCAGATTGAAAACGTGGGAAAAAAGGAGTGTTCATCCCACACCTCTGCCACCAAGCAATCCAAGTACTCCGCCATCGCCATGAGTCGTGTGAATCTTGCAGCCAAGGGCCCACCCTCGCTCCACTCAGTGGTCCAGAAATGGAATCTCGTGTTGTCTCTGATAACAAGTCTCAAAAGCGAATGCAACTCAATGTGTCACGTTGCATATGCCCCTATAGAAATACGAGGGTGTGACCCCTATGTCCTCAAGGGCCTGTATGGTTGCAGGGTTGGGCAGGGCTGGTTTGGGCTGGTTACTATTCACAAGGGTATTTCCTCCTCACAGTTTACTATTCACCCAGCCCAACCCAGCCCAACCCAACCCTGCAACCAAACAGGCTCCAAGAGTACGGAAATAGAGCCCATGGCCATAAATCCTCCGAAGAATGTTGCAAACCATCGAGTCACAATCACCCCAGATATGCGTAACCCACTTGCCCAGCAAGGTCGTATTCATCTCCTCCAAATTTCGTACTCCAACCTTCCCATTCTCCTTCGGGCACGACACCGTTTTCTAGTCAACAAGAGGGAAGCCGCTTGGTTGCCCAGACAACAACCAGAAGAACCGCTTCATGATGGTCTCAAGCCTTTCCTAATTCCCACCGGCACCAATCTGGAGGATAGTGAAAAAATATGAATCATTGAAAGGACCAACAGTAGTAAAACTAACCTGCCTCCCCAAGATAAGCAGACAGACTTCCACTTTGCCAATTTCTGTTCTGACTTCTCAAAAACCGGTAGTCAATCAGTGACACGCATCCGTTCGGTAACTAAAGGAACACAAGATATCACAGTGGTAGGTTCTTGCAAGAAGAACGTAACCATTGGGTGCAGGATTAAATCTCCGCCTCCACTAGCCCAAAGGGGACAACCTCCAACTTATCCATGTTTAACCTCAAACCAGAAACTGGCCCAAATATTTCCAACACTGTTGAGAAACCTCTGCAACTAGCTCTCGGCTCCCCCTTCTACAAAGAGAAACATGTCGTCCGCGTATTGGAGGATGGGGATAGACATGCCACCATTTGTGTAACCCATGTACATGCCCCCCGAAACTGCCTAGTCAACTATGATAATCAGAGCATCAGCGACCAACACAAAAGGCAGAGATGCCAACAAACATCCCTGGCGCACACCCCTCTAGGGTTGGGAGAATCATGATACAGAAGAAAATCGGGAAGGGATGAGAAGAGAAATTAAAATCGTGGCGCGCTTCGCGTAATTGAGAGAGGAACGTGGTGAGAGGAGAAGCCCTAAATTTTGGGAGAAGGGGATAATGGTGGAGGCTCTCTCCAAACCAAAACTCAATATTTTAATTCATAACATGATCTAACTTACAATGGACTAGTGCTCCCTTTATATAGAGAGGGGATCTAATGCAAAATTGGTAATCGACTAAAATAAAAATTAAATAAAATCCTAATTGGACTCTAATTGACTCATTAACTAAATTAATCTACCACAATCTCAATCTATTTAACGTAAATAAAATTAACCAACCAACTAATTTCAGACGAAAGATCCTAATTTTAAATAATCCCCAAATTCGTGACGGATTTAATTCGATCCAACCCTTCAATTTGGGAAATATTGCGCTAATTCTCCATCGCTTGAAAAAAATTTGTCTCCTGATGAATTGTTTTATCTTCAATCTGTCGTTAGAGAACTCCATCAGAAGTTGTTGGTCCATCTTCCCAATTTGAGCAACTTTGTCTTCCTTTCAGTGTTACGTTTAGAATTTTTTCCATCATGGGACGTAGCTGCAATTTGTCTAACCCTTCAATAAAAATAACTCTTCTTAAGTTCCTAACAAGTTTCACCTTAGAATAAAATGTTCCTGGAGGGGCTCCATTTAAAATAGCCCAAATCAATCCTCAAACTTTGATTTGGTGGGATACGATGGGGAGAGATCTTCTTTTCTTAAGGAAACCCTTGCTATGGTTTCGTTTCCCCTCAATTAACGGCAGCGGCATTATGGTGATCGTTTTTTTTTAAGTCTAAAACTTCGGGGGAGACACTCGGTGGTGATCGTAGGAGAGGGAGGCAGCGACCGGGAGGTTCCAGGTTTGCACGATTGCAGCGACGATAAAGGAGGCTTCGGTGAGGGGGGCTCATTAACGAACGGTGGAGTCGCGAAGCGAGGGAGGCGAACGGGGGTTACGGAGGTCAGTATTGCATTTTATGGCTCCAATGGTGGGGCTCGGGAGAGAGGAATCAACGATGGTGGTGGCTACCACGCACGCAATACGTTTGGTGGTTGTGGTGGCCTGGCTTGCAACGCAATACAGCGGTTGTAGCTGGCATTTCAAATGCCTCTAGTCTAGATCGATGGCTTCATAAGGAGGTTGTGGTGGGTCGAAGCCCTTATATATAGCAACTGCGATGGCGTCCCTATTATTCTTGCTTGTTATCCGGCTGATCTTCATCGTATATGGGCTCCTTTTCTTCATCTTTGTATTCCTGGACAGCAACTTAGACTGCTCTGATACCAATTGATGCAGGTAAAAAAATTGATGGAAGAAATTTAAACGGAATGTGAAGAAAGAGAAGAACACCGGCTGCGCAGGATTTTGGAGACGAATCGCGGAGATCACGTGGAGAGAGAGAGAGAGAGATAAATCTCAATTTTCATATATTCTGAACTTATTAAACAAAGGACTACCATCCTCTTTATAAAGGAGAGGTGGAGTTACAAAAATAGAAAGAAGATCAAAATCAGATCAAATCCTAACCAATTCTAATGACTGTAACCGACTTCTTAATTTGACTCTAAGCAAAATTATCAACAAGAAATGTTGAGATTGCAATCAATCTCCATTTATTTAAATAAAATAAGTGGCTAATTTAAAATAACTAATTAGGGATGAGAAACCCTAATTTTGAAAAATCTCCAAATCTGTGATGGCTTCAATCCGCTTGACCTGTCGATTTCGGAGATATTGCATCAGCGGCACAGGCTAGTGGTGTTCAACAGGGAGTCTCATTCGATGCGTGAACAGAGGAGGGATCATTTTTTAGGAGTAATACGGGTGGCGTCCCTATTCTGGGACCCAGCACTGGAGTATATATATTAAAAAATAAGTTAAATATTACAAAGGTATCTATGCGGTCCAAACTTTACATATGGCTCGATAATACTCGACCACATTCTCAGAAAGAAAAGTATCTTCCTCAAAAATTACGTCGTTCCTGGCACACCAAATTGCCCAAATCAACGCAAAAGGAAATGCATTGTCTGCGTGCCCGGATTTACAAACCGATCTTTTCTCTCTTCAAAAGTTCGTGTTGCTCCCTCCACCCAGCCAATGTATGCTTGCCCTTCCCCATACGTGGACCAAAAACGAACAAGAAAAGAAAAGATGCTCCAGATCCTCTGTCGCCTCCCCACATCTATCACAGATGATGTCCTCTATCCCAACAGTCGCCCCCTCCGTGCTTTGGTGATGACTCTACCCCACCTGAATAGACAAAAGAAGATCTTGATTCGTGTCGGGAGCTTGCTACGCCAAATTATGCGCAAGTCCATTTCCATCGCCTCATCGATCTGTTCCTCCTCCGCGAAGAAACAGTATGCCTTCTTGACCGAGAAATTGTCATCTCCCCAACTGAAGTGGTCCCTCCCCTCCGATGGCCCCTTCATCTGTGCCAGCTCCATATGTAAAGCCATGAACTCCGCTGCTCGTTGTTCCAAGAGATCCGAACAGAATGTAGGAGATCAGGAGCCCCGTTCCCACGCCTGTTGCACCACCTCCTCTTTGTTCACCGTCAACTGCATCAGCCTTGGGTATCGCTCCCCTAGCGCTCCATCACCCGTCCAGTCATCCTGCCAAAAACAGAAAGTAGCTCCATTCTCAAGAGAGGGCCTCAATTTAAGCTTCAGTTTTGGCAACATCTGCACTATGCCTATCCACAATGGTGACAGAAGGCGTCCGATGGCAACCTCCAACGATGCCAATAACCCGTATATCTTTCTCATCAGTATGCAACGAGATCTTCCTACTTACCCCAGATTCAAGTCACCCATTTTGCCATGAAAGACTTGTTTATATCTTCCATGCGCAAGACGTCCAACCCTCCCTTGTTCATTGATGTTGTCACCCTGCACCAATCCAACAGATGTATGCCCCTCTTGGATTGGCTCTCATCAGACCAGAAAAACTTCCTCATCAAGGACTCCAAATTCCGACGCACCCCACTAGGCAGTGGCCGCATAGAACAGAAGAAAATAGGGATGGCCGAAGAACATGTTTCAGGACAACTAGCTTCCCCCCTTTGACAGCATCTTCGCCTTCCACCCCGCCAGCTTCCCCTCCAGCCTCGCGATTAACCCCTTCCATTCCCTCATCTTGTGTCTTCCGGCTACCAATGGCAGGCCCATATATGAGATTGGAAATGATGTCGCGGGGCACCCCAGCACCATAAATGTACGCTCTGCTTCCTGCTCGGAGAGCCCGAAGGGGACCACCATCGACATACCCTATTCAGGAAGAGGCACGACAGCTCTCCAAATATATCCATGATACACGATGCTCTATGGGTATTTTCCTCCTCAGCCCCCAGGAAAAGAATAGTGTCATCAGCATATTGTAGGATCGGGATGGAAATATCCTCCCTTTGATATCCCGAGCACCAGCCCTCAGAAACCGCAAGTCTCATCATGACTGCCAAAGCGTCAGCAACAATCGCGAACAAGAGTGATGTCAAGCGGCAACCATGCCTGATCTCATGTTGAGGTTGGAAGAAACCTCCTTCCGGTATGCCGTTGACCAACATCGCATGCGAGCTTGTCATCACGCATCGCTTGATCCATGCAATCCACAACTCCGGGAATCCCCTCTTCTCCAGAGAAGACCAGATGAACCTCCAGTCGACACAGTCATATGCTTTCGAGAAATCAACCTTCCAAAGCACGCCATTAGTCTTGTTCCTCTTCCAGACTGTCATTATCTCTGAGGCCATCACTAAATTGTCAGACATCGCACGACCCGGTACAAACGTCATCTGTTTTGGAGAGATAATCCACTCTAGCACCCCCTTCAAGTGGTTCGCGACGATCTTGGAGATGAGTAGGCAAACCACATTCGATAAAGCAATTGGTCTGAAATCCTCCACCCTGATTAGCGTGTCCTTCTTCGACAGAAGAAAAAGGAGTGCCCTATTTAGCCTCTCGAATCCACGATTGCCCTCAAGGAACTCGAGCAGAACCTCCGTCACATCCCTCTTCACTACCTCCCAGAATTCCTTGTAGAAACTCACCGAGAAACCATCTGGGCATGGTGCCCCATTCGCATTCAGCTGAAATAGAGCCTTCTTCGCCTCTTCCTGTGAAAATTCTCGGGTCAGCGTCTCAGCCTCCTCGGGTGAAATATGAGATACTCCCTTGCCCTGTTATCCCCATCCTGCCCCAGTTCTCCTTCTCCCAAATGCCTGGAAATGCGCACGTAACGCCGCACCCACCTCATGGTCGCCCTCCACTACCTCCCCCCAATCTCGACAAAGTAAATGAGATTCCTCTGCCTCCTTCTGCTGGCTGCGACAAGGAAGAACCATGTGTTCGCATCTCCCCCACGCACCCAACGCTGCCTTGACCGTTGTCTCCATGCCACCTCCTCCTTTTTATCTTCCCAAAATATTTCCTCTGGGTATCCTCGTCTCTCTTCCAACTCTTCCCCCTCCAACTCTCACTCATCCTCGAGCATGTCGAGTCTGAGCACACCATTTTGTGCCCTTGATCTTTTTTCCTTTCGCTTGTTGCGGTTTTCCATGTTAAAAGTCATCAGGAATCTTCTAAGCTCGAGAAGCTTGTGAGATAGCCTGCATGTCACGGATCCCATCGGGTTGCATGCTCCCCAAAAATCAGCCACATCCTCACAGAAGCCCTCCTCCATTAGCCACGTGCTTTCAAATCTGAAGAAGGTGTGAGGGAGGACTCCCTCCCCAGAGAACCATAGAAGTGGAGTGTGATATGAGCCGCCCTTGGCAGCGCCCTGGCCCCGGCCAATGGGAACAATAGAAGGGCCTCCGTCGATACCATGAATCTGTCAATGCGTGACCGGGAATGTGAGTTCCACCACGTGTATCTGCACCCTACAGCATCAATCACCTGGAGTCCAAGCTCATTCACCACCTCCCTCGGTGTCGCTAATCTGCAGTCTCTCCCGCCACGAGCCCCAGGTCGATCCTTCGAGCACAAAGTAACATTAAAATCCCCTTCGATAATCCAAGCCATGTCCGGGAAGGCGGCACGGACTGTCAACAGCTCCTCCACAGCACGTCAAAATTGATCCCACCGCAGGGGCCATACACATTCGTCGCAAGAAGTCGTGTTCTCTCAGCGTTGCGCCGCAGAATGATGGATAACGAATGCATCCCCCGCACCTCTTCCTCACCTATCTCAAGTTTCTCTCCATTCCAGTCCGTCGCCATATCCCCTGCAGCTCCTACTGATGCAAATGATTTGACTTCCCCCACCAAGGTCCCCCCAATTTCGCTCCACAACCCCTCCAGATCACCTGAGAGCTTTGTTTCCTGAAGCAAAACAGTGCTCGCCCATTGCTTCAGCAATATGTTCCTCACCAACCTCCTCTTTTCACTCTACCCCAAGCCCCTCACATTCCATGAAATCACCTGCATTGCGGACCTACCTGGCCCTTCTTTGGCGACAAGACATCGATGCAACTCACCAATTCTTTTTCCAGTCATCTCCCTTCCATAACCATCACGCTCTAGGCCCCTTCTCCATCAGCGGCCCACGGGCGGTCGTCCCGGGGTCTACCCTCCATCAGTGGCCCCTACATGAGCTCCGAGACCCACGACCAGCCCCCCATGGCCTCGTTTCCTCCAGACAAATTGTTGCGTGGCAAGGCGTCCAGCCTCCTGTAAAGAGGAGAGCGTCTCATTCTTCTTCTTTCCCCCAGACTTCCCCTGGCATACCACTTCCCAAACCGCCCGACCCCCGTCATATCATCTCTCTGAATCGATAGCACCTGCAACCTCCCACACGCCCTTGCTTCATCACCCAGGACCTCATCTGCCTCCCTCCCTCCCATAGGGTCCGAGGGGATCCCCGATGCCATCAATAAGAGCCCAGCTTCTTCCGCCCGTGGGCCGTCAGCATACTCCTGAGAGCTCACCTTCAGAGATGCTCCCACCTCCATCATCATCTCAGTCTCATCCACCCGAAGCATTGCACATGCCTCGGATTCACGCTCCAGCCAGGAGTACTCGCGAACCAGACGGAAAGGATCCCGCTCTGCCAGCCGAGCCAAATATTCGGCGAAAGCTCGCTCCGCCATCTGACCCAAGGCTGACAGGCTCGAAATATCCTCAACGAGCGGGTCCGCCGCTCCTGGAGTTCTTAGGTCCCGCGGTCGATCATCTCTTCATTATCCAATGGGGGCGGAAACCTTCCCCCTGGATCCGTCTAGGGTATCCAACCGACTCTATACCACCTCAGCAAAAGATGCTCGTACCCTGGTGCATGATGCCTTGGTCTGTGTGGCATTTCTTGCGCCGCACGCCTTATCGCTTTCTAAAAAAGGGCCATTATTTTGAAAACATTCGAAAGCAGGCCTCTCCCAAGTCGGTTTCTTCCTCCCCGACATGGTTGCCTCCACCCCGGTGCATCTGATCTCCGGGCCTCCCGTCAGCCTCTCTACCTGCACCTCCAAGGAGAATGAGACCCCACAGTACTGTGCTTCGATAAATGTCGATGGTTGCCTTTGCCAACAGCAACCCTTCACCAACATCCAAGGAGGATCACCGCAGTGGACGTTGTTGGCGACGATGCTTGTCACCTTCAATTCATGCGCCAACCCAGCCTTGATTGCCTCCAAGTTCCTCCCGATAAACGGTACCCCCTTGACCGAGAAAACTTTCTTCGTCCGCCTAGGGTCACGGGCGTCGTCCCGCAATAATGGAGTCCTCCAATGCACCAGGCCCACCGCCCAGCGCGATAGATGGATGAGCTTATCCGCTTCGGCCGATGAGAGGCCTCTGGCGCATACCTGCAACTCGTCGAGTAACACCACATCGCCCCGAAACTCGCAGTCCACGGCCCCGCCAATATCCTCCATCACGTCGACCAAGCTCATTGGCATACTCCCACCAAAAGTCGATCGGCCTTCTCCCCCCGGACCCCCTTCCCACCGTCGTGAGGGCCATTAGGGAGCTTCCTCGGGCAACGGAAGCTTCGATGTCTGCTTTCTCTGCATCCAAAGCATCTGATTGGGTCGCGGCACTTCGTCGCGTGGTGCCAACATCTGTCGCAGACTCGTATCTAAGGTACCGCCCCCTGAAGGTGCCATCCGTCGCGCCGAATTGCTGGGTAGATGGCCGCCCATGTCGAATCGTCCTTCCACCCTTTTCTGCCAGCCAGAGTTGTCCCGCATCCTGCTCCCACGTACTCAACTTCTTATTGGAGGGATCATGCACAGACGGAGATGGACAAGTTGGATCGGATTGAGGATGTTAGGGACCTGGACGAAGAAGAGCCGGTGATCATAGGGTTAGTCCAGAAAATCTTGGAGGAGGAAGATAAGAAGCAGGAGATTGAATGGAGGCAGATATTACGATTGAAGTGGTTGAAGGAAAGCGATGCAAATACAAAGTTCAAGATAAGAAGCAGGAGATTGAATGGAGGCAGATATTACGATTGAAGTGGTTGAAGGAAGGCAATGCAAATACAAAGTTCTTTCACACAGTTGCTAGCAGTTGGAGGTGGAGAAACATGATACACTTGGTAGAGATGGAGGGAGAGGAGTTCGTTTGGGAGGACGTGATAGAGAGGGTGGTCATGGACAATTCAGGGGCATGAGCAGGCGCCTGCCACGGTACGGTTTGCGGTGGTTGTGGTTGGGGGTGAACATTGTTTCGAAACAAGATGCGGAGCCTTTGACGAGGTGATTTGGGATGTTGGATGTTCGGGAGGTCGTGTTTGGACTGAACATGGACGGATGCCCAGGATCGGATGGTTTCCTTGTTTTCTTCTACAGGGAGTTATGGGATTTGATTGTTGAGGAGGTTGTGGAGGAGATTGAGGAGGGAAACTATGGGTTCGATCGTATAAACCGCTCTTACATTTTTTTGCTCTCAAAGAAGGATGTGGTGACGAGAATCGAGGACTACAGATCAATTTCCCTCTCCAATGTGATATACCTTATTGTGGCCAAGGTGTTGGCTAATTGTCTGAGAGATGTACTGAGCGAGATCATCTCGCCAGCATTAAGTGTATTTCTACCTAGACGGCACCGCATGTGCAGTGTTGTCACAACCACTGAGATTGTGGCAGAATGGTGCAGGAGGAAAGCTAATAAGTTCATGTGGAAAGTTGACTTTTCAAAGGCATATGATTATGTGGATTGGCACTTCATTTGGGCATCTCTGCTCATGAGGGACTTCCCAGAGATGTGGATATCATGGATGAAGAGATCTGTCACAACCAAATCATGCGCGGTTTTAGTGAATGGCAGCCGAGGGGAGGATTAGATGCAGCGAGGAACAGATGGCTTAATTTTTCCGTTAGTTAATTAGAGTTTAACTAAATCAAGATCGAGTTAATTTTATTGAGACCGTTGCAATTTTATTTTTAAATAACAAGATCGCTAGTCGATAATTAGTTGGTTAATAAGTAGCTAGTCGATTAGAGATATTTAGAGTCCAAATTAAGACTAATTTTATTTGATTTTATCACCTTTCTATTTTGTAACCACACCCCACCTATATAAAGGATATGGTAGTCCAATATTAAATTCATTCGAAGTTAATTAAAATTTGACATTTTATTTTCTTTTATCTCTCCCTCTCCATTCTCCCTCGACGCGATCTCCGCGGTTCTTCTTCCCCGAATCCCTCGCATCCAGCGAGACTTCTCTTATTTCCCCTCTGATTTCTTCCACCAAATATTTCCATCATCAAAAAAATATTTTTTTTTCACCGTTGAAATTTTCTCATTAGCATCAATTGGTGTCAAGGTATGGTACTCGCATCATCATCACAATCGGACGACCCATCCAGAGAAAGCGATTTTTAGCAAGCCGGATACCCTGTTGATTTTTGAAAAATCACATTCAACCAGAGTCGTTGCCATGGGTCACGTTCACGACAAGAGAGATACAAATATTATCTCCAGTCAAGAATCAAGGTACAGTGGTTGGATTCATAGTTCAATATAGATATTTTTATGGTAAAGTAGAAGAAACTCCTACTGCACAAGAACAGATATGGTTCGATGGAAAAATATTCATTCCAGAACAAGTGGCAGACCACAATACAGAAATGCAGCAAGATGCCGACGATTACAGAGAAGAAGAAAAAGAAGCTGATGTCCAGGAGGTTTACGAACTCTCGCCGCCATCGCCAGTTGTTGTCGTTAGTGCAGCCCTCATCCAAGGCGAGATTGAAAGCTACGATGGAGACGAAACTGAAGAAACAAAGGAAGACTCCTTTGGCCTTGATGTCCAGCATGTCTCAGATCTGCCTTGGTCGTAGAATCGATGATGCCAGCCCCTACGGTCGCATCGGCACATCCGAAGCCTTCTCAGGTGACTCCTCAACCTTCTTTGGCCCCACCACCACCTACCTCCATCTCCCCGACCCTTCTGCATGTACCACCACCACCTACCTCCATCTCCCCGACCCTTCTGCATGTACCTCCAGCCATGCGACAATGCCCCACTGCCACCCTAGCACAGCCATGGACCCCCTACGTTGCAAAAACACCATTGTTATCCCCTCTACAGCTTCCACCACCATCTGCTCCTACTACCCCATCACCTCCCTCGCAGGCCCTAGCCATGTATCTCCCACCTTCGGCCTCGCCACCAGCAACCCCTCACCCCTGCATCAACCGCAAATATTGTCACCGCCATCCCATGAGAGTTGTCGTTGCCGTTATCCTCCACATAAGAGTTGCTGGTGTGACCACAAACCTTGTCGTTGCCGATTTATGGCGAGATTCCGAGGGAATTGTGCACTTCAAAAACCCTAGTGGTATTACTGTGAAGTCATGCGGCGTTCTTGGATTGAAAATATTTCCCTTTGTGAGGCACATATCCAGTCTGTTTCTTCTGAAAATTTGATTGTGACTTTCTAACTTATTTGGAAAAATTGCAAGCATATCCACTTCCTTAAGTTTTTTTGGAAGAAGTCTAAAAAAAGATCCTTTCAAAAATATCTTGTGCCCCCAAGTTCCAAGTGGAGATGTTGCAGATGCCCAATCCAATGAATAGGTAGTTACGGATGAAAGGATAAATAGTACAAGACCTGAAATGGAGATATTTAAAAAAATTTACGAAGTTCTAGGTTGCAACGAAAGGGAAAAAAAGGTGCATGGTTATGGTGGAAGTCCTCCAAATACCAAGGCCTTGAATGTCGGTTTCGGTCACCATTTCGGTATCGACCAAAACAGAATTTCGAAGGAATTTCGGTGGAATTTCGACCGAAATTTCGGTCATTTCGGTCATTTTTTGTACTAGGTCCCCCATATTTCGGCCATTTCGGTCATTTCGGTCGAATTTCGATTTCGACATGATATCGATATTCGACAGAAATCCGACCGAATTTCGCTGAAATTTGAGGCCATGCCAAATACGAGGAATGCAAGGAATAATTTGGACACTCTCCATATGTTAATTTTTCAAAGAGTCCTCAACTTCTGCAAACCCTTGGTTGGAAATTATTGAATTGGAAGTCATATATTATATCTAGCTGGAAACCACATTACACGTCTTTTATGAAAAGCTAACAGTGGGTAGTCTATAAATATCTGAGAAATTTACAAACCTGCCCATTGTGTGAATATCTTTTAAAGGAGGGTTATAAAAAAAGGAATTTATTAATATTCCATGGTGCAACCAAATCCCAAATGAAATGATGAAGGCTCTTTATACTATCAAAATTTACCAAGGGGCTCCTACAGGAAGGAAGTTCATATCAGCCTCAAAGAGAAAAAAAACGATTACTTTGACTCCGTCATAGGCATCACATGTGTTCGTTCATCGCAAGCATGGGGGCTTATCGATGAAGAATCCAATCACCAAACCTAAAGACAAAGTCACTCATTAGGAGATGAGTTTTTCGAAGCGTCGGAGAGTTGATGCAACGTGAAACGGATAATTAAAGCTTAATTTTCCATCAGTTGATTAGGTTTTAATTAAATTAAGGCTGAGTTAATTTTATTGATTCTGTTGCAATTTCATTTTAAATAACAAGATCGCATGTCAACTAGTTAGTCGGTTATTAAGTAGCTAGTCTGTTAGAGATATTTTGAGGCTAAATTAGGATTTAATTTTATTTGATTTTATCATCTTTCTATTTTTGTAACCCCTTCTATAATAAAGAGGATGTAGTCCAATGTTGAATTCATTCAGAGTTAATTAAAATTTGAGATTTTATCTCATTTTATCTCTCCCTCTCCCTTCCCCCTCGACACAATCTTCACGGATCTTCTTCCCTGAATCCTCCGCATCCGACGAGCCTTCTCTCCTTTCCCCTCTGATTTCTTCCATCAAATATTTCCACCATCAAAAAAATATTTTTTCACCGTTGAAATTTTGTCACTTGTTACCTTGGTGTATGTTATTTGCTGATGATATTGTGTTGATTGACGAGACTAGAGATGGAGTAAATGAGAAGCTTGAGGTTTGGAGACATGCATTGGAGACTAAAGGTTTCCGTATAAGTAGGGCTAAGACAGAATATATGGAATGCACCTTTGATGGAAGCAATGGTGAAGGAATCGAGGTGAAGATTGGTGACGATAACATTCAGAAGAGAGATTCTTTTAGATATCTGGGATCTATTTTGCAACATGATGGGGAAATTGATGGAGATGTTACTAATAAAATAAATGCAGGCTGGCTAAAGTGGAGAGGAGCCTCCGATGTTCTCTGTGATAAGAAAATTCCTTTAAAAATTAAAGGAAAGTTTTACAAAGCAACCGTGAGACCTGCTATGCTTTATGGTTCTGAATGTTGGCCTGTGAACCATAGACATGTACAGAGAATGGTTGTAGCAGAAATGAAAATGCTAAGATGGATGTGTGGACATACACGTAAAGATCGGATTCAGAATGATGCAATCAGAAAGAAAGTTGGTGAAGCTCCGATCGAGGATAAGATGCGAGAAAACCGCTTAAAATGGTTTGGTCATTTGCAAAGAAGGTCAACTGATGCACCGGTTAGGAGATGCGAGTGTTGGGATGTTGAGCCGGCTAAGAGAGGGCGAGGACGGCCCAAGAAGTGTTGGAAAGAGACTATACGAAGGGATCTTAGTTTTTTGGATATAAATCCGAGATTGACCCAAGATAGATCTGAATGGAGGCGAAGAATCCATGTAGCCGGCCCTACTTAATTGTGGGAAAAGGCTTTGTTGTTGTTGTTGTTGAAATTTTGTCACTTGCATCACATAATCTCCCTCAGATGGGAGACTAACTCATCAAATCTCTAATCAGATGCAGTGGTAGGCGATGCAGGTGTCTTAACTTGTTCAACAGCATGAACAAATGCTGGAAATCCATGATTGGAATGGCTTGTGTCCTCTGAGTGACCAAACTGGTGGCAGTAAGTACATGAGGATGAGGATGGTGAACGACCCGTTCCTCTGCTATGGGGACCTTGTCCACTGAACAATGAAGATTCTCCTTTACCGCAAGATGCGGTTATCATCGAGGAGGTCTGAGGAGGTTGACGAAAGAACAATGATCCTGTTAAGACTGTAGTATGCTTCCTCCATTAAAGGCACGGTAGCATCCACAAGTAACTAGGACCATGAGGCATCATATTCAGAACCAATGATTGCCAAAAAGACACCAACCATGGTAGCGTTCATGTATGCCTTATGTTGCTTCGGTGTCGTTGTGAGAGGTATGAAGGTGTGTAACTTTTCAAACATACCCATGATACCTTTGAGAGATATGTATAGGGTATGAAGAGGATGGTCCTTTTTCTTGATCGTGAAGATATCATGTTGCAATTGCAATATCTTCGTCCCATTCCTTGTCTAACGGTATGTGGTTGTAAAGATGATCATGATCCACATCACCTTGTTCTGGGCTAATGCAAGATATCATAGGTTAGCTCCACAACCAAGGTATCGGATAGACATAAGCGCGCATACACGTCATCTACCTCCCATGACCCGCGAGGCATTAGGCACAATCTTGTCAGTCGGCTCCTCCTGTATCAGAATGTGATTATTTTGGTTGCACTACATAAGTGCACATGAACTGCATGGTCTACAACTCATAAGTGGTCCCATCCATCTTAACGATGTATGTCGGACCTTTGAAGGCACTCAAGGATAGGATGTCAACATTGTTCTCTAGCATGATGCCGATAACAGACTAAGGTTATAGATTGGAGCAAACGCATCTACACGGAAATATAGGGAATCGATTGTGTGTGCAGACTCATGCCACAACCATTCCCATCAACTGCGGAAGAGCCATAGGATGGTTAGGGTGAGTTATAGGTCTGAAATCACCCTAATGCAGTCAAAACCAGACCCAAAATAAAGCAGGGCACTAATATCGTAACCCTAGTGTTAGCTGGCGACGCTACCAGAACCCTAGATGGGTCCGACGATGTTGCTAGGGGCATGGGGTAATGCCCGGTGATGTTGTTGGAACCATAGGAGAGGTCCAGTGGCGTCGCTAGCGGCTTGATGACGCCGTTGCACATGAAGAAGGTTTCGACGATGAACCATGGCAATGGACAATGTCGCTGACCGGCAGAACAGCATTGCACAACGGTAGGGTGGCTTCGACGGCAACGTCTAGCAGCGAAGAGAAACCTCCGACAAGAAGACCGTATGGCAGAGAGGGATGGTGGTAAGGGTTGGGTGTTAGGGCTCAGGCTCCAATCTAGGATCGTTGCTCCGATACCATGTGAAAAGAGAATAATAGAATTAATTCATACTGAGTCCCTAGGGTTTTATATAAGAGAAAAAACCTATTGGGCATATTACATAATAAAGACCGAAAGAAAAAAAGAACACATAAAACAAGAGAAGATAAAATATCTCTCAACATCAACCAACTGTGTAGATATAAAGAGCGAACTGTCTAGAAATACATAATCATTTTGACAAATATAAGATATTATGGTACATGAATTTTCAACTGGGAGTATTACTAGGCAAGATGGACCTACCTACATGTGCTTAAACTGGTCGATGGCATTTTACTATGTAAAAGGTATATGGGGAAGAAATAGTAAATTGTTATGTGAAAATTCAACTTTTCAGAGAGGAATTTGTTAAAAACAAGAATATGGACCAACAAAAAGACCAACTTAATCAGGTTTTAAGTGGGAAAAGTGCAATACCTAAAGTAGACAAAGAGAACAAAATGGGGAGTGGTTTTAGACCATAGAATAGAACAGTGGATAAAGTGAGCATCCAGTCAGTAGAACTATAAGTCCTGCGAAATGTTTAACAAGTGTACTTACAAGTATGTTGCCTTCCTCGTGAAATAGTAAAGTATGAGCGCCGTTATATAAACCCCAAAAATGGTGAATGCATTGACAAAAACTATGAATTTCAGAAATTCTCTAGTTGTCCATAAATGCTCAAGTAGCTTCCCGCTGTAAAGAAGTCCAATAATGCCTACGATTAACTACAAGAACAGTGAAAAGAGGTATTAGTCTTAGAGCTTCAAAGGATGGATTGCTCTATGAATTTAACATTTAACATTTTATTGGCATTGATTTTTTTTGAAGAAAAGAAAGGGAGGGTCACCCCTGTTGACAGTGACCCCCCAGGTTTTTCTTTTTTTTGACCCCCCAGGTTTATTGGCATTGATAATTGTTTATTTATAAAATTAGGACTAGACATAGATAGAAAAAAAACCGAGATCACCTACAAAATCTAAGAACAAACTGAAGGAAAGAAACAGAATACCGGGACAGATTCAAAATAAATAATTTTTTATTATATGCATCCCAGAGTAGACTACAAGGAAGAAAAGAGTATTAATACGATCACAACTGAAAAGTCAACAGTCATAATGAGACTGCATTGGGAAAGTGCAAAACTTCCCCAGAACATCCATTACAAATCTTTGTACATTACAAGCATATCCCAGAAATCTCAGAATTACATATATGCCACCATAAACTTATGTTGGTTTATACGTATGACCCGTGATATCTTTGTAATTGACAGTGTCCACCATAGAAACACGAGGATCTAACTTCCACCCTACCCCATCTTGCTCATTTTCCAGGTTCACCATCCTCCATTTGAAAACTGGGAACTTTATGAGATAACCCCCAAAGTACTATTCTTTCATGTCCTTCCACAACTCCCCGGACTCTCCCACACAACCCCTCTTTCTTCTGCAGCTTGCAGCCTCCCAATTGACCTCATCTGTCCACTTCCGAACTCCTCAAAGCCAGAGCCTCTGTGTTTGATGATCCGCCGCCTAAGCCCCCTCAATCCCCACCCCCTCATTTTTTGAAATCTTGACTCTAACTTCGGTCGAGGCGCTCCCAACGTCGGTTGGAGATCTCGTCATCCCATCGAGATTTAAGCCCCCTCAGAAGCCTCCCCGACTTCATGGAGGATACAGAGCTCCTAGATCGGTAGACCTGAGGCTGAGGTTCTTTTAAACCTCCTCCCGAATTCCACACCAACCTCAGCTTGATCAAGCAAATACAAGTATCAAGTTGCGAGTCTTCATTCCACTCAAGTCGGCTTTCTATATGATTTCATGACATACTTTGCATGTGTATACACTAATAACGCACTAAATACTTGATACTACAAAAGGGATATGTGAACTCCACATCGAAAAAAACCCTCATCATCAACATGTGTGTCTTTGAGATAGGATACCTATAAAGAGTAACTTCGACCAGCCTGCATCCAGGTCATATGGAAGATCAATATATTCGAGCATCCTATAAAAATTGCATTTAAGTGTACCCAAACTGGATGTGCTAGGGAAGACAGAGAGTGCAGAGACTAGGATCGTTACCATCCCCCGTATGAGCTAAAAAGTTGTACATATGATTATAGCATTGCTCACCCCTACCTCCGACCAAAGCACAACTCTACAGCCTGCAGGACGAGTTGCCTATGACTGGGCCAAAGGACTCCACCACAGGTCCAAGTACATGGTCCCCATAGCCTAAAAGGAGGGTGAACTGTGCATATATATTCACAGTTTCATAAGGTTGGACTCTAATTAAAATCAGGGCCCTTTTCAGTTTAGAATTCCAAACCGCCTTATTTTCAGGAACCAACATGAAGACTATCTTACAAAGCTTGTGACCGTGATCCAAGGGCACGGCTGACCGATGCTAAATGAGCTCAGAGTTTCATCTATCGACTGCTTGGAGAATGATATGCCAACAAACCACAACGCCCTCCTTGTCCGGCTCATGAGCATGGCCCAAAGGCATGTTCGTCAACGTCAATTGAGCTTGAAGACTCCACATGTCAACACTACTCAGAGTAGGGATGCGATTGAATTGATACAAACCTGGCCCTTATTTGTATGGATAATGATGGATATGGAAAAAAGAGTTACGATATCCGTAAAATGGATAAGAAAGGGCTATGAATTGTAAAAGAAATACTTTCGAGGTAATCTTAAATATAGATTTATCGGATGGTATGCATGTAAATATTTCATAATATTTATATCAAATGTTGTTAGAGAAGACATAAAATGATCTTCTTTTGAAAAGAAGGCATAAAGTGGGGTTCTATGCAATATATGTGAATATGCAACTATATTTACATTATAAGACTGGCATATAAATACATTGATAAATACCTGCATGTATCAAAGTGGCATCCATATCTACATCCATTTTGAAGCAAATGTTGATACAAATGTCAAAATTTGTATGAAATGGATATTATAGTGAATCCAATACAAATATAACCATATCATGCGACATTCTAGATCGGGACATCATCCATTGATTGCGTACAAGGATTAACTTTTCTGGCTAATGACAAGACCCTAGGGCATAATTAACTGCGTGACTCATCTTGAAAACTCCACTCGCCACCCACATTCAAGGCATTGTATGCCAAGTGCCAACATCTCACAAAGCATGTCTTGTTCAGCTTAACACCAGTTTATCTACACGTCCACCTATCCACCCATGAGGCAACCACTCTCACGTCTCATGTGACACAACTAGATGTGACAGGAAGAGAGCTCTCAATTGACATGTGACTACGTCAACTACTCTCCTAGCTAAACGCATGCACTTAAAAGGGTAAAGGTATAGACAAGTAATAAAATAACTCTATCATGTACTGCTCATACGATAAATAAATCAAAGGTTAATAAGGAGATACGAGATACATTGCAAGGGGGACTGATGCTCGTGTCCCATCCCTAGTGGATCACAATAGCATGATCTCGATTTTCCACATGTCCATTCACTCATCTATCTATCTTGGGTGTCACAGTCAGCCATATCCTCTATTTTACCCCTCCCTCTATCCCACCAATATAAGGGAGGATGAGGAAGTGCTAAGTGCATGCCACTTTCCCTTCTTGTGGCTCCCTATCCACACTTTGTATCTCAAATCCTTCAACCCTCGTATGGAGGAGATAATATAATTAACAACAATATGGAAGAACGATTTGAGGCATTTGGCCTCTCAACTTGCCGTGTATGGTGAAGAGACTGAATCAGCGTGTTTATTATTCCATGAGTCTAGAGTCTTTTATATAGAGAGAAACCCTAGAGAGCAAAAAAGGGGACAACATAAATGACCCAGAATGGTTACAGGACTCAAATAAATAGAAAATGCAATAACTCTAACACTCCCCCTCAAGTTAGAGCATATTTGTCTATCATGCTCAACTTGGAAATCAAACACGAGAGGTGCTTCTTTGGTGGTGCCTTCGTGAAAATGCCGGCAAGCTGAAGTTCAGTGGAGATGTGTGAAGTAGTGATCTTTCCTCCTCGTATAACATCACAAATGAAGTGACAGTCAACCTCAATGTGTTTGGTCCACTCGTGGAAAATAGGATTGGTGGTGATGTATGTAGCAGACTTGTTGACACAATATAAAGGTACGAGAGTAACAAATGAAAGTCCAAGTTCCTGTAGAAATGAGACAAGCCATGTGATCTCACAGGTGGATTGGGCTATTGCCTTCTATTCTGTCTCTGCACTCAATCTGATATCACTGTCTGCATCTTGCTTCGTCAAGTAATCAGGTTGCCCCCAACAAGCATGGCATAGCCTGTAGTGGATCGACGGTCCTCATGCGAACTAGCATAGTCAGCATCTATATGGGCGGAGACATCGGTGTGACCATTGATCCCATAGAAGAGTCTACGTCCAGAAGATTCCTTTAAGTATCAAAGGATCAAAAGAAAATCATGTCAATGACTACAAAGGGGTCTCTACATGCGTTGGTTGAGTACTTGAGTCTGCTCATGACATATGATATATCTGGCCTAGTAATAGTGAGTTAGAGAAGTTTACCAACTAGGCTTCTATACCGTGTAGTATCCTCAAACGTGTGATCAGTAGATGTGGAATGTTTCCTCACTTCTGCAGGGATACCAGATGGCTTGCATCTAAGTAGTCCAGCCTCAGTTAGAATGTCAAGGCAATACTTCCTCCGTGAGAGATGGAGCCCCTATGTAGTGGGTATCACCTTAATGCTAAGAAAGTAACGGAGCTGGTCAAGATCCTTCGTGATAAAGACCTTCTGAAGGAAGGTCTTGATCTCAAAAATGGCGGTTTCATAGTCTCCAGTGACGACCATATCATCAACATAGACAACAAGAATGACAGTGCCAGTAGACCATCGCTTGACGAAGACGGAATAGTCAAATGCCGTCCTCTGAAACCCAAATGTGCTAATCTCAATAGTAAGTTTGTCAAACCATGTCCTAGAGCACTACTTCAAGCCATAAATGGCCTTACATAGACGACATACACACTCCCCATCGACTACGTAACCCAATGGCTAAACCTCATCCTCGACATCTCCATAGAGGAAGGTGTTTTGTACATTAAGTTGAAAAATGGAGCAGGTCTTATTAGCGCCAACAGAAAGAATAGTACGCATGGACCCCATTCTGACAACTGAAGAGGTCTCAAAGTAATCAACCCCATAGGTTTGTGTGAAGCTTTTTGCAACTAATTTATCTTTCAATCTGTCAAGGGACCCATCATGTGATTGTTTGATCGTGAAGTCCCATATGTATGCTACATGTCGAACTCCCGAAGGGCACGGCACGAGATCTCATGTGCCCCGGTAGGTAGGGACATCCACCTCCTCATCCATAGTATGTCGTCAGCCATGTTCATGCATTGCACTATGATGATCTCTGGGACATAAACGACATTCAGGGCATCGTAAACCTCTTGTCACAGCTAGATAAACCGTCAGTAGAAGTAAAATGTGAAATAGGGTAAAAAGTACATTGCATCTTTTGCTTACGGAGAGCTATCGGAAGCTCCTTATATATCTGGGACAGCAATGGTGGGAACACTTAAAGATGACATATCATTCTGCAAAAAATGAACATGCAAAGGAAAATAAGTCGGTATAGTGGTATGCTTGCATGTATAGACGATTGGTGGAGGTGGAAGATCCAAAGGGATGTCACTTACACAGTGTAGAGAAGCTAGTTTGCTCAAAGAAAGTGACATCCGTGGAAATATAGTGTTGATGCCAACAGGATCATAGCACTAATGGCCTTCTTGAATACGAGAGTACCTAAGAAAATGCACTTGATGGCCCTAGGTGACAATTTGCCAGTTGCATGGAAGTTGTGACCAAATGCAATGCACCCAAAAATTCACAGATGTAAAGGAAAAGGAGACTCGGTAGGTAAAAAAGAGAAAGAAGTGACCCCTTTTACGACAGAAGATGAAACCATGTTGATGAGATGAACATAAGTAAGGATGGCATCCCCCCAATAGTATTTGGGAACATTCACATGAGTAATGAGAGAACTAGCAATATCAAGCAAATGTTGAACTTTCCTTTCTGCTACTCATTCTGTTAAGAGGTAAATGGATAGGATATTTGATGAGCAGTCCCCTGAGAGGCAAAGAAAGACGTCAAGTCCTATTGGGTGAACTCAAGTGTATTGTCAAGTTCGAATAATTCCAACACATGTAGAAAGAAGTTTTGACATATTAAAAGAAATTTCTGATAATTTTATTAATCCACGAACGTTCCTTTATTAGGTAAACCCAAGAGGATCTATTATAGCCATAAATAAATACAATAAAATAGCGATGACCACTCAAAGTTCGGAATGGACAAGGTCCCCAAATATCAATGAACAAGACTAAAAAGAGTGGTATGACGGGACTCAACGTGAATTGGAAAAAAAGCTGGATGATGTTTCCTGGGAACTCACACGTCTAGCACTGAAAGGGCTTCGGAGTAGAGAGTTCAGAGTACATCATGTAGAGCCTTGGCGGAAGGATGCCCAAGGTGCAGATGACATAGGAGCGAGTCTTCGAAGATGGATGCAGCACCAGCAAACTTAGAATCAAATGGTATGCCAAGATAATAGAGGTCATCCTTTTCATACCCCCCACCAAAAATCTGTCCCGTCCGGATGTCCTAAAAATAGCAATAGAACTAATTAAATATCACACAACAATTAAGCTCAACAAAAATCTTATCAACAGACAATAAGATGAGAGAGAAACTAAGAGCAGAGTGAACCCCAGACAATCGAAGCTTGGAGAACTATGTGGTTCTGACTGTAATAACAAACGAGTGAGTCTCATTAGCGACCTGAATCGACTTCACCGAGGAAGAGGGATTGGAGAGGTTTAGTAAACTACCTTCTCTAGTCAGATGAGTAGAGGTTCTGGAGTCAATGATCCAAACGGGAGCAGGAAGGGTTGAAGAGTTGACTATTGTACATGAAGGGGTAGCCAAGGCAGAAGTGGTAATCCCACTAGAAGAAGAATAAACGAGCCCAGGAGTCTGGAGAATCTGCATCAAACAATAATAATCTGCATCATTTAGACGTATCATCTTTCCATTAGGGTTCGTAACAAGAGATGCCTCTTCCACATCATAGACGCCCTCATAGGCGTTATTGGCTAGATAAGGTAATGCACCAAACTGACAGCATCGTTCAGGCGGATGGTTCCACCGACCATAGTGAATGCACTATGGATACTGAAGAGTAGTAGGATCTCGTCCACGGCCACGTCCTAGGTCATGTCCACAGTCAAAATCATGTCCATGATCGTGGCCAGAGTCACATCTACAACCTCATCGGAAGCTTTGTCGTCGTCCTCTCCCAGATGATGCAACATGAGCAGAATTCTCCATGGGAGGTAAAGTAAGAGGCCGTGCAGCAGATGTTTCCAGACTTCCAGTTCCTCGAGACGTTTAAAGATGATCTTCATCATTGGTAGTGTGTCGGATACCAGAAAATACTCCTTCATTGCTTGATATCTAGGATGCATGCCATCAAGAAAGTGATATGTATGTCAGTCCGAACGTTCATGTACCTATTTAGTACAACATGAGGGCCAAAAGATCGCAAGCTCTTCATACAGGCTAGTGAGATACATGTAGTACTCAATTAGGGTAGAGTTCACCCTGAGATGCAAATCAGATTCGCCTATAAATGTCAGCAAGACGTGACTTTGTCGTCTTCTAGGAGTATGTCTACTCAAGATCCTCCCGCATCTCCTCGGTCGTGTCCTTGAAAAGAAGATTTGAGGCAATATGTGCCTCAATGTTGTCGGTCATCCAGTTGACAACCTGATAGTTGTATGTGAGCAAGTTGTCATAGTCTTTATCTTTCTTATTTGGAGGATCTTTAGTCAGGATATAGATTTCCATCAACCATCAATAAACACCTTGAAAGAATGAGACCAGATAACATAATTTTCGGTGCCCTTAAGTTTGATAGTAGTTCCTAGTGTTGTTATGTTAGTGGACAAGGACTTTATCTCAGTAGAAGTAGATGTCATGGGGTCTGGCAGAGAGATCGATATTGATCAAGTATGCATATGAGGGCTAAAAAGTGCCCTAGAAATCAAGCTTGGGCATGTAGAAGGTTTGAAAACATGTTGTACAGCATATCAGGAGGCTCTCAGATCCATTGGCAGCACCTGGGAGGATGAAAAGGTGATTTGCGAGGCCTTGGGGCGGCCCAGGGGGTCTGGCAGCACTGGAGAGAGCGTTGGTGGTGCTGGAGGGGCGCTTGGCGGTGCGGGCCGGCAGAGCTGGAGGCACCCGATGGTGCTGGAGGGGAGCCCCGACAACGATGGAAGCACCTGAAGGAGGTGCTGGCGGCAGTGGATGGAGCCGCAAGGGATGTGGAGAAGAGAATGAATCGTCGTGTTTATTCCATGAGTATAGGATCTCTTATATAGAGAGAAATCCTAGAGAGCAAAAGGGGAGGAAACATAAATGATCCTGAAGGGTGACATGACTCAAATAAAATATAAAATATAATAACTCTAACACCATAATTTGTCCTACTTAACAGGGAGCCTCTAGTTTATATCAGGTATTAATATCCCTTCTTCCGTAAATACACCTACATGTTCAACCCATATAGGATTTTGAATGTGTTTAGTCCATGCCTTATGATTATGTCCCCTCTTTCCGTAGTCAACAACACTTTCCTAGGATGTATAGTGAGTTCAAAGCCCGATCCTTTGCTTTAATGTTCATTTACATAATCTACAAATCTTAATGTTGGATGCAATGATAGGAGTATGGCAATGAATCAGCTTCCATCGTATGTCATATTCTCACTTGTCATTCCATTTAACGGCGTGTCGTGAGAAGATTACTATAGTCAGTAAAGTAGTTTTGACAACAATGTCAATGGTGGTGATCAAAACCATCTTTGAGACTAGCACAGTAAAGTAGTTTTGACAACAATGTCAATGGTGGTGATCAAAACCATCTTTGAGACTAGCACAATAGACAGGTGTTGACACTTGAGACCTTAAAGGTGGTGGAGAGGACTAAGGGGAATTAGAATAATAGTGTAAGGATTGGATTGATTGTGGTAGGTCAAACTGGGAGTAGAGTTTAAATACGGAGATGGGATGAGTTGATGCAACCTAATTTATCTTATTGTAATTTGTAAATTTTATTCCTTTGTTATTTTTTTGTTGTAATTTGCAATTATTATAAAATCCATCGTTGTCTCTAAGTGTATTATTCGTTGTCTTTAAGTGTATTATGTGAGTAGATAGTCGATTCTTTTAATGGGTTAATTCAATATGTAAAACAACAAACTATTACGTAATTGAATATGACTCGAATGGTCTTGTATGTTTTTAGGTTTGATATCCCTCATTTTATTTGGATTCTTTCTCCTCTTAAACTTTGTATTCTAGTCATACACCCCTTTCTTCTTCCCTCTCATGTGGCTTGGAGTGCTCCTCTTCACCTCCCCACTCGAAGTTCCTCTATTCTCATGTCTTAAAAAGTCTTCTATAAAGTCCTAACTCTTTCATTTGATATCTGAGTATATCCTTTAAAAATTCAATCAAATTGATTGTCTATGAGATAAAATAAAATTGAATGGAGAAGTCTTTTTTGAAACAAGAGGGGGCAAACGTACATATGCTCGTCTCAAGATTTGAAACCTAGTTTTTTGGGTGGTAGGCATACTACACTACCAAACAGACCATTGAAGTGGGGTCATTGTCAAATCTTGCAATATCATTGTAATGTCATTATAGTATAATGTAATACCATTGAATGAAGAAGTTGGACTTGACAAATCTTGTAATAACATTGTAGATATCATTGTAATGTCATTATAGTATAATGTAATACCATTGAATGAAGAAGTTGGACTTGACAAATCTTGTAATAACATTGTAGAGACGGTTTGATATATGTAAGTTCTAGGATCTCACCATATTTCTCTGAAGGTTCAAGCATGTTAATGTAGGTTTAGAACTCGAGGCCATTAAAGAACAAAATATACAAAAAAAGCATCTCCATCTAATATTCCAATTACGCCAACGTCAAGGATCCTCAACAAGTTTATTACAACATGTAGCATCAACCAACTCTTAGCAATTACAAGAAAATGAATCACCTCTGTGAAACTACCACAAGTAGGGTTGTTCATGGTAACAGATCGAATAGATATCCAATCCCATCTGTACGGTTTTCACCCCGGGATATTGCCTTGGATACAATTCAGACAGCCGGATTCGGGTACCTATTGCTTGCGATCCGACTCTTAGTGATGCCACGTCTGGATACTGGGTGGAAAACCCATTGAGTGATCCGTTTCTTCCCACCCACACCATGTTCTCCCTTACCCACTTGTATCCACAAAACCTGATTTCAACATATCATTTGTACACGTGAATGGTCGTGATGAAGGAGGAGCAAGGTTTTATAAATGGATTGGACATTGAACCAGTCAGTCTTCGATTTGGTCCAACCGGGTCGGAACGTCAGTCCAAGCCGGTAGGACCGGTGATGATGTCAGCATGACATCATCGTTCCTATTGATTCGGAAAAAACCGGACCGGCTGGTCAGACTGGTTTGAAATGATAAAACCGAATACATATATGTAAGTATGTATTTATATAGCAATAAAATAATCGTTTAAAATGTTGAATCTTTCAATGGAATAACATGATTGTCTATTTTGAGTAAAATTCTACAAAAGTTAGTCACATTTTCTAGCATTATATATGAGTATAATATTGTAATAATTTAATTATAGTTGCTTCTAGAAAATTACTCTAAGAAAGTAGTGGCACAGCTTATATTCCAAAAAAGAGAGGGACATAACTTATATCGCAGAAGTTAAGAAGGGCACAAGTGATAAAAACCCAATTATTTCATATCTAAACCTTTATTTTTTGAAAATTTACCAAACCATCAAAACTAGATCAAGCCAGATCAAACCGGTCCGACCATCTGGATCGACCCGGCGGTGGGACCCGATTTTTTATTTTCCTTTTTTAAAAATTAATTACACAAAATCGGTCGAACCGACCAAGTCAGGGCCGGATCCCAATCCAACCGGTCTGACCGGTCGGTCCGATTTTTTAAACCTTGAGGAGGGGAAATCGTAGCACGAGGCATTGCTAGCTGTAATGGTGGGCGTAGTACATCGGGCCCTTCCTGTTCGGAGAGAAGGGACAGGCGATCGCCGACGCCATGGTGGAGCTTCTTATTCTCATGGGGCACCTCCTCCCTTTTCTCTAATCCTCACCATAAGGTTCCTTTTCTCCAACTGTAGCTCCACCCTCCACTCTGTCGAATCACAAGACTCCATCCACCATGTAGGGGGGGCCTCCCGTCGGCATCCCCCTCCTCTTCCTCATCGTGCCCCTCCTATACTATCTTCTTCGACGACAACGTTGACGACGAGTAGGGAAAGTTGGTGTTTTGACCATTATGTCCCCTCCCTTAAGTTTAGGTCGTTTGTGTCCTTTTTGCAGTAGAGCCCTTCTGTTTTTACTAAAAAAATTGATGTGGAGATGGTTGTAGTTTCAACACTCTTTTAATCATCTTCTGTTTTTACTAAAAAAAATTGATGTGGAGATGGTTGTAGTTTCAACACTCTCTTCTGATTAAGATAACATCAGAAAGTATTATTTTAGTTTGTTATCAAGAATTGACATGTCATTATTTTGGCAAGCTATTTAGGTGGATTCTTCAATGTGATATTTAGATAAAATGGTCTCAAAATTTTCTGTGTTAGAGTCTATGGCATATAATCGTTTGTCGTTTAATGAATGGCTTGCCAAATCGACAAACTATTTGTTGATCGATCAATAACTCATCAATCGGTGAATGGTTGGCCGAGTTAACTCCCCCTTCTTATTGAATGTACTTAAGAATGAAGTTGGTAGTTAAGGTTGATTTTACTTACATCATGTTCCAAACTATTATACTTATGTTATGTATTAATCAATTTTCTTAAATATTTGATTAAATAAATCAACAATGGATGGTTATGAGAGAATAGGTTTAAAAAAATAATCCAAAAAAGGGGAAAACACTATGAATGTGTCTGTCCCATAAATATATAGGTTTAAATTTTTGATTGAATGTCAATTCAAAAGGCTACCATCATATATCATGGATATCTACAAGTATCCATGATCCACTTAGTATATTGGGTATTTGATCCACTTGAGAACCAATTCAATTGGAGTGGGTCGATACCCAGACACAGTCAAATGGTTAGGGTCGGGCCATATACAAATGAAGCAGATACCTGCTCTAGGAACACCCCTAGACACAAGGATCATTGCTTGAAGTTAGTGATTAGTTTTTGGTAGATCCAATTGTTACCCATTGATGCTACCAAAGGTTAGTCGCTATCATCACTGGAGTTGTCAACACTATCATATGAAAAGTTTACATATACGATTAAGTTTCATCAATAATTACTCCAATTGAGAATCGATTCAATTAGAGTGGGTCGATCCACTAACCTAGTCAAACAATTAGGGTCATGTCATATACAAATGGAGTGAATACCCGATAGCCACAAGTATAATGGCTTGAAGTTATCATGACTTCTTGTTGATGGATCCAATTGTTGCCCACAGCAGCTACCAAAGGTCAGTTGCTACTGTCACCGGAGATGTCAACAGTATCATCTGAAATGTTTACATATACAATTATGTTTCATCAATATACAATTATGTTTCATCAATAATTACTCCAGCCACTACCATATATTTAATCTTGTCTCAAATAATCACCATTTCCCATGCACCAACTTTGCAACTATAGTTCCCACCATCACATGCTAAGCCAAGGTCCACCCTCGCAAATGTGGTCTTGGCGGCCACATATGCATATTCGGTTACTAGATTGAAGCGCATATGCCATATGCAGCATTATGAGGCCAAATCTCATATACAAGCCGAGTAAACGGCATATAGATGTGGCTGCATATCTGAACAAGGGACTTGGATACCCGTAATCATGCTTCCTTTATTTACAAGGCTGATCCGATTAAATTGATTCATTTATTTCTCATCCCAATACAACATCTTCCCGTGAATCAAATAGTAAATTTAATTGATTCATTTATTTCTCATCCCAATACAACATCTTCCCGTGAATCAAATAGTAAATTTAATTACTATCTCAGTCGTGTTTTCTTCTTGTTTCATGTGGTGATTGCAGCAAGTAATAATAAGCGTAAAATGTTTTATACTATTATTTAGGGTATGTTCGGGGATTATGGCAAAACCAGGCCCTGTGGATGCATAATCATATCATTTTAGGCGGGTCGGTAAGACACCGTAGTACATCCCTACAATTATACATTTAGTTAGCTAATCTATTGTGCTTCAAATGCATCAATATTGGGAAACTTTCTATTTAGTTTCTATAAAACATCTTATCGCCATCTTGTAAATTAGATTAACATTTTGTCAAATCCTTTCGTTTAATATTTTTGTTTGTCTAAAATTGTTGAGAGACAAAAACGATATTTTTAAAACCCTAACTCTTATTACCTTTTACGTAGGGATTAGTGGACAGTCATACGCTCACATCAGTTATAAAATACACAGTATATTCTAAACTAAATTGCTGAAAAAATAAAAAATCCTAACTTTTGTTTATTGGTCAGTAGAGAATCATCAAATCTACACATAATACCACCAACAAGTTGGAGCATTTATGAAGTACGCTAATCTTAGATAAGCATTGATATAAGGTGCATAATGTGGTTAACATTTGATGAATGAGTAATCCATAAAATATCCTCATATTTGATCTATCATAAACAAATCTTAAGATTTGAGCTTATAATAAATTGAAATTTTTGATTCTTGATTGTGTCGAATCGTCAATTGTAATTGAATCTCTGACACCATAATTAATTATTACATTTATTTATTAAATATTAGAAATCATATAATCCGCACATGCCCCGCATACTCCTCTACATATACGCTTAATCGCTTTCGACCGCCTGACCGAACAAATACTGCACACCGCATTTCTAAACCTTGACACTCGCCGCGAGGTATTGATCCCTTCCAACATTTATATTATGTGAGAGTTGGATCTTGTTTTTTTTTTGTTTACATGTAATAGGCATGTATTTTTCTAGTGATTAAATGGTGAAGTTTTGGGGCACATACCTATATAGTGGACGCACTGTTTTATTTCAAAAAAACACTTAGAATATGTGGTCATCAAGTGTGAAGAGTTATTTGTTAACATGCCTTGACTTGGCTCACAAATTTATTTAATGTTATTTGACGGAGTAAGAAAATACCTGAAGAATATAGGAAAAGCATCATGATGCCTCTTTACAAGAATGAGACGTCCAAAATTATCCGAATTACAAAGGTATCAAACTGATGAGTTACACTATGAAAACTTGAAAATGTGTGATCCAAAGAAGGTTGAGGCAAGTTTCCAAAGTAATTGAAAATCAATTTGGATTCACATCAGGTTTTTGAGACATGTCTTAGAGACAAAAAGGATTTTATATAATAGGGCTAAGACTAAATATATGGAGTGCACATTTGATAAAAGCAATGACGAAGGAATCGAGATGAAGATTGGAGACGATAACATTCAAAAAAAAACTTTTAGACACTTGGGGTCCATTTTGCAACATGATGGGGAAATTGATGGAGATATTACTCATAAAATAAATGCAGGTTGGCTAAAGTGGAGAGAAGCTTCTACTATTCTAGGTGATAAGAAAATTCCTTCTAAAATCAAAGGAAAGTTTTACAATAAAGTCGTAAGATCTATTATGCTCTATGCATCTAAGTGTTGGCATGTGAACCATAGACATGTGCCGAGAATGACAATAGCATAAATGAAAATGCTACGGTGGATATGTGGTCATACAAGAAAAGATCGAATTCAGAACGATGTGATCAGAAGGAAAGTTGGTGTAGCTCTAATAGAGTATAAGATTAAAGAGAACCACTTAAAGTGGTTTGGTCATTTGGAAAGGAGGTCTGCTAATGCACGGCGAAGATGCAAAGTTTGAGATATTGAGTTGGCTAAGAGAGGGAGAGGAAGGCCTAAGAAGTGTTGGAAGGAGACTATCCGAAAGGATCTTAATTACTTGGATGATATCTAAGTCCTAGAATGACTCAAAGTAGATCTGAATAGAGGCGAAGAATTCATGTATTCCACCCTAAATGTGGGAAAAGTCTTTGTTTCCATTGTGGTGTTATTGTACTTGATCTGATCAAACACTCTACGCCTGATGAATTCCATTCTACAATATAGCAGCTATCCTTCTCAAGACAACTTTTTGAGAAATTCCCAGGACAAAAAATTACAAAAGGAAATCCAGTTCTAGATAAATGAACTAGACACTTCCACTTTGATTGCTAATCAAGCATAGCTTTTCAAAGTGTCATCTTATCAGTTCATCTCCTACATTTCTCGAGCTCTTCTTCTTTTTCACTCTCGTTTTCTCGTTGCAGTTCTCCAAGACAAAATACAAGGAATGATTGATAGGCTTATTCAACTTAAGGCATAGTCAGTCCACCCAGTACTTGAGTTCTTATGCCCACCCGCCAACCAATCCCTCTGCATCATTATCAACAGAAAACTAGAACTAAAAAGCCTAAAAACGCTGAACACAACCAAAGAGCGTGATTGGCTTTGTGATTTAGCATGATACCAATTTAATTTTAGTAGACATTTATTTTGTCTAATTAGCATTTGTTTTGTCTATTTATTTTCTATGTAAAAGGCTCATTATAAAAGGCCTTATTATCTTCTTTTTTTGTTTTTTTATTTTTCCTAATTTTTAGGATAAGTTGTTGCTTATTTTGAGGGGGAATAGCCTCTATAAAAGGCCCCCTTTGTATTAGGGTTAATTAAGTTGAAATTGAGATTATTTCCCCTATCCCTAACCTCTCTCTCTCTATCTCTCTCTCTCTCCCTCTCTCTCGGATCCGCAACCCTCTCCCTCTCCAAAACCCGTGTCTTCTACTCCCACCCCCGAACCCTATTCTTCATCTCACACCGCCGCCCTTCCCCTCTCTCCCCCCTCTCCCTCTCGCCGGCTTCTCCCGGCCTTGCTCCTCCCCCCTGTTACTCGCCAGCCGCCCTCGCCCCCCCTTCTGCTCCACCTGCGCCTCGCCGCCCTGTCACGCGCCCAGCGCCGCCTCGCCAGCAACCCCTTTCCCACCCCCCGACGCCGCCTCTCACTCCCCGGACCCCCCCCCCCCAGCACCCGACCACCTCCTCCCACCCAGGCGACCTCGCCCTCGACATCCCCTAGACCCCACCTTTGCCCCGCCTACCCCGCAGCCCTGTCCTCACGCCGACTCCCTCCATCGCTCCCCAGCCAACACACCAGTACTCCCCCCCACCGTACTGCCCTTTTGCCCTCCTAACCCCAACCACACCGTTCACGCACGGCCCCTAGTGACCACCGCTCACCGCCGTCAACGCCGCAGGCAGTCAGTCTTCACCCGCGCCCTTGGAATCGCTTGGAACGCCGCTGTGACCAATTCGCCATCTTCGTTTTGGGCCAGATCTGAAGCGCGCCTTTTCTCTCCTCGCCGGTTGTGGTATGAGCGCCAACTCCACCCCTTTAAATTCCACCGCATATTAGTAGTTGTGGGGTGTTATATTGTTAATCAGTTTGGTGAACGATTGAGATTTCATGCCGCGAATATCGCTATTTATTTTCCATAATCATTAACTATTTGTGTTGCCCTAAGTTTGTGGAGAAACCGGTGCTAAATCCAAGTATCTTGACGTTTATTGTTACTGAAATTTGCCCATCGCTCATCATTTTATTTGATCGTCATTTTTAATTCCGTAGTTTCATTGTCGAGCCGCCATTTATGTGATTACTCACTTAAGTTGCATCAATTTGGTATCAGAGCCTAACGATTCTGCATTTCGTCTGCATCCCACTTTTTCATTGCATAAAAAAACAAAAAAAAACCACAAAAAAAAAACAAAAAAAATCCCAAAACAAGAGAATTTCCATGGCCGACAAGCCTAGTGCCTCTAAATCCACCTACAGCTCACACCCTGAATTAACTTTGGAGTCTATGTTTACCCAATTACAACACCAGAACAATCAACTGAGCGCACAAATCGCCGGACTGGATCGTAAAATCGTCGTCGCACATGAACAAATTGCCACATTGAATAGTCGCGTGCTAGGACCAGACCATAGTGATGAAACCCCCAATAAAGGTCGACGCACTGGCCGAAAACCTCACTCCCGGAATAGCACTTCCCGTGACTCTAGTTCATCTACCTCTGACGGACACGTTAGCGATTGGCCATCACAAGAAAGTGAAGAAGAAGAACCAGGAGACTACACGCCTTTCTTCCCCAGGAATCAAGATCCACACACCCCCGGCTACACCGCACAACCTAACGACGAATATCAATTCCCACCCCGAAATGGACCTAGGTCCGATGATGGATGGGATCGAGGCATCCGCCTTGACGTTCCAGGACGGAGGACGAGACCCTGATGTTTTCTTGGATTGGCTCCAAACCGTCGAGCACTTCTTTGTGTGGAAATCTATGCCTAGTAAGCGGAAAGTTCAATTTGTCACCATCAAACTAAAGGGACATGCTCTGCTATGGTGGGACCGTTTGCAGTCTGAACGCAAACGAAAGGGAAAAAGTAAAATCCGCAGTTGGAGCAAAATGAAAGCTAAATTGAAGACCAAATTCATGCCTGAAGATTACAGACGCGATCTGTACGTGCGACTGCAATCATGGAGGCAAGGTACCATGAGCCTGAAGGAATACACCGAAGGGTTCCAATCCCTAGTCCATCGCAACCGCTTGCGGGAGACTCCTATTCAGGAAGTCACCCGCTACATGCAAGGCCTCCGCCAAGTCATCCAGGATGAACTCTACCTCCACAACTGCCGAGATGTCGACGAAGCCTACAAGCAGGTTGAACGGGCTGAGACCAAGCTCGCTAAAGCCCAAACAAGGAAGATGCCTTTCTCTGCGAACTCCGTCCCTCGCACCAGTACCCCGTTGACGACCTCCAAACCGATAGGTTCCTCATCCATAGCTGCGGGTAAACCCCAAGCCAAACCATCGACCCCTGTCGTCGTCCGACCACCTATTGGAAATCCCGGCTGATGCAAAATAAAAATTTGCAACGGTGAAAAATAGTTGTTTGGTGGAGAAATTTAGAGAGGAGAGGAAGAGAGAGGAGAACGCGCCGGTTGCACGGGATTTTGGAGATGAAAGACGTGAAGAACACGTTGAGGGAGAGAAATAACGAGAGAGAGAGAGAGAGATAATGAGATGAATCTCAAATTTTCATATTAACTGAACCGTTTTAAAACAATAGACCGTCATCCCTTTATATAGGAGGGATGAGATTACAAAAATAGAAATCAAAATTCAAATTCAAAACTACTTATCCTAATTGACTCTAACCAACTAACTAATTGATTTGAAATAAATTCAAATCTCTAATCGACTCTAACTAACTAAATTGATATCACACGCGATCTCTTTAATTAAATAAAAATACGACAATCGAATAAGCGTAAATAAAATTAACGGATAAAAATATCATGCCCTATATTTTAATTTTGTGCTGCATCAATTCTCCTCCGCTTGAAAAATTCGTCTCCTGACGAATTGCTTGATCTTCGTTCTGACGGTTGGAGAATCCGATCTGGATTGGTTGAGCAAAAATCCGCAATTTTGCTCATTTTCCATGTTACGTTTGTAGTTTCTTTCCACTGAGGGGTATGGATGCAAATGTTCTACCCCTTTACTTAAAATGCCTCTATAACATAGCTTAACCTTCACTTGGCCCTTTAAGTAAAAACTCTTGTGAGGAGGGACCTTCTTGTAATTTATCCAAATTTTCTCATCCCTTATTTTAGGGGATTCGGCAGGAGGGAGCTCCCCAACTTCCGTTAGGGTTTCATGCCTCCAGGATAAAAGGTGGTGGCGGCAGTGGTCTGGATCAGGAGGCCGTAAGCGACGACAGCGCAATGGCCAGGGAGGCCTGGGGCGGCGCCGAGGAAGGTGGTGCGTTGGTCCTAAATCGCGTGCGTGGTGCAGACCGTACCCAAAACACGCGTGGCGGCTGCTGGAGTACGAGGTCAATAGGCGACGGGTTGGAAAGGGGAACCTCAGGCGGCACCGGGGAATGAGGTGTGACGACCCCCGCTTGCACGCGTGTTGATGACTGCGCCTGGTGCGTGCGCAGTGGCTGCTATAGCTCGAGATTGGGCGGTGGTGGCACTGCAGACGGCGAAGACGGTGTATCTGCGGTGATAGGGCTGTCCAAGGGGGCATTTCAATATTTTCTGTTGTAGCTGGGGGCGCGAGGATTGCCCGAGGGGGCGTTGGGCTGGGAGGGTTGCCGGGGTGATGGAGATGGGTTGTAGGAGAGGCAGTGTGGCAATTTGGAGGACAGCAGGAGGCTGCAACTGGGAGATTGGGGGTGCCGGAGGTGCGGGGGCTGCATCAGGGACCCAGGAGGGAGTCGTGGGTGGCACCGGAATTGGTTCTTCCAACGATTGTAGGTCTGAATATTCTTGGACAGCAAGCAGATCGACGATTTCCCATGCTTCTTCTATAGGGTCTTCATCAAATATGGGGCCCAAGTCTTCGATTTCGTTTTGTATCGAAGTTGTATCAATAAAATCTTCATCTTGCATGAAAGTACCTTCGTTTTTTTGCTCAAAAATAGGTTGCACAGCAGCTTCATTGATCTGATTTTTGCCGTTGCCGTATGAATCTTCATCGAATGTTGTGTCCAGCCATGCTTGCACCTTAACGCTTGATATAAGTCGCTTTCTGAACATTCGTTGCCGCGTACGAGCATGCGAACCGCGAGATATGCAACTGAGATTGAGTTGCAAACGCCAATACTCGATAGGATCGTCGAATCGTAGGAACGATTCGGTTTCCATGCTCTGATACCAAATGACGCAAATGGAAATTTGCAACGGTGAAAAATAGTTGTTTGGTGGAGAAATTTAGAGAGGAGAGGAAGAGAGAGGAGAACGCGCCGGTTGCACGGGATTTTGGAGATGAAAGACGTGAAGAACACGTTGAGGGAGAGAAATAACGAGAGAGAGAGAGAGAGATAATGAGATGAATCTCAAATTTTCATATTAACTGAACCGTTTTAAAACAATAGACCGTCATCCCTTTATATAGGAGGGATGAGATTACAAAAATAGAAATCAAAATTCAAATTCAAAACTACTTATCCTAATTGACTCTAACCAACTAACTAATTGATTTGAAATAAATTCAAATCTCTAATCGACTCTAACTAACTAAATTGATATCACACGCGATCTCTTTAATTAAATAAAAATACGACAATCGAATAAGCGTAAATAAAATTAACGGATAAAAATATCATGCCCTATATTTTAATTTTGTGCTGCATCCAGGCATCTTGGGAAGTCGACCTATTGTAGGACCAGATACCTGCTTCCGATGCTATCAAAAGGGACACCGAGCAGCAGAGTGCCCAAACCCTAAAGCTAGACGTGTCCACTTATGCACCACCGACGGCCCTGAAGACCATGACCTTGAATCACAGGAATCACCTATGGAGGAACCGACTGCTTTGACTGCTGACACCATGGGAGCCGACGACTATGAGCCTCTAGGAGTGGATGGAGACGACTCCGGTCCGTTCTTGGTAATTGAACACGAAAACTTTATCGCTCCTGACAGCGCGCCCACAAACATTCTGCTCACCCCCGCTGTCCACGATGCTGATAGCTGGCTGCGACGCAGCATCTTCCGAACCACCTGCACCTCAGGACGACGACGCTGTTCGCTGATCATTGATGGAGGAAGCGTCGAGAACTTCGTCTCACAAGAAATGGTCGATAAGTTGGGTCTGCCAACTCAACCACTCGAGAAACCATACAATGTGGCATGGTTTCGTGGTGGTACTCAACTCCCGATCCACCATCAAAGCCTCGTTAACTTCTCCATTGGTCCTTCATATAAGGACGAGGTGTGGTGCCATGTAGCCCCTATGGATGTCTGTCACATACTTCTAGGGAGACCATGGCAATTCGACCGAGACACTGAACACCGAGGAAAACTGAACACTTACACCTTTCTCATAGACAAGGTGCGCGTAACCCTCAGACCACAACGTGAAGCCCTTAGCCCTCGCCAAGTGGCTACACTTCGAGCTGCGACTGCCCAAACTGGTAATAAAATGACACCGTCAAAGACTGTGACCACGGGCCCTGTGTTGTTGATGGAAGCCCAAACATTCCAACGCGAAATGCAAGAGAGCTCCACCATCTATGCATTAATGGGACGTGAAGTGGACAATCAAGAGACAACTCCGCCTAAAGTCCCGCCTGAGGTAAAGCCCATCATACAAGAGTTCGCTGACATCATGCCTGAAGAGTTGCCTGAAGGACTACCCCCGTTGCGAGACATTCAACATCACATCGACCTAGTCCCTGGAGCCAGCCTACCCCACTTACCCCATTACCGAATGAGCCCAAGTGAGCATGAAGAGATGAACCGGCAGGTTATTGATCTGCTGCGACGTGGGTATGTTCGAGAGAGTATGAGCCCCGTGGCGGTTCCTGCTCTGCTTACCCCGAAGAAAGACGGTACATGGAGAATGTGCGTGGACAGTCGAGCTATCAACAAGATAACGATCAAATATCGTTTTCCCATTCCACGCCTTGATGATATGCTTGATATGTTATCGGGTGCCAAATTGTTCTCCAAGATGGATCTCCGCAGTGGCTACCATCAGATTCGCCTTCGACCTGGAGACGAATGGAAGACTGCTTTCAAGACCAAAGAGGGCATGTATGAATGGACAGTCATGCCCTTCGGCTTGTCGAATGCCCCAAGCACTTTCATGCGAACCATGAATCATGTATTGCGACCCTTCATTGGCAAGTTTGTGGTTGTGTACTTCGATGATATCCTGATCTACAGTTTGACCAAAGAAGACCACTTATCTCACTTGCGACAAGTCCTGGAAACCCTGAGAGGCCAAAAACTGTATGTCCACCTCAAGAAATGTTTCTTCATGTCTGACACGGTCCTCTTCCTAGGATACATTGTCACTGCTGATGGACTTAAGGTTGACCCCTCCAAGATTCAGGCCATTCAGAGCTGGCCCGTACCCAAAACACTCACTGAAATTCGCAGCTTTCTAGGGTTAGCTTCTTTCTACCAACATTTCATTCGGAACTTTAGCACTTGTGCAGCACCGTTGGTAGAATGCACGCGTAAAGGCGCACCCGCCTGGACTCTTGAAGCAGAAACGAGCTTTCAAAATCTAAAACATCAATTGACGCACGCTCCTGTTTTGGCACTCCCCGACTTCACCAAGGTTTTCGTAGTCGATTGCGACGCCTCACATGTCGGGATTGGTGCTGTCCTAAGTCAAGAAGGACGACCTGTCGCCTTCTACGGTGAGAAATTGAACGAAGCCAGATCACGGTACTCCACTTATGATGTTGAATTTTATGCCGTGGTCCAAGCTCTCAAGCATTGGAGACATTACCTGATCCAACGTGAATTTATCCTTAACTCTGATCATGAAGCCCTGAGGTATTTGAACTCCCAGAAAACCCTTAACAAGCATCATGCCAAATGGGTTAGTTTCCTCCAAGAATACACCTTCCGTCTCAAGCACAAATCCGGAACCTTGAACCGCGTGGCCGACACGTTGAGCCGGCGAGCACATGCCCTGACCACAATGACCGTCAGCACAACAGGATTTGACACACTCAAGGACCTTTACCCTATTGATCCTGATTTCGGGCAAGTTCATGCGGAATGTGTTGAGAATGGACAGGATCCAACCGCCACTTATGTTCTTCATGAGGGTTTCCTATTCAAAGGTCACCAACTGTGCATCCCTGCCACATCCCTTCGTGAGAATTTAATTTCAGAACTACATAACGGAGGTTTAGCTGGATATTTTGGAAGGGACAAGACCTTGACTCTTCTCCAAGAGCGCTTTCATTGGCCACAGTTGCGAAAAGATGTGACAAAATTCGTACAGAAATGCCAAACATGTCAAAGATTCAAAGGCCACCATCAGAACACTGGACTGTATACACCCCTGCCAATACCTCTGCGACCGTGGGAAGACATCACCATGGACTTTGTGCTAGGCCTAACCCTCACTGTGCGGAAAGTTAACTCTATTTTTGTGGTTGTGGATAGATTTTCAAAAATGGCACATTTCATTGCATGTAGAAAAACCTCAGATGCATCTCATGTCGTTGATCTGTTTTTTCGTGATGTCGTCCGTTTGCATGGTGTCCCTCGTTCTTTTACTTCGGATCGTGATACCCGGTTTTTGAGTCACTTTTGACGCACACTCTGGTCCCGTCTTGGTACTCGTTTGCAATATAGCACCGCTTATCATCCACAAACAGATGGGCAAACCGAAGTAGTTAACAGATCATTAGGAAATTTATTGCGATGTCTTGCAGGGGACTCTCCGTCCAAATGGGATCTAATTCTTCCCCAAGCTGAATTCGCGTATAACAGTTCCACTAATAGGTCCACCGGAAAATCACCCTTTGAGAGTGTGTACGGCTTTCCACTTACCCAATTTTTAGACCTAAAGCCCACAACCATGCAAGGGAGAAGTAGTGCAGCTGTTGAGGATCTGGTCGAACACCTAACCCATACTCATGCTGAAATACGAGCCAAACTCCAAACCATGACCCAGAAATACCAAGCCCAAGCCAACCTACACCGGAGAGAGAGCGAGTTCAGAGTTGGAGAGTTAGTGATGGTCCACCTGAAAAAAGAGAGGTTTCCTTTGAGAGTCCACCAAAAATTGAGCGAACGAAAGATTGGTCCATTCCGAGTCCTCAAGAAGATTGGACCCAATGCTTATTTACTCGACCTGCCGCCGGACGTCCAGACATCGCCCATATTCAACGTATCAGATCTCTTCTTATATCATGGAGATGAACAGACAGATGCCACTACGCCAGCAGTTCCTGATGATGATACGCGCCAACCGCCAACCGCGACCGATGCCGATCAGATTGAAGATATTGCAGATATCCGAGATATGACGACTAGACGTGGTCTCTTCCGACGATATCTAGTCAAATGGAAGGGACGACCTCTTACCGATTGCACCTGGATTGACGAGGACGAACTCCAACAACTCCGCCCCGATATTCTTCGGAACTTCCACGATGCCATCTCGACGGAGCGAGATTCTTTTCAGCAAGGGGGAGTTGGTGCAGCATGATACCAATTTAATTTTAGTAGACATTTATTTTGTCTAATTAGCATTTGTTTTGTCTATTTATTTTCTATGTAAAAGGCTCATTATAAAAGGCCTTATTATCCTCTTTTTTGTTTTTTTTTATTTTTCCTAATTTTTAGGATAAGTTGTTGTTTATTTTGAGGGGGAATAGCCTCTATAAAAGGCCCCCTTTGTATTAGGGTTAATTAAGTTGAAATTGAGATTATTTCCCCTATCCCTAACCTCTCTCTCTCTATCTCTCTCTCTCTCTCCCTCTCTCGGATCCGCAACCCTCTCCCTCTCCAAAACCCGTGTCTTCTACTCCCACCCCCGAACCCTATTCTTCATCTCACGCCGCCGCCCCTCCCCTCTCTCCCCCCTCTCCCTCTCGCCGGCTTCTCCCAGCCTTGCTCCTCCCCCCCGTTACTCGCCAGCCGCCCTCGCCCCCCCCCCCTTCTGCTCCACCTGCGCCTTGCCGCCCTGTCCCGCGCCCAGCGCCGCCTCGCTAGCAACCCCTTTCCCACCCCCCGGCGCCGCCTCTCACTCCCCGGACCCCCCCAGCACCCGACCGCCTCCTCCCACCCAGGCGACCTCGCCCTCGACATCCCCTAGACCCCACCTTTGCCCCGCCTACCCCGCAGCCCTGTCCTCACGCCGACTCCCTCCATCGCTTGCTCCTCCCCCCCGTTACTCGCCAGCCGCCCTCGCCCCCCCCCCCTTCTGCTCCACCTGCGCCTTGCCGCCCTGTCCCGCGCCCAGCGCCGCCTCGCTAGCAACCCCTTTCCCACCCCCCGGCGCCGCCTCTCACTCCCCGGACCCCCCCAGCACCCGACCGCCTCCTCCCACCCAGGCGACCTCGCCCTCGACATCCCCTAGACCCCACCTTTGCCCCGCCTACCCCGCAGCCCTGTCCTCATGCCGACTCCCTCCATCGCTCCCCAGCCAACACGCCAGTACTCCCCCCCACCGTACTGCCCTTTTGCCCTCCTAACCCCAACCACACCGTTCACGCACAGCCCCTAGTGACCACCGCTCACTGCCGTCAACGCCGCAGGCAGTCAGTCTTCACCCGCGCCCTTGGAATCGCTTGGAACGCCGCTGTGACCAGTTCGCCATCTTCGTTTTGGGCCAGATCTGAAGCGCGCCTTTTCTCTCCTCGCCGGTTGTGGTATGAGCGCCAACTCCACCCCTTTAAATTCCACCGCATATTAGCAGTTGTGGGCTGTTATATTGTTAATCAGTTTGGTGAACGATTGAGATTTCGTGCCGCGAATATCGCTATTTATTTTCCATAATCATTAACTATTTGTGTTGCCCTAAGTTTGTGGAGAAACCGGTGCTAAATCCAAGTATCTTGACGTTTATTGTTACTGAAATTTGTCCATCGCTTATCATTTTATTTGATCGTCATTTTTAATTCCGTAGTTTCATTGTCGAGTCGCTATTTAGGTCATTACTCACTTAAGTTGCATCACTTTGCAAGTACTAACACAAGTCGAAATTTTTCATAGCCTTTTAGTAAATATATAAGATAACTATTTCGAATCTAATTTACATCCGGTTTGTTTGTAAGGCACCCGGATCTATCCTGTACGTAACCCTATTCAAAGACTGGATTAACGAGAAAACAAGTACGACACGACATCCCTTTTAATTTCCAATCGTTAGACTGCAGATCTATCAATCACAAATAATGTCGCTGCTATTGATTGTATATAACTATAGAAAAACTTAGATCTTACCCCGAACACAGATTGCTCTACGTACCCCGCTGTAAGGATGTTCCAGACGAAGGGGATCGTTCTGCCCAGAATTTGTGTAAACGTTAGAGAATTCGAGCTAACTCGAGCGGAAACAAATGGCGAAGGAGAAAGGGGGAGGGCATAGCGTTACTTGGCGGGAACAAGGGCCAAGTAGCCGAGGGTCCATGGGAGGAGGAGAGGGACGAGGTATCCCGCGAGGAGGAAGACCGAGAGCCCTTTGGAGAGCTTCGTGAACCCCGCAGCAGCCATGACCGGATCAGACCAGCGGAGATGATGAGGTCGAACCAGGTAATTAATACCCAGGAGAGGAAGCCACCGACGCCGCTTTTGCCTCTGTCACCCTTATTTATGCGGTTATGTTTATCTGCATCCAATTTGTTGGCATGTTATGGCATTTTTTAGACAATATAATTTTATTGGGTTTTTTTACGCATGATCTTTTGAATTTTAGCAGTTATAGTTATAACATTATCTTTTTTGCAATAACATTTGTCCTGTACACCTGAATTCTTACCAAATTTACAGCTTCTTTCATTGCTACACTTATGCCCTTATATTGCATTAACGAAATACTTTGAACTTTGTAAGAACATACGGCACAAGTGTTATTGTAAAAAAAAATAGGGCATAAGTATAGATGTGAAAACTTGAGACGGCATAAGTGTAAAAATCCTTTTTTTTTGTTTTTCTAGATATCATCACTCTTCGTGTTTCATAGATGATTAGTGAAGATATTACAATAGCATACCAAAACTCCCATCTGCTGTTCAATTTTGATTATAAAGATATTAATCCAAATAGAGATACATCTTATATTTATCCACCTTTTGAAATAGTTGCTAAATTTTGGAATTTTTATAGATAATGTTGTACAAATTTATATTTACTTGTTGAACGCTACATGATCAAAAATAGATATAGAACCGTGAATCATTGTTAACCATTACATGGCATAACTCTGTATTGATTTACATCCATTTTTCTGTTGACTTTGATGGAATTCGTTAAAATTGATAATTTTGACTCTCACCCTCCCATATTTGCCAATTATACCGCCCCCTTCCCTTGACTCCAGAATCCTATCCACCTCGAATCCCACACCTACCCCCTCCTCATGAATCCACCCCTCGTCCGCTCTCGCCATCTCTCTCTCCTATCCCCTCCCCCCCCCCCCCCAATCCTCTGAGATCGCTTCGCCATCGCACAGCACCTTGACAGCAATTCCTGACAAAGCCTGGTTCAATTGCCTCCGGATGCTCGGCCCTCACCATTTATAAAAGCAAATGCCCAAGCAAGGAGATAAGTGGGGGGAGAGAATTTGGGAACAACCAATTTCCATGGCATCTTCCCTTGCAACCAATTCACCATCTAGCTGTTAGGCTATGGCTACCAAGAAATTCCAGCCCATGATGGGATTTGATGCAAAACGCTCAAAAGGGCATGGGAACAATTTGCCCAAGCCATTTCCAAGTTATGGCAGACTAAACCCAAGTGCTATTCGATTCCATTCCCCCTTCTCGTTGTTGTTAATGGTGAAAGAACTAGGAGTGCACCATTTCCATTCCATGTCCACCTTCTATTTGCTTGGATCATGCTAGCGCTTGCTATTGTAGATCGTGTCGAGGAGGAGTCGGGTTAGGGTCGTTGTGGAGCTTGCTAGGGTTGCATCTTTGGGTGGCGTTTCTCTACCTACTCCATCTTTATTTTGGGTTGGTGTGGTTCTTGTTGATACACCTTTGGGAGAAGAATTTGTCTTTATATAACCTAAAGGGAGAACATTTCATCACCAAGTTTTAGTGGAGAAGTTTGAGTAGGTCGAGTCAGTCCCGTGGTTTTTCCCCTCTCGTTTTAAGAGGTTTCCACGTTAAAATCCCTCGTGCACTTTGTGGTTCCCAAGATGAAATATCCGTCCGATCTGCTGCTCTAAAAGGACAGACCATCGTCGTTGTGTCGATCATGCGAGATTACCATAAAAATATTTGTTTTTATTTTATTTGGACTCCTTAACTCAAGTGTATAGCATGAAGTACGGGAGTGTCGAACTCAGGGAGACATGCTGTAGAAACTAGGGTGGATAGGTAGAGTGATATAAGGAATCAGGGTTTTCTGATTTTTTTATTATTTTTACAATTTTTAATTTGTTTTAGTTGTTCCTAAATTATTTAAAGTGTTTTATATACCTCTATGTAAGCAAGTATGTGTATAGATTTTATATTTTTCATTTGATTTTATATTTAATATTTGTATATTTTTTTGTTTTTTATTGTTTTTACGATTATATGTAATTTTTAGAATTTGTTTTGGTTTTAAAATGATTTTAAAGTTGAAAACAATGTTTTATACAGAAATAAAATGATTTTTATTATTTTTAAAATACTAATCAGTAAGAAATTGATTTAATTTTATTTTTACTGTGTAGAATAGGAAAACACCTTTAAAACAAGTATTGTATGCATTTTAGGATTTTTTATGAATTAGTTATGATTTTTATAAGTTTTTTTGTATATATATAAGTGGTTTCTATTTATTTTTATTTTATTTATCTATTACTATTTATAATATACTAAAATATAGATACAAAAAATGTATAATTTTTTTATTTGTATTTATACTTTTACATATTTTTGAAGTATGTATGTATTTTTGTATTTGTTATTTTGAATTATTAAAAATATAAAATGCATTTTATTTTCAAATTTCTCTTTATACTATATAGAGTATAATACTATGTGATTTTATGTATTTTTATAATATTTTTTATCTTTTGTATTTAGTTTCGCATGAATTATATATGTATTATATAATATATCTTGTATAGGGGAATATATGTATATACAGAAACTATATGGGCCTGTTTGGTTGCTGGGTTGGACTGGGTTGGGTTGGGCTGGGTTGGGCTGGGTGAATAGTAATCTGTGAGGAGGAAGTCTTGTGAATAGTAACCAGGGTTGGGCCAACCCTGCCCAACCCTGCAACCAAACAGGCCCTATGGGTGAATGTGGAAATGAGAGAGAGGCAATAGGGTGTCGCGCAAAAACTACAGCAAAATATGTGAGGGTTCATGTGCAGAAGATCTGACTTACATTTGTACGCAATTATGCAAACGTTCGATGAATTCTGCGTAAAGTTCCCAAAATATCTCCACGTCACGCGTGAAGCACGTGAAGGGAGGATGTTTAAGCGGTTGGGCAGCTCTGGATTCTGGAGCATCCAATTTTACGGATCGGATGGTGGCTGTAGACCGCGTTCTTCCCCCAAATTGAAGATGCTCAAGGCAATGGTCAAGGCTTTGATCTCTGGCGATCGATCTCGAGCATCGCTTCATCTACTACCCCTCATGTTCCTCGATGTTGTGCGACTGAATATCCCTTGATGGGTCGCTTTTAGCGCAATGTTTCGAGATGAAGATGCTACAATTTGAATCATTGGTCTTTAAAGGAGGTGCTCGATGGCTTCAACAATGATCTCAATTCTCGGATCAACATGGCTCGCTCAATGTCTTGATCTGAGCGGTTGTAGCGATGGAGTTGCGTCCGATCATGTCTTCGATAGGAACAACTAAGTGGTCCTCATGGATTTCAAATTTTGCAGGTACTCGACGCATCTCCTTCAGGTGCGACCAAGATGATCTGAATGGTGTTCTCGACATGTGATTATTGTTCTAATGCAAGTCCCTGATGAAGATTCGAAGGCTGATGTAGATCCACTCCTCAACACACATGCAGGTACAGATTTAATTCTCAAGGCCGTTAACCTCGACCGGGTGATTAGGGAAACGGTGAATGGAAGACACAAACGGAGGCGATGGAGTTCTGTCTCAGTTACGGCCACTGTGTGGGCGGAGGTGTGCAGGTGTGTTGAATAGAATGGAAAATGAGAGGAGATCGAAGGGGATGCGAATCTCAATTATCGAAAAGCAGATTCGAGTGTCTATTTAGAGTAAAGATAGAGAGAATAGAGAGATCGAGAGGAGAAGCGATGGATTAAAAAGAGACGATAATGAGGAAACTCTATCTGGATCTAACTCGAATGGATGGGCGATCGCCTATAGATCGGATGCATGGGGAGATATGGAGCTCGAAGCTCCAGACGATTGTAGCCTCGATCGTGCCTGAAGGAGGCTCTGTACGAAGTTGCACGGCGGCGCAGCACTCCGGCATTGATCTTTCCCTTCCCCTTACCCTAGACCTCACGACGATAATGGACATGAGAGTTTCTATCACTCTCTACCTCTCAATCAGAGCTCACAGGATGTATAAGAAGAAAAATTGCGGATGATGGATCTAAGAGGAGGTGGAACCTATCAATAGAGAAATGGAGGTCCAGATGCAATGCACCTGGATGCAGATCTGGCCGTAAAAGAACAATGAAGGAGGAGGTTGGCTAATGGTCAGGTGATGGGGTGGTCCCAGGTGGTTAGGCCGATGGGAATGAGGAGGAGAGGAGGAAATGAGAAAAATAAGAAGAACATTCGAAGTGGGAAGAAGAAGAAAGGGGGGAAGAAGAAGGTTGAAAAGTTGACCTCATTTTTCTCCCTAATGAAAAGGTGACATGTGGCATAAGCTACTAGAAGACAAAAATCAGATAAACAAACGATCTATATAGTTATATACAATATTAATTAAATAAACAATTAATTTTATAAATAAAAGTTGTAAATAATAAAATAAATAATTTAATTAAGAGTTTTAATAAATAATAATTTGATTTAAATGATTAAATAATATAAATAGTGTAATTTACATGTATATATTACATATAAATAATAGTCTATTGATTATTAATTACTTATTTTAATAATTAAGTTATTTATTTTATATTTTATTAATTTAATATATTTTCATGAGGATTATGAATATTTTTTTATTTTATTTTAATAATATCTATTTGTTTAATAAATAAATAATATTTTGTACAATTTTATTCATACTATACCTATAACGAGGGATTTTGTATTTATTTATATTATTTACAATGGATTTTATTTTTTATTTTATTTACGAAGTATATTAGGAGTACAATATTTACAATATATGAAACACAACATAAATATCAAAAATAAATATAAATAAAAAAAGATTGTACACGTATACAAATAGTGTCCTAAAATCTACCTTTTGTTTATTAATTATTTTTTGGTAAAACCACTTTTATTTAATTGATAATTTTATAATATGAACTTTAAAAGTGAGTTTGTTCAATTCAGAGTTCACATGGTTCAGATATGAGGTTCAGAAGTTCTACTTTACTTTTTTTATTTTTTGAGATTTACTGACATTTCTTCATATTTATTTCAAAAATTTATTTTATATTTTCTTTCGATTTTTATGTACATTTTTAAAAAAATAATTAGGTTGATTGGTGTTAATAATGATTCAGCAATAATCGGAGATGTTTAATATACATATATTACACGTGTACAACTGGGATCAAAAATCAAAACTCATACGATTGATTCTAGTGTTTTTTAAGCATTTTTAGAAAATAGTATAAATTATAACTAGAAGTTTAAAAGTGAGTTTGGTTGATTTGGAGCTTTTTATAAATAGTTATGAACCATGGAATTTGGCCTTTACGGCTTTTTCAGTTCATTTTACCAATTTATGTATACATTAAATAATCTTTCTTACAATTTTACAAATTAATATACATTATTATAAAGATGTTGTAAGAAGAAAATAGTTTTATATGAGATTATCATAATGATAAATAAAATAGATGAATATGTGTACAAGGTGAATAATGTGTATATGTACATTGGTAATATATATTTTTTGATATTTTTATTAATTAATATTCTTGTACCCCCTAGTTATTTATTTTATTGACCAAGTCAATATTGACATGGTCTTGGGATTAAGATCAGCATGTACATATTTGCATATTCACATCTTTCTTTCTTTTATTTCTTCTTTTCTTTTTGTTCTTTTATTTTGGATGAAATAAGTGTTAAATATGTGATATTAACAATTGGAGTTATCATGTTAATTAATGATAAATAATTAATATTTGCATATTTTTTACCAAGGATTTTAGACAAAATGAAAGAATAAAGGAGATGAATCATGGATTCGTCAAATCCCTCGTGCACTTTGTGGTTGCTAATTATGCTTGTAATTTTGGTTACTTCCTTGTCATTTGGATTGGCAGTGGCTCTTGTTGCCATTCAAATTGTTTTTTTTATTTGAAAAGTTATTCAGTTCGTAAGCTTCTGCATCGTTCGTGGGATTGTTTATTCCCAACATTGGCAACCTTATTGCTGCTCTCCAAGAGGCAAGGTTTTTCCGGATAGCCGATTCGAACTCGACGAGTGATGATCACGCGAACTTGATGACCCTCTCTAGAGAACAATGCGCATGCGACGTTATGGAGGCGGTTGACTTGTACAAGAAGATGGACTTTATCTCTGGATAGAGCTCTGAGATGGACTCGTACAGGTTGAGATATTCCAGTATTCTCTCCAGCGAGATCTTCCTCTTGAACTGAAAGAACTAAACTGTTGGATCCTTTGCAACCTCTAAGAAGATGAATTCGTTGACGCCATACCCAAAAACATAATCGCATAGGAACCTTTACCTGGTAAATAGGGTCCTCGTGGCAAAGTGGGAACCACGACCCAACTCATGAGATTGTGGAGGAACGAGAGAAACATGCAATATATTTTATTTTCCTAGGCACGTGTTATAGAACATAGTATTGTTGCAACACTCTGATCATATTTCAAGGGGGAGTTGTGCCTATAGAGAGAAATATGGTCTGTGCTCCTGGAATCTGCGAATAGGATGCTCAAAGAATCATAGGAGTATAGTTATGCCAAGTTTAGCTCAATGCATCGTAACTTGATTTCTAAACCTCAACAACCACCCTCCCCCCTAAACATCAAAATATTTGGGATTTATGTTATAACTTTCCTCACCAAAGCTGAGGTGGGGCAATATATCACGTTTATCATGTCTTGTTATATCTTCTACATTTATGTTATGTCAACTTTTGGTTGTTGCCCTGCAGGAGTATGATTCCATAGGTGTGCACTTAGGACAACCTATTTGATTGAGTTTAAAGAGGCTCATACGAGTCGCTCTGAGTTGCAAGGTTGCCCGGTATAGGTGAAAGGCGAGAAACATTGTTCAAGTCCTTCGCCTCCTCCCAGCGCCGTCCCTGACATTTCGTAGGCCCTGAGCAAAAAAAAAAAGGGCCCTTATCGGAAAATTCGATGAACAATGTGCCCTTATATAATTCTATAAAATGTTGAACTTTAGCATTGAGTTGTTCACTAAAAATTCAATTCTATAAGAGCTCATTTTTTGATGAGTTGTTTCATCAATAATCGATTTCATAAGGGCTCATTTTTCGATGACTTGTTTCATCGAAAAATTCGATTTCACAAGAACTCCTTTTCGGTGAGTTGTTTTACTAGTAATTTGATTCTACAAGGTCTCATTAGGACGTATACTATTTTTTCTAAATTAAATGTTAGCTACATGTAAAAATGGACCCTTAATGTTGATGGAGCCCTGGGCCATTGCACTCGCAAACTAGCATCAGGGACGGCCCTGCCTCCTCCCACTCGAGCTTCTGCGCCTGCAGGACTTCAGTGCCATAATATATGTAGGAGCGTAGTAAAGCCAGAACTTTGGACAAATCAGAACTTAGATACAAGTTCTAACTTTGCCTAGCAAAATATGATAAACCTCAAAAATACATTCCCTAATGGAGGAAAAAGGATGGGCAGTTCTTGTCTCTATTCTTTTCTAAACACACTTCCCATTGCCGTAAATTTTGGTGAATTTTGACAAAATTTCCCTTCCAATATTGTTTCCCCACACCATCGATATCGATATTGTCCATGAATTCAATTTCTAGTATTTTCTCTAATATATCACATGAGATCAATGAAATGTAGGTGAGTTGTGAATATATTTTAGCAAATTCATAGAAGTTTGTTCCATGTCAACGAAATTTCTCAACATTATGCCATAACTTCGCATATTTGTTTATTTTTTTGTATATGCTTCATTGGCGAGTCATATTTTTGACAAAAAGCTTGTTATCTAACTTTTCCATATATGCTCATATATCACTAATGGAGATTATTATTTGTGATAATCCTATAGCTTACACACTTGCTCTCAATGCATAAACATTGTGATATATCTCTTTCAAAAATCTTCAAATAAACATGCATATTTGATTATTTGATATTTGGTTTCAAGCCCTCAATGTCATTGTGTTCACAAAGGGGGCATACTTACTTCCCATTATTCCATCTCCAGTTTCTTGGGTTAGTTAGTGAGATCAAGGTTTAGAAAATGAAAGGAGAAATGAGGCAGTTTCTCTTGAAATGGGGCGATGCGTAGCCTTAAGATCATCAAGGCGTAAGCCTCGTTTTCTCTTGAAAACATGCATTTTATCAAACTTATTACATTAAAATTAATAGAAATATGTTATAAATACTCATCTTCGTGAATCTAAATCAATGAAAGAACTTGTAGCATGCATCTTTGATGTCATGGAGGAGCAATATTTCCAATCCGAATTAAAAGATAAAAACATACAAAAGCATGGTAAAATCATTTAAGTAAATATATTAATATAAATCCAACTCATGTCATCTAATAAACATATGATTCTGCATTCTATATCACAATATTTATTTCACCAAACATCTCCAATATTGAAATATATTTGCACCATTTCATATATTGATATACCTTCAATCTTACCCGATTGTTCATCATGCAACATTGCAATGTTCTTTTTTAACCTCGCATAATATTGGTAGATGAAACCCGTCATTTGAAATTGGGTCTCATTCTACAAGGGTATTGTATATATGAACCACCTCAAGATTAGAGATCGTAATCATCCTTTTGCACTAGTGTTCTTCCACCTTCAAGAAAGCGAGTCGTTATTGGTTGAAGGGTTTCACAAGGGGTTGGGAGGTGGAGGGGAATGTTGACAGATCTTTTTAGGGTTAGTGGGTTCATGTATATTTCACATGACCCACTTAAAACATGCAACACCTCAGTCTAATGCCTCGCCTTGAGCGTCTCGAGACATGTTCTTTTCAAACATTGAACAATGCCTCCATTTCAAATGGATTCAATCCCTTTTGATAAAGGAGGCTGCGAACGTGGAAATCAAACTGATATGATATAAAATCGTTATTGCCATCATTAAATGAACATCATAAGTGACACATATGAGTAGCATACATGATACACGAATCCATCCCAAGAATTTCTAGTAATAATGTGTTACTACCTAGTATCTTGTATATATTCTATGAATTCTTTGATCTTTAAACTTGTAGTGTGTAATAGTTTTTCTTGTTAGTTTTATATTTTACTTTGTGCCACATACATTAATGTTTCCAAGTTGTACATGATGTGGTAGAAGTTAAAATCTACCCATTATCCATTATTTTAGCAAGCACATTTCTCTTCTAAGTTCCATATTTTACTTTGTGAGACATATATCGATATTTCCACAATTTTGACAACGTCGGCAAAATAGCTACGAATTTTCAAAAAAAAAATCCTTTACTTGCTTTTGGTGAATTGTAAGTGAAATCGACATTTAAGGCTACGACATGCTTCTATGAAATATGAAACCAAATGTCCCCATTTGAGAGAGTGCCATGTTGAATGATATGCAATATGTGCTACTAAGGATTATCCAGTGCATGGGTTATCAAGCCTATGATGTTTGTGACCTTGCATTTTCCAATATGATAGCTTGTTTATTTTAGTTCTCTTTTGTACTCTTTTGTAATCTTCCTTTTACCTCTATCAGGATGAGAGCATATCAATGATATCACTACAATGAATCTTTTACTCTATTTCTCTAAGTTTTTCTATTTATTTCGCAGATATAATTTCCAGTGTTTAATACATATTGGCGGACATGGCATAAACTAAAATATTCTTTAAATAGAGAAAATGAATTGCACTATGTGCTATCATTCTATATCCTACAACAATTATTGTTATTTTTGCTTTTAATGTTACGATATTTTGGAACTAGAATGAAATGGTTGGTCAAAGATTATATCATCATGACTTGATTTTTCTCTTAATGTGTTCTTAGGGCATGCATGCCTATAAATTGGTAGACTCATGCCTGTCAAATTACAAGTCATGTGTTGTTGGCGCTTACTAATTACCGGTAGGAAAAAAAGGGACAAATTTCATCCAATCACCACAAACCTCAAGGTTAATGTATACGTAGCCTATATATATCATGCTTATGAATGGGTGATTCTATCGCGTACATCGTAATTATAAAAGATAAGGGTAAACATTTGCCCTAATATGCAGCTTTGAAATTGTATTGCTAGACCAAAAGATTTATATCCCAGAGTCCCGGGTCATTGTTTCGGTCATTGGGTATAATAAATGACGGGTAAATTACAAAAATGAGATTGATCTTTATATGGATTCTCAAATCAAGGACTAATCTTTAGATTATGACAAACAGGGGACTCGATTTTAATTTAACTGCAAAGACCCCAACGACGTCAACAGATGACTCAATTTGTGATGTAGATGGACGAGTATACACCCGCCTATTAGGGTTTTGTTTTCACCTTCCCCATTTGTTCGTCACACACACAGAATAAAAACCTCCATGTTTCTCCCACACTGCAGTTTCATGACCAACTGCGTCGATCACATCGAGCCTCCCAGCAACTCCCCTCCAGAAGACAATGCAACTTGGAGTTTAGCAGCCATCCCCCTCGAAGCTCCTCCCCACCATCGACGATTTGGGTAAATCCCTAATTTTTTAACTCCTGATATAGGTGTTGACATGTATTTGGGGGTTGGGTTTTAAGGTTCGAAATGGGGGCACTCGTGCACAACTCTGGGAAATGTCTCGATGTACGTCGTTCATAGGAAATGGAGTATGGCGATTTGGGTAATGCATCATCCAACGACGATTTAGGCAATGCATAATCGATTTTATACCAGCTCTTCTGATTGTACTTGTTAATTATATATGGAGAATAAATCCAAATGAACAAGAAACGACATTCCCAAAATCCCAATCCCCTTTTTTTTCTTTAGCAAGCACTTAAGTACGATGAGAGATTTGATCATTTGTTAATGACAAGTTACTAAATAATCCCAATCCAAGTTGGGAGGGTTGGAGCCACGGGTAGGAGTGCTTGCAAGGGCATGGTACTTGCAAAGTGAAATGTGTACATTTGTTATTTGCTTCCTTGTCAAATTGCACGTAGTCTGATCTGCTTGGACGAATAAATAAACATTATACATATACATTATACCAAATAAGCCTAGCATCAACATTGTCGAATCATTGCCAATGATGTCCACAACTTGAATCATTAATTGGCCATTTGCAATCGATGTCCATTTCATAGACCTAATGATATGATGATTTTTGGGTAATGCATCAAGGTTTCTTGACTGATATCTCGTACTTTGTTTTTTTTTCTCTTTTTTTTTTGATGTGTTCATAAAAGGTTAAGATCATGTTGAGAAGGGATATGTGTATAATATTTTTTTATCAAGTGATTTTAGTTTGTGATTTGGTTACTGGTAAATTAAAAGCTTAAAAGCAGATTGTTGAATTTGCAGGCGATGAAGATTATTTAAGAAACCTTGATTCTGCTAAGGTTCTCCTTATTGTGGCATTAGGAGAACTCGTACTCTTGTGTCTTTTCCATTTAATTTCAAGATATTATGTCGTCATCATCCTCGTCGAGATAAAATTGGCCAATGCTTCATCATAATGAATTGAGAGGGTATGAGATTGATGGATATTGTAAATGTGGATTCCAAGTTCACTACGAACTTCTTGGACTAACGGAAATCTAGGTTTATGGATGTTATCGATATGCCCATAGTGGTTGTGATCAGTGGCATACACAAGACTTTAGTTTGGGGGGCGTTGAGTCATATAATATAATTACAACAAAAAATATGTAAAACATAATAAATGTATTAAACATTCCTTTTTATATATTAATCAAAGTGGTGTTTTCAAGAGCCAATCTTGTCAGACAGATGAAGAGCCACGTCAAGCATTGAGAGTTGTTTACAAGATGACATCTTCTTATATAAAACTATTTGATCCAAAAGAAAATTTGATTCCATTTAAATCTACACACTAGTTTATATTGTATATTTATCATCGAACTAAAGAATTATCACCTACATATACTTTGCATGATTTTCGTGAGTTAATCGATTATTATTAATGAAATCATTTCATTAAAACATGCAAATAAACCTATTCGAAAAATTAAATAGTTCGATAGATATAAGACAAAATCTTTGAAGAGATGCAAAATTAAATTAAGATACAAGCATAATACAGGATATAGTTAATCAAATAGCAAGATTGCTACCACTAAATATAAATCCATGTGAATGGAGGGAAACTAATAATTGATCCTCTACAATTGATGGAATAATGGCGAAGTACTCATGATGTCGTTGTTTTTCACACTTGAGGAACCAACATCGTATTGGGCAACGAGCGCATGGCATTTGGGAAGGTGGCAACAAATGTGTAACACGGATCGTCTGCTGTAGCGGGGCTACTGCAGACTCTGCTAGGGCCTTTGGAGCCGTTCGACATGATCGAGCGGTTCCCATGAAATCCCTTTGATCCAGGCCCACATACAATGGGATTTCGCGGGAACCGCTCGATCATGATCGAGCGACTCCAAAGGCCCCCAGCAAAGTCTGCAGTAGCCCCGCTACAGCAGATAATCCGCTCCCACAAATATGAGGTATATGTGGGTATTGCTCACTGATGAGGAAATACTACAAGGATAATATGATTTATTTTCGTGACAGTGAATATCGAACGATGTTGCAACATCATAATGAGCAAACAATGCACATAAGAATGGATTGGGAAGGAACCGACTAGACTAGATACTGAAAGTAGGGGATTAACAAGATCTCCAAGAGAGCCTCATAAGTTCCTTACAAAAAACGTTAAGAAAGTACATGCTTGAGTGTAATGGGTACCAAACAAATTTTACCAAATGAGGAGGGGCACGTGCCCTAAATGACATGTTGTGAATGATCATTAGATATACATAAATAGTGAGAATGGATGCACAAAATTTCATGTCCTGCTTGGATGTAAATGTGACTCAGATAAAGATCTTAATGGTTGATTATTCTTCTTGACCTCTCTGCCCAAATCTTGGTAGAAGTCATTATCGAAGTATCAAAATCAGGAGACTTTTTAGGTGATCAATAATGAATCCAACTAGTTTGTAGACACCATAAACGAATGCTACGTCCAATTTATGTCACATAATAAACACACGTTGTATAACGACAATGTAACAACAATCCCATGAGTGACGTTCTACTAAAAATAGAAATGCATTGTCAATTTCTATAGGGTCGCCAATCTTCATTAAATTATCATCCTCTAAACATGTGAAACTGACCAACAACTGATCTACACAAAACATAATAAAGTACCTAACAAGATCATATGTTTGTCAACCGACCTTTACAAAAAGACAACTAGTATACCCCATCAACAAGTGAGAATGCCCACCCAAAAAAACTCCACCAATAACCCTACCAAACAAGATAACATGTACTCTATCAACAATTGATATGTCCTCCAAAAAACTCCACCGATAGTCGGCACCAAAAAACTCCACAAGCATCCACCTCGTGGTAATGCCTAAAATACAGATATGAAAATGATCAATCTTTCTAAAAAAATGACGCATTTAATGTGACAATGCTTGCATGTTTTCCGTGAGGAAGGGAAAGACATGCAAAAACACTAGACCAATTCATATCCAGCAAAATTGAACCATAATGAACCACCTACACTATAGAAAAAGATATTATCAATTTTATTGGTTGCCTAAATTTAGAAAGGTATATTCACATTACTTACATATTAGTGTTCGTTGAAGGAATTTAAGTTGATCCCCTGTGGATTCTTCTTTCCCTCGTAGTGGCCTGATAAATCCATGAATTATCACCATATTTATTATTATCCTTCTAACTTAAACAATTCAATAAGACTCATTGTTTAAACTCACATTAACAAATTAATCGTTGTATACGAATAACACTAATTAATTGTATATAACTATTATGCCTTTATGTTATGTCTTTTCTTAAATATTAAAAATTCCATGAAAATTAGTTATATATATGTGTGTGTAAACATTAAATATAAATTTAAAATACAAAAAATCACAAAACATATTAAAATAATATTTGTATTTACTTGAAAATACTTCCAAAAAATTATCTATGTAAATATGGCGTACTTTGACTTTGGATTTTACATGAAAATTGTAGCTCTTGAAAAGATCTACAAATTTAATGTCAAAATATTTTTTTTAACTTGGAGACTCTAACTATTTTATTTGTATTTTACTAATAGGTTTTCATTCCTCTTGATTCATATTAGACCATGTGGCTTCGCCCCATCAACCCACGTGGCCCGACCCTTGTTTAATACCCGCCTTCTCTCCATAGTCGTTTGATACCCTTTGATGATCCCATCAGAACCACGCATCTCCGCAATGCCCCCATCTATTTGATCAACTGAGATCAGAGCACATCGAACCACCCATTCCCACCTCACTCATGACCATTGGATGCACCTCATCCAGCAATCGTGGCTTGTCTTCTTCCCCCAAACCGCGTTCCTCTGCACATCAAAACATGTAACCACCCGATCTTCAACCATTTCCCCCCACATCCTCGATCATCGTCTCCGTCAACTAATTGGTCCCCATCGAAGACCTAACTCCCATCTTCGACGTCATTGACCTAACTACCAAGTCCAAGTCCACCCTTCCTCCAACGACTGGGGAGGTAGTTGCACATAGATGAAAACCACCTAGAACCTAGCCTAACCTCTTCAAATAAACCTTCTCTGTCCACCCGCACTCTTGTCCACCATTTCACGCATGGAGACACATCCACCCCCTCCTCCTGTGACGTATGAGTGAGGAGGCAATGAGAGATGACGACCAGACCTGCAGGTGTCAACCCAAGGCCTTCAGCCATGCTACAGAGCCTCAATGGTTGTTGTTCGAGTTCCCTGGTAGGCAGCCCAGGTCGAGTGAAGATCAGATCTCTCACGTGCTACGACCCTGATTCTGGACTGCCAAATCCTCCCATATCCGTATCTGGTTACTCAGCAATAATTATTTATCAATCACAACTAACATTCAGAAATAAATTGCAATTAAAAATACTAAGAAGAAAGTATTTAGTACTTTTTCATTCACAAAATAAAGTTTACATGGTACATTGTCCCACTATAACCATTTACATGTACATCGTCTAGCAAGGAAATACACAAAAAATACTAACTACCTTATAGAGTAATGCTACTAAGGCTGAGTGGATGGCTATTGTCAATGTGATGACTCTCCAATGTCTGTTGGATTTCCAAAAATCATGGGACAAAGATTAGCGAGTGCTAAGTAACTGAGAAGAGAAAAGCAAAGAAGTAGTGTAGTTTAGCGAAATTTATTATACCATGAAGTTTCATTTCTTCTCATTAGTAGTCCTATACCTTCTATTCCATGTGAGGGATTAGTCTAGGAATTTACCTCATCATTCATAGACTCTGAAGCCGTGGACACTTCAGGATTGGAGGTTGCGTTGATCCGGTGAGCTTATACCATCGCACATCGTCTCAACCAATCCTTCAATACTGCCCCGACAGAGATTCCTTTGTTTTATTATCCAAGGTTCCAAACCCTCGGTATGATAAACAAAGAAGCACACCATCCTCGAGGACCTGGTAGCTTAAAACTGTAGGCTAACATTTACTCACCAATTACTAGCAGTTCTAAATGAATGTTATCGAGATCCAGCCACTGTTGAATCACCCATGCCTCCACATAGCACGACCACATCTTCTGTCAGTAAACCCGCCTATTGGCAGTCGAGTACCACACGTTGCAAATAATTTATTTAGTACGCTCAACATATCTAAACAATCGTGTACCACCTAGGTTGGCCTACCAATACGGATGCTCTTCTGATACACCTACATGTTGCATGCTTGACCTGCAATATCTACTCCAAGTCTTCCTTATCATAAAAGATAGTATGGAACTAGAAACCATATCTCATTTATGATATATCAATTTTCAGTTAGTATTAGTATAATATTGCATAATTACCGCATCAACTGCAAGGATGATTTATTTCACCAATTCTATTGTAGCAATTATTTTATAGTAAATCATGAAATAAGCATGTGAACGTTCTTCACAATAACAAGAATGATAAACATATATTCTTATCAGTTTAACTTGAAAACCCAATAGCAAGAGGCAGTATTTCATTACCTAATGGAGCTCTATCTCGTGTATGCAGTGCTTTATCATAAGTCATTTTCAGAAAGGATGATTTACAACTCCTGAAACTATTGAATTCCATTTTTGTATCAAGAACACTAAGAACGTGTCAAGAATGATAAGAAAGAACGAAGAACATGAAGAACATATTTTCTCTCAAAATTTCAGCAGAGCTTCTCCTTATACTGGGTGATATTCCAAGGAAAATTTTGCAGAGTTTCCTCTTATACAGGGACAAATTTCTATGAAAATTTCGGTTGAGTTTTCCCTTGTATTGTGATGTCTTTCAAAAGAAAAATGGAAAAAGTTTCCTTTATAAAATCATTGAGAGGAAAACATTAGTGAAACAGAAAGAATATAACAAAACTGCGAACGATGGAGAATCGGTAGATACAACGTGTCTTAGATGAGCGAAGTGTGTGACGTATCACAGGGTTACTGATGTGCCCAATCACCCGCACATAAGTAGGGCATTACACAGATTTCTCCATCAAGAACACTATAAAATCTATAAAAATTGTTGAATTAGCAAGTCTCTTTTCAAGGGTTAGTGAGTCATATGAAGAACATGTATGCTCACTAACGGCCGAGCCGCCTGCACCTTAGAAGGGATATGCTCAGATTTCTCCTTGAACCACAATACCAAATGTATTGAAAAAGAATATGAATCGAAAACCTAGCTCAAGTTATATCTTACTTACAAAGCCAACTAGGCGAGGATCGCACTATCGTCCTCCTCCTTGTTCTCCCAACAGCACTTCACTGATGCTTCTTCCATGCCTCCCTCTCCTCCTCCCAACCTCTTAACCCTAGCATTCGAGGTAGTTGTGGTAGTGTAAATTGTAGAGAACAAATGGGGATGGGGGGCTATTTATAGGGTTTCGAAAACCGCTAACCATGGTTAGTAAACTATGGTTTAATCCATAACCGAGGTTAGTGGCCCATGGTTTTGGCTAAGTCTTATATGAAACTTAGGGCTTAAATTAGAATCTTTCAGAAACTTCTAGATTCGCTAATAATACTTGATGAATCCACGATTCATCATCTTTATTCTTTTATTTTAGCTTCATTTCCTTAGTCAAACACTTGTAAATACCGACTAATTTCATGAAATTTCCATTTTGCATGCATTTGTTAATATGCATTTTTAACACTTTTTGTATTCAAAATAAAAGAATAAAGAAGAAAATAAAAAGAAAATAAAAATAAAGGATGAAATTATGGAATGAATGTAGATTGACCACGATACCCCCATCATCCTAGGACGCCCGTTCTTGGTCACAACCAAGGCAGTGTTCGATCATGATAGCAGGAAGGTGTACTTTCATGTCGAGGGCGAGATCATACAAATAAAGATGATTGACGAGAACAGAGCGCGAGGTTCATCCTGCTCAGAGCAGCTCAGTAATTCAGAGCAGATGACAGAGTTAGAGCGAGACGTCCACCAGGAGTGCAATTTTCTGATTACAGATGATGAAGCCGCTTGGTCTGATCCCATTTCACGAGACATCCTCTCACATTCAGACTCCACAGATTCCCAGATTCCAGTAGAGGAGAGCTTGGAGAGCACACTCTTGGCAGAGGACACATTCGAGGTTGCAGACCGCGTTTCGGATAGTGAGGCAGTTTCTTTCCCTTGTGATTCAGATTCAGATCCCTCGGAGTCAGATATCGATTGGGAAGAGTTTGATGAGTTGAAACTGTGTCTGATTCCAACAGGGACAACAGCTAGGGTGGAGACTGATCCGATACAGAGCACAGATACACCAGTAGAGCAATCTACCCCAGATTTCCATGATCAGCGAGAGTTCTCCTGTGCAGATTTGGTCACCTTCACTCAGACTTTTCAGAGGCCGGATTTACCAGCTCCCAAGCCCAGAGTTGAAGCCCTTGCCACAGTCGCTGAAGTATAGATTCCTTGTGGGCGAGCATGAGATGCACCCAGTCATTATCTCAGCATATTTGACTGGAGAGCAAGAATCTCGTTTGATGGAGGTTCTTGAAAAGAACAACAAGACGATAGGATGGAGCGTAGCTGATATCCAGGGGATAAGTCTGGCCATGTGCTCCCACCATATCTATCTCGAAGAGGACGCTAAGCCATCGTGTGAGTTCCAACGACGGCTGAACCCAAACCCTCGAGAGGTTGTCATGAAGGAGATCTCAAAATGGTGGAGCACCGATTTTATCTACCCCATCTCCGACTCCAAGTGGGTTAGTCCATTACATGTGGTGCCCAAGAAGACGGACATCACTACAGTTGTGAGCGAGTCTGGAGAGGAGATAGCTACCCGGGTACCCACTTCTTGGATGGTCTGTGTGGACTACAGATGATTGAATCGGGACACCAAGAATGATCATTTCCCGCTACCTTTTATTGATCAGATTATAGAGAGGCTAGCTGTGACGAGTCATGACTATTTCCTTGACGGGTACTCCGGCTACAATCAGGTGGCCATTGCGCCCGAAGACTGGGACAAGATTACATTCACATGTCCATTTTGGGCATATGCTTTCAGACGGATGCACTTTGGTCTATGTAATGCCCCGATGACATTCCAAAGGTGCATATTGTCCATCTTCTCGGACATGGTGAGTGATTATTTAGAGGTCTTCATTGATGACTTTTCGATCTATGGCTATGGGTTTGATGCTTGTCTCGACTGCCTAGACCGCATCCTTCAGCGATGCATCGAGGTCCATCTTGTTTTATCCTGAGAGAAGAGTCACTTCATGGTGACTCAAGGGATGGTGCTTGGTCATATCATCTCCAACATGGGCATGGAGGTTGATCCGGTCAAGGTGGATATCATCAGGAAACTCAATCCACCGTCCAACTTGCGCCAGTTATGGTCTTTTCTGGGGCACATCGATTTCTACTGACGATTCATTCATGATTTCAGCAGGATTGACCGACCGTTGACTGTTTTGCTGACCAAAGATACCGAGTTCATTTTAGATGAAAAGTGTCTTGCGTCATTTGAGACTCTCAAGAGTCTAGTTGTTGAGGCTCTTGTCCTTCAGTCGCTTGATTGGTCTCTCCTATTCGAGATCATGACGGATGCATCCGATTTTGCCATAGGGACCGTGCTGGGACAGAGGAGGGATGGAGTGCCTTTTTCTATTCACTACGCTAGCTGTACATTGGATGCCGCGCAGCGGAACTACACCGTCATTGAGAAGGAGATGCTGGCCGTAGTTTTTACCTTGGACAAGTTCAGGTCTTACGTCTTTGGATCGAAAGTGACTATCTTTACTGATCATACCGCCATCAGGTATCTCGCGGCAAAGAAGGATGCAAAGCGAGATTGACTAGATCGATCCTTCTATTTCAGGAGTTTGGTATTAAGATTAATGATAAACCTGGAGTCAAGAATGTGGTGGCGGATCATCTCTCCTTATTAGAGCATCTTGAGGAATCTGAGCAGACTGACCCCATTTCTGAGACCTTCCTAGATGAGGTGATCCTTGCTATCGCATCGCTCCCATGGTACACTGACATTGCGAACTATCTTGTTGCCAAGAAAGTTCCACAAGGTTGTCCCAGACATCGACTTGAGACCTTCCTTGCGAAGGCCAAGTTCTACCAGTGGGAAGATCCCATCCTTTATCATGAAGGAGGGGATAACATCTGACGTCGGTGCATTCCTCGGGAGGAGCACCATAGCGTCCTCACATACTGCCACAAGCTTGAGGCAGGAGGACATCACTCTGGGAGGAGATGTCCTCTGGGAGGAGAATGACACAGAAAGTGCTCCAATCTGGCCTATGGTGGCCTGCCCTCTTCAAGGATTCTAATGAATTCGTGAAGAGGTGTACTAACTGTCAGAGGATGGGCACTTGTGGACAGATGATGTCGATGTAGCCCATTCACTTATGTAAGGTTTTTGACGCATGGGGCATCGATTTCATGGGTCCATTCCCTAAGAGTCAGGGATTCGAGTACATTCTATTGGTCGTGGATTATGTTAGTCGTTGGGTTGAGGCCATTCCCGTCCAAACCACAGATGCTAGGACTGTTTGCAGATTTTTGAGGAAGAATATCATTTCATAGTTCGGGGTGCCTAGAGTTTTGATATATGACGGGGGGAGGGGGGGTCTCATTTCGTCAACGACAAGGTAAAGGCCATTGCTAGCGAGTTTAGCATAGACCATCGAGTTGCCACTCCATATCACCCTCAGACCAATGGTCTTGCTGAAGTGTCGAACATGGAGATCAAGATGATATTGCAGAAGGTAGTCCGCCTAGACCGAAAGGATTGGTCATAACTTTTGGACTCGGTCTTGTGGGCATATCGGACTTCCTTCAAGACTCCTTTGGGTACATCTCCCTTTCGCCTTGTTCATGGCAAGCCCTGCCATTTACCTGCTGAGATTAGGCACACATCACTTTGGATTGTCACAGATATATTATTGGATCCAGTGAGTGTAGGAGATCAGAGGAAGGCAGAATTGACAGCCCTGGAAGAGCTTAGAGACACAGCCTTTTCGAGCAGCCTACAGTACAAGGAGAGAGTGAAGAGATGGCATGATTCTCATATCAGTCACAAACAGTTTGAGCCGGATCAGAGTATGGTTGTTTGATGCTAGGCTTAGATTATTTCTAGGGAAGTTGTAGAGCAAGTGGAATGGACCATACCTAGTCCGAAAGGTACATGACAATGGGAGTATCGACATATCTGAGATGTCATCTGAGTCTTCCTTTCATGTTAACAGGCAGCGGCTCAAACCATATCTAGATTATGAGCCGCTGGTCGCTGATGTCGCCCTGATTCATTTTGCATGAGATGTGGTCTTTGACTCACATCTATTGCAACTCAAGCCCGATTATCACTGTCTTCTGCCTTGTATAGATCCAAGTGTCCATATCATCTCATTCTTTAGTCCAACACCCCATTTGCATCTTGTGATTATGATATACTTAGGATGCACTTTACCCTAAGTATAGGAGGGTGCCAGACTCTTGATCATTCTTTTGATTCTTTTTACATCTATTTTACTGCCTATACTTAGGGATATTTTACCCTAAGTATAGGGGAGGTAGACCATGTACATTCGATCACTCGGATTTCCCTTTATGTACAACCTGCTATACTTAGGATTACTTGATCCTAAGTATATGGGAAAACATCGAGCCCTCTCATTCTATTCTTTGATTCGTCGTTGTAGTATAGCTTTCCTTTCCACTTCCCTATACTAAGCACGAGTTATGTCGTCTTCATCGCTCTTGATCCACTATGAGGACATCGTTCGAGCTAAATATATGGGGGTGTCGTATATATTTCATATATACTTTAGTCATAACTCGTACTTTGTGTGAGCGGGTTAATAAATAAAATGGCTAAAATCCTTTATTAAAAACATGATTTTTTTAAAATTTTTCTTGTACATAAAATTCTTTCTTGCACATACATAACTATTTATAAAAAAATATTTTTGTAAAAATGTTTGTAAAAATATTTTGTTTGTAAAAAGTTGTGTAAAAATGTTGATATAAAAATTATATATATAGTACAAACTTTTTGTAAAATGTTTGAAAAAAATAAAAGTTTGCAAAAACCCTCAGGTAAATGTGTGTAAATAGTTTGCAAAACTTCTGCATCCATGCATACATTCAAACATTTTTCAAAAATTTTGCATGTTTTCAAAATTTTGCATAAAAAAGCTTTTTGTATACACTTGTACATTCTTTTGAATCATAGATTGACATCTAAACTAGCCTGGAATTAAATTGAAAAATGGAGCTTGGTTAAGATCTTAATCCACCTAATTCTAAGAGGAACCTTATAGGACTTAGGATTGAGGCTCTTCAGGTCCATTGGTGACTTAATTCTTTGAGTCCACTAGGCTATGATCACATGTCATCTTGATGAGCCTAAGTAGAACATTTAACAACGCACACATGACTCTCACAGACAATGGCTTTACTTGCACTAGCACCTTACACATAGCTCTCTATGGATGAGATAGTGAGGAGGCAGTTTCCTTTGGCTTGGGGTAGCATACGAGGGTAGTAATTCTAGGCGGAACCTCTCGTCTTCTTTTAGTGAAGGAAGTGTGTCTCAACTTGGTCTGATAGCATTGAGGTCTAAAGACAGGAGTTATGGGTTGCAATAATGCTTCAAAAGAGGGATAGTCTACTGGCTCAAGAGGAAAAACTCCTTATGTATATATGTTGCACCATGTAGATATGTTGTACATATGCACATCGAAAAAAAATACGTACAAAAGAAAGAAAAACTCCAAAAAAGTGACGGGTCTGATAGAAAATGAATAACCACCAGAGTGTGTATAGCCAAATAAAGCAAAGCTTATGTTACCCATTCTCATCTCATGAAGCTTGCAAAGGGAGACTTAGCTACACTGGTTGGGCTCCCAGGGATACATGACTACACTGGTCATGGTCCATTCTCTTCTTCCTCCTCTTCTTAAGCTGGTTGAACTTGAACTTAGAAGGGGCTCCTCAAGGAAAGAGTTGCCAGACTAGGGCATTAGAGTTAACTTGTTGAGAGGGGTTGTTACTTTGCCATTTATGAGGCGGGGAGTGATAAACGCAGAATTGAACGCGGTCGTATTGACTCACAAGGCGAGTCAACAGTCGGTGTGTTGACCACACAAAATCCTAGGTTTAATCAACAATTAACCCACACTACAGATCAACAATTAGAAATAAATGTGGAGTTAAAATTTATTTTTAACTCTACACAAAATGTATAGCAAGCAAGTATGCAGAGAGTTCGAACACAGGGAGCAAACAGGGTAATTCAAAAAAATGTGCGTGAGTGAATGTGTAAAGTGTCTACACTAAGCAAGCAACAAATATTTTTGTGGGGTTTTGATTTTTATTTTTTTATTTTTTTGAATTTTTAATTTTGTATTTTGATTTTTAATTTTCTGATTTTATATTTTATATTTTTTTTCTTTTTTTTCTTTTTCAATATTGGAATATAAAGACAATGTAATAAAAGAGAAGATAGAATATTAATAAAAATGTGCAAAAATAGCCAAAAATTCAGAAATAAAATCTTTTGGTATTTTTATAATTTTTTACTGTTTTTTGTGATTTTGGGTATTTTTCCAAATGTTTTTGGTATTTTTAAATAGTGAAACAAACTAAAACAGTGGACAAGCTACTGGCTGGGGTAAAATGGGAGTCAAAAATAGCAAACAGCCACAAAATTTTCCCAAACCAATTTTCTAATAAAGATAATAAAATAAAGAACAAGCAAGAGCTGAGTCTATATTTTTTTGAGTTTTCTTTGATTTTATATATTTTTTTTGAATTTTTTAAGTGTTTTGAAATTTTTAGGGTTTTTCCTTTGAGATTTTTAGTGATTTGGACTGACACTAAAATAGGTTAAAATAGACACTAGGGAATTTTTTTGGAATTTTTCGAGGTATTTTAATATTTGTTTGGCATTTTATAAGCTAGATAGTAGACAAAAAGCAAGTTTTTTATTTTTAATAAATATAAAAATGAAATAAAATCAAAAACTAAAAATATGGCGTGGAAGAACAAGCATACAAGAGCTTAACCCTAATTTTTGAGAATTTTCGGAATTAAAATGATTGTCCAAACAAATAGATCAAGCAAGCAATAATTAAAGGCCTAGCAGGGACTATATTGCAAATAGACAGAAGTCCAGGGGCATACATGCAATTTTCCATAAAAGTTTGAACTGAATATTTAATTCACAGGACCAAACATAAATCACAAAAGCCACAGGGGTATCGGCGCAAATTTCCCTACCAGGGCGCGTGACTTGCACGCACCTAGCGAGGACTAAAAAGTAATTTCCACAAAAGCCGAGGACTTACATGCAATATCTCCAAAAATTTAACACTTAATATCAGAGTTTTGGTACTGAAACGAAATAAGCCAAAGGTCGAGGGCCTCTATGCAAAATGCCCGCACCTCACGTGTACAGGTCACGTGAGGTGACGTGGACGAGGACCTAGGTGTAAATATTTAAAGTTCGAGGGCCTTTTTGCAAACTTTACAAAATATTTGAACTACTGCGAAAAGTTTTGGAATTAAAACTAAATTACAAAAATGGCGGGGGTGTGACTGCAAAATACCCTCGTCGGGACGATCCAACGGTGGAGCTTTCCCCCACTTGCCACGTGGCAGCACGGCGAGGCTCGATGATGGTTCGGCGATGGACGTCCGAGATTAGATCCTCCTTGGTTGATCCAACGGTCGAGGCGAAGGAGGATCGAACGGGGGCTGTGCGATCTGGGAGGAGTTCCTTGATCCGACGGCTGGGAGGTGATGACAAAGAACAGCGACGAACGCCGACGAGGCGAACTTCGTCGTCCCCGATCTCTGTCCTCCGGCGATGGCAGGGCTTCAAAATGGACGTGGAGCGTCCTGACGTCTTCCTCTTCCTCCTGGAGTCGTCAAAAACCCACGGCGATGGCCGTGGTGCTCGCTGGTAGCTGGCGGAGCTACGAGGCTTTGAAAACTCCGGCGAGCTTCAAAACTCGTCTCCAGGCATGCTTGGGCGTGCGTTGACCTGCAAAAAAAGTCAAGAGGTCCAGGGCAAACTGCCTGGACCTCTGGATGGGCGTGGGGATGCGTGATACGAGGTGGCGATGAACGACCGGAGGTGCGCTCCGGCCAAGTGAATGAATCGAGCGAGATAAGCGATGGAACTCTAATTTTTTGGGGGGCTTTTCATCCTAAGACTAACAGGAACTTAATGCATGAAAGAAATAAATGGGGAAAGGCCCTCAATGGCCGGAACCAGAGGAAATGTCGAACCTCGACCGCCGGAGTTGCGGGAGGTGTGGGAGACGCCTCCGACCTCTGAAGCCTTGGCTGAAGAGCTCTCATCGGAGCTGTCACCTCCAGGAAGCTATGGAGCAAGAGATAGGCGCGAGGGGTGGACCGAAGGGAATCCAAATTCAAACTGAAGGTCGGGGGTTCTCTTTATTTGGTTTGACCTCGAGCTGCAGGGGTTCGAAGATCAACGATTCTGGAGCGTCTCAGTGATGCAATCTCCAAGGTAATCGCAAGGCGGGCAAGGTGGTTGGTAGGGAAAGAAGATTGTAGAAGGGTGCGAGGCGAAATGGTGAAAGGATTGGCTGGGAAAAAGCCAAGAAAATGGCTCAAAAACCAAACCACTGACAGGGGGTAGGTGGGGAAGGCGACCAGTTGACCGGGGTCAACTGGTGGCGCCTCCTGGTTGGTCCACGTGGACCAAACAGGAAAAACCCACTGGAAATGATTTGTAAAATCGATTAAAATAGAAAAAGATTTTATTAATTTTAGGTTATGAAATAAAAAATGTTTCTTATTTTCTAAATAATTTTATGGTGATTTTTAATTATTTTTATGAGGCTTATTTTTACAAGTTCCCTTTTATAGCCCAATATAGGTATATTACCTATGTATTTTAGTATTTTATTTTTATTCTGTGTATTTTATTTTTATTTTTTTTTATTTTTTTATTTTCTAAAATTATAAAATACTTTTATACATGTAAATATATTTTTATTTCATTTTTCTGATATGTTTTGTATGTTTAATAAAATATAAATAAGTATTGTATAGGTATATTTATAGGTATAATACCTATGTATTTTATATAGGTATTTTTATTTTATGTTTCTTTTGGGTTTTTCTTCTGATTTTAATGTACATATATGTTACAGGTAATATTTACAAAATAATAAAAATATAAAATTATAAACATAATTAATAAATGATAAATTGAATATTTTAATATGTACAAGTATACAATAGGGGTCCAAAACTCAACTTTCAAACCGTAGCTCCGCCAAATGCGAAACCACCGCCATTAAATAGCTTATTTTCTTCTATATACAATTAAAGGTGAGTTTGCTGCATTTGGAGTTGTCAGTTGTGAGATACGGGTATGGGAAGTTGGGATTCTGGATTTTTATTCAGACCATAACTTTTTATCTGTACATTATTTTTCTGTGAACTAAATTTTGTATTTTTCTTTATTAAATTATCTACAACTTTTATGTACAAAGTTTCTTTATTTGATGTATAAAAGGTGGAACCAAAAATAGGTCCCAAAATGAATAAAGAATGAATAGAATTACTAGGTATTTGACCCTTATCTCCCCCTACTTTATTCCTTGTCGACCTATTCATCAAGATGCCTAGGTCTCAGGGTTTCGGGTCATGAAATATTTACAATATTTTATTCCTTTTCTTTTATTTATTATATAATTTTGATTTTAATTACAGTATTTTTATACACTATTTGGATGCACATGCATGAATGCTAAGATGATGAAATTAATGCTATTTACAGGCATTTGCTAGGGTTTTTGGTGCCAAAATGATAGAATAAAGATGATGAAATATGGGTTCATCGTCCCCCTATACTTTACCTTTGCTAGTCCCTAGAAAACACTTATGCAATAAGTGCAAAAAGAAAAGAAAGAAAAGAAAAAGAAGAACTTGGATTTTATTTAATTATCAAACTCATCTTCACAAAATCAAAGTTTGGAGCTTAAGTCGGACCTTCGGAATTTTAGTGCGGGCGGAACCTTAATGAGAACCAAATTTGGAATCCAACAATCCTTGAGAATTCTAAAGCTCTGTCCAAATCTCCTCAATAGCCAGGTCAGAAATACTTCAACTCATACGCAAACTCTTACGACTATGAGTCTGACTCGTACAGTGTTAGTGATGGTGGCTCTCCCCAACTAGAATGACAAAGAAACTGACTTCTCCAGTATGACAACCCAATGATTCCCCAATCCAATGACTCTATCCTCGAGGAGCGGGGTATTCCCTTCTAAGTTCAAGTGGCAACAAGCTAAAGAGGAGGGGTTGAAGAGAAGAATGGATGGAAGCCAGTGTAGCTACCTATCCTGGGATGCAAGACCAGTGTAGTCAAGTCATCCTGCTGCATGCTCACAGACTTTGGAACTCAAGCTTGCTTGTTGACTTTACAACATATATACATACTTTGCAGGCTTTTTATTTTTATACATGCCTGAACACACACATTTTTTTGAATACTATATACAACAGCATTTACATAAGGAGTTTTTCCTCTTGAGCCAGTAGACTATCCCTCTTTTGAAGCTTTATCGCAACCCACAGCCTCCTGTCTTTAGACTTCCTAATCACTGGACGGGTTGGGGTGCACTTCCCTCCCTAGAGGAGGACAAATGTTTCCACTTGTATGCGTCTCATACCGGCAAATCCAATCCCCTCACCACTCCAACTGAGTTGAGCCATGTGAAAGATGCAGGTGTTCAAGTTAGGTCATTATCAACAAGAATCGTGCGTGTGCTCCGAAATACTCTACTTAGGCAGTCAAGAATCCATTGAATCAAGTCTCGTGATCCTCAAAGAATTAAGTCAACTAGACCTGAAGTACCTTAAACCCAGTTCCTATAAGGTTCCTGTTATTAGGTAGATTTTAAGGTCCAATCAAGCTCCAATCTCCGGATTTACTTAGACTTGTTCAACTATCAAACTCAATCCGAAAAATGCGAATGCTATGCAAATGCAATGCAGAAAATCTTTTTGTAATGCAATTTTCAAAGATTTTGAATTTTTTATGGATTTTTTTTGAAAAGATGATGATGCTGATGATGCACATGCAATTTTTTGTCTTTTTCAAAAAGATTTTTCAACTGTTTTTGGATTTTAATTTTGCAAATGTTTTTGGGAATTTTGAAAATAAAAAGGTTTTGGTTGAACACTAGGTTAAAATATGTACATGGAAGTGCTTCTTTTATATACAAGAAGTAGATTTTAAGAATTTACAAGGGCAAGTGGTCAGTTGTATATATATAGTGGATTTTTGTGAGATGTAAGTATTCCTCAAACTTATTTGACACAAACTTTTCACAAATTTTTTGAAAACTATAGTCCAAAATAATTTTTACAAATATTTTGCAAACATGTACGCGCATTTGAAAATCATTCTGCAAAGGCTTTCCAAACAGTATATATAGGTTTTTTAAATATTTTTGCAACAATTTTTCAAACCATTTGCAAATCATTTTTCAAACATTTCCTTTCACACAAAGAAAAGAAATTTTTACAAACCACACATTTTACACAGGTTGAAAACATGTAACAAAATATTTTCAAAATAGTTTTCAATAAATGTTCACAAAGATTTTCAAACTATTTTTCAAACATTTTGCAAAAAACATTTTCACCCGATTTATTAATCAGTAGATACAAAAAGAATTGAGGAACAAAACACCTTTTTATTAGGGATTTTAATGAGTTTTAATGAATAATTAGCCATATTATTAGGAAAATACGAAAGTACGAGTTATGGA